>JACCIB010000352.1:0-174388 GCA_018906965.1 Philotrypesis tridentata
CACAAAAATTAGATATTTTTATAAAAGAACAAGGACAATTGCTGGAATCATTTAGTAAACAAAAAAAAATTACAGAAATGAAATCGTATGCAATGATGACAAAGTCTCAAAATAATAAAGCAACAAGTGAAAAATACAAGAATAAAATTAATGAATCATCTAAATCGCAGCAACATGCGAATCAAGAATACAATCTTAAAGGTAATGAAAAGTATTTTGAAAAAAGTTAAACACATTTGCTCTTATGATGCTGTAAAGGAAGACATTACAGAAATGAAATCGTATTCAATAGTGACAAAATCTCAGAATAATAATAAAAAAATTGAAAAAAAACAACACTAAAAAAAATGAATCATCTAAATCAGAACAACCTGCAAATAAAAAATACAATCTATAAGATAACGAAGTACTTTGAAAAAAGTTCAACAAATTTGCTGTTATGATGTCGTTAAAAAAGACAAAAATAATAAGATTTTGCAAAAATCTAAACAAAATAATGAAAGTTCATTAAAAAATTCTAAACACCCACAGCAGTCAGCCGAGAAAATTGTTCGAATATGTGTACAAAAAAGAAATGCACAATATTCTCAGAAAAATAAAAACAAAATTTTAGACAAATCTAAGCAGTCTTACATACTCATTTTGTAAAGAAAAATGATGACTTGATTCAACGTGAAAAAAATAAAAATTATTATAACAAAAATAAGAAAAAAATCTTACAGAACAGTAAAAATCTTGTACACATAAGCTCATTAAGAAAGACGATAAATTAATAATGCAAGAAAAAATAAAAATTATTATGAAAAACAAAAATTAACATCTGTTAATAATGACAACATTAAAGATAAATCAAGCTATAATATGAGATTATTACAAGAAGAAAATGATATTGTATGCAATGACATTGCGAAACAATTCCAAAATCTTCAACTTAAAGACGTGTGTATTAAATGCACAAAATTAACAATGGAACAACTTCTACATTACAATATAACAAATTTTAAACATCAATCTAATAGAAAACGAAAAAATAACCAGTCAAATAAAGAAATTATTGAAACTAAAAGAAGAAAAATTGACTCTTGTGAAAATGGCAAACAAAAATGTAAGATAAAATCTATAAGTAATAAATGTGCATTTATACCCATCACTGATATTCATGAAGTTTTAATACCAGAAAATAACGTTGGTAATTTAACTTTAAAATGTAAAAATTGTGATTCAAAACATTTTAGTTTGAAAATGAAAACAATAATAAATTCTCTAACTGTTGTCATCAAGGCAAGGTAACTTTACCTGAAAAATATGAATATCCTAAAGAAATAAAATATTTAATTGCAACAAATAAACAATTTAGAAATGATATAAGAATATATAATAACATGTTGGCATTCGCAAGTTTTGGCGTTAAATTTGACAAAATTTTCACTCCTGGTCCACAAGTTATCTGTATATGTGGACAAATATATCATGACGTTTACGCATTACATCCACCAAAAAATACAACAAGAAAATATGGTCAAATGTATATTATCGACAATGAAGAAGCAAACAAAAGTAGAATTGAAAATAATACCTTTCAATGTTCTGAAAAGATTTTAAGGAAATTAGACAATTATTTAAGAAAAATAATCCATATGCTGAAGCTTATAAAATGATGTATGAAGTGGAATTACAGGCAAATAATAAAGTTAATGTCAATAATACAAATATTCCAGAAGTAAAAATGCTGATAATAAGAAATAAAAATTTTGATAAAAATCGTTACAATATTGCAGCATGTAATGAAGCTGCTGTAGTATTTGAAGCGAATGATGGTGAACCACCAATAGACTCTGTATATATCCCAAATCGGAGACACCAATTAGAATGCCAATTATAAGTAAACATGTAGACCCAATGACGTATCCCTTAATTTTTCCACAAGGTGGTTTTGGGTGGAACCCATACATGAAATTAAACAATAGCAACAAGAATATGTCCATGCTGCAATTCTACAACTACAAATTAAGTATAAAAAATGCTTTTAGTCCATACATAAATTCTGGTAAACTATCCCAGCAATACATTGTTGACGCATGGGTTAAGGTGGAGAGTTCAAGATTATATTACATTAAAAAAATCAGAAAAACCTGAGGACAGAATTATATCAAGGATTAATGGATCATATTGCAAATAAATATTGTAATAATATTGAGAATTTCGATATTGGAAAAATGTTTATTTTACCATCAAGTTTTACAGGAAGTCCTCGAGCTTTGCATCAAAAATTCATAGATTCAATGGTTCTTGTCCAAACTTATGGAAAACCAGACTTATTTATAACTATGACTTGTAATCCTAAATGGAAAGAAATTATTGATAATATTCAACATTATGAAGTTCCTATGGATAGACCAGATATAGTAGTAAAAGTTTTTAATGAAAAAGTAAAACAACTTAAAAAAGACATTGTAAAAAACAACATTTTTGGAAATTGTATTGCATTTACATATGTCATAGAATTCCAAAAAAGAGGCTTACCTCATATACATATGTTGATTTTGTTGGATAAAAAGGATAAATTATATAATACTGATTTAATTGATGAAATAATTTCTGCAGAAATTCCTGATGAATCCAGAAATCCACGATTATATGCAATTGTTAAACAATTTATGATTCATGGTCCTTGTGGCGAACAAAATAAAAATTCTCCATGTATGGATTCAGAAACAAATACATGTACAAAAAAATTCCCAAAAAAATTTACTGAAAATACCGTAACTAACACTGGTTATCCTTTATATAAAAGAAGAAACGATAATAGAAACATTTATTATTCTTCGAAAAAATGTGCAGATAACAGATTCGTTGTACCTTACAATCCATATTTACTATTAAAATATAATAGTCACATAAATGTTGAAGTTTGTTCAACTGTTATGTGTATAAAATATTTGTTTAAGTACTGTTATAAAGGACATGACTGCGCTTTTATTGAAATGAAGTTAAATAAAGAAGAAATTAGTAATAATGAAAACAGCAATGAATTCGACGAACTTGAAATACAGTATGATGAAATCAAACAATACATTAATACAAGATACGTTTGTCCTCCAGAAGCAATGCATCGTTTATTACAATATAATATGAGTGAGTTGTCACATACCATTAATAAAATGCCTGTTCATGATAAGGATCAACAACAAATTTATTATGTAAAAAATGAAGAAATGAACCTTCTGAATAGGAATGTTGGAACAGAACTTACTGCTTGGTTTGAACTGAATCAAACAGATGTAGAAGCTCGGAATTATTTGTATTCAGAAATTCCGACACATTATGTATTTGATAAAAATGCAAAAAAATGGAATAAACGTAAGCGATATATGAAACCAGTGTTAATTAGGATGTATTTAGTAAATCCTAAACAAAAGGAAAAATTCTTTCTCCAATTATTATTATTACATGTTAAAGGAGCTACATCATATGAATATTTAAAATCATATAATGGAATAACATATTCAAGTTACTATGAAGTTTGCAAAGCAAGAAATTTAATAGCTACAGATGAAGAATGGGATAAATGTTTAGAAGAAGCATCACAGTATAAATTTCCAAAAAGTATGTGTCAATTATTTGCTTACATTTGTATATTTCACAATCCAATTAATGCACCAGAACTATTTGAAAAATATAAAACACAATTTTATCCACCAAAAATGTCTGAAGAAGTTGGCCTACAATATGCATTAAAAGTAATAGAAGACATTTTAATTTCTCATGGGTTTTCAACAAAAGATTTTTGCCTACTAGATGTCACTAATATAAATGAATTAGCATACAATATTACTGATGATGACAACGACAGTCTCAATGTAAATAACACTGATTCATGTGCACATGCAATTTCAACATTAACAGATGCACAAAGAATTATTTTTAATATGATAATAAATTCTATTCATAAAAAATCAAATGATTATTGCACATTTATAGATGGTCCTAGAGGTACCGGTAAAAGTTATTTATTAAATACACTTATAACTTATTTAAAAATAAATAATATTAAATTTTTAACGGTTGCATGGACTGGAATTGCTGCTAATTTATTACAAGATGGAAAAACTGTGCATACAACATTCAAATTACCACTAAACGTTAATGAACAAAGTACGTGCAACATAACTGCAAATAGTATTATTGGCCATGTAATGAAGGATGTTGAAATTATTATTTGGGATGAAATATCAATGACTTCCAAGTACGCATTTGAGGCAGTTGATCGAATGTTTAAAGATATTTGTAATAACAACAATATTTTTGGTAATAAAATCGTCATTGTATCTGGAGATTTTCGGCAAATATTACCAGTTGTTAGACATGGAAACAGCACACAAATTATTGAAAACTGTATAAAAAAGAGTGATTTATGGGACAGTTTTAAAATTGTAAGTTTAAAAGAAAATAAACGTATTGTGGAATCAAATGCACATTTCAAAAAATGGCTTTTAAATGTAGGAGATGGAATATTCGCAAATAATTTTGAAAAAGAAAATGAATTAATAAGTATACCCGAAGAAATGTTATCAAAAGGAAATATCATTAAAGAAATATACGGTACAATAATTGAACCAAGTAATGATGAATATTATGAAAATATTATATTGGCACCAAAAAACTCAGACGTTTAATAGTGAATTTATCGCTCGATGATGGAAATGGTGTAAAAAATTAATTAAAGATGCGTCTCTTCCCCCCCCTCCCCGCTCTGCTGCTCGAATACTGCGTGCCGCCTCTACTGTGTTATTCGTTCTTGATATACGGATGAAGCTCAGGGTATCCGTTGCCGCTGTATTTTGCATTATAATTTATATATATTCTTGGTAATAGACTCTTAGTATTAGTTCACCGTTTAATGTATGTATTGCGCAATATATATAGTCTGATTTTTGGACGAGACATTAGTTGATGTCCTACCTCGGCCGGTGCCACTTTACCACCGAATGGCACCGGTAAATCTCGTTCTGTTTTTAAATAAAATTCTCGAGTCATAGTCCGTAAGTAAATTTTGTAAAAAGCTTTTTGTAACATTAGTTTAAATTTCAAGTTTTGTACTTTTATAAATTTTGTTAAATTTGTAAAATTTTAGCGCCATATGCGATTTCTCTTTTTCCTGCTTCGTCTAATTATGTGAAAGACGAAAGTTGTTTTACAAATTAGGTGAATATTATAATTTTATTTTCAATCTCTTTTACCTTAATATTATAATTGTAATAAAAAAATTTTTGTGCATTCACTATTATATAGCCACTGAAGAGGGGATATATATATCCCGAAACGTTTGGCAATTTGAATAAATACTTGGCTCGAAGAGACGCATCTTTAATTAATTTTTTACACCAAACTCAGACGTTCTAGAAATAAATAATAAAATTTTAACACTTATCAAAGAAATGGAACAGATGTTTTTAAGTTGCGATTCAGCCGAAGATTCTAATAATGAAGATTTAAACTCACTTTTACCAACAGAATTTTTAAACTCCTTAACTCCTAATGGCTTACCACCGCATAAACTTATATTAAAGAAAGGAGCTGTAGTCATGTTATTACGAAATTTGAATTTAAACGACGGACTTTGCAATGGCACAAGATTAATTATAAAACAAATGAATAAATATACCATTTTAGCGGAAATAATTGCTGGAAAAAAAACTGGTTCAAACGTTATATTACCAAGAATATCTTTAACTCCACCTGTAGAAGAAATACCGTTTTCAATGACCAGAAGACAGTTTCCAATTCGACTTGCACACGCAATGACAATTAATAAAGCTGAAGGACAGTCATTCAAAAAAGTTGGTATATATCTACCGTCTTCAGTATTTTCTCATGGTCAATTATATGTTGCTTTATCCAGAACAACACATCCAGAACATTTGAGATTTGATATAAATAGAAATGACAATTTCAAAAACGAAACAAAAAATACAAAAGATAATAAAGTTTATACAAAAAACATTGTGTATCAAGAAATTTTATAATTTAATAAAAACTGAATGTTGTTAATAAAATAATGAAAAATTAACAAAGCAGTAGCTAAGATTAAGCAAAGCGGCAGCTAAGATTAAACAAAGCGGCAGCTTCTACATTATCAAAAAAAAAAACACCGCTAACTCAATATTAGCAAAATTCATAGAATTACAGTAAAAGCGCCGCTTAATCAATATGAGCAAAACTCATAAGTTTCAAAGAGAGCGCCGCTAAATCAATTTTGGTGAAATTCATAGAATTATAAAAAGAGCGCCGCTTAATCAAGAGGCAGCTTCAAGTATATTGGTAAAATTTATAAAATGCCAAGAATAGCGCCTCTGAAAAAGCGGCAGCTATGATTAGAACACAATAAGCTGCAAAATTAAGCACTGATTCACTAATATGAAGTTTTTTTATAGATTAATAATTGGTAAGGTAGAATTGTAATATTATACACATATATACATTTGTATGTATGTATATTTTTTTTTAATATGTTATATTAGTTACGTAAAGTATATAAATATTTTTAAAGTGTTTCCACACTTAATAATTGACAAGGTAAACTTTATAATAAAATATCAACACAGTATTAACAACATGTACACAGTGTATACATGGAAATGAAACACAAAACTATAACATACAAAGTTATAATTTAAACTTTTTAACTTTTTCTAGAATTGGGTAAAATGAAGGAGAATTGTGGCTGGAATGAAGGAAAATGAATATCAACCATTAAATTTCTTCAGCAAATAAATGCGTATATCATTTTATGTGAAAAATGAATTCAGCAAATATAAGGTGTTTGTACGGTTAATAATTTGTAAGGTAAATTTTAAACTTTATTCTATGGAATTATGTAGTAATTGTACATGTGTAAATTTAAATTTAAATATTTTAATACTATTTTCAGACAGAAAGTATTAACAAAGCATTATCAATACGTACACAGTATATAAATGAAATTTAAACAAATTAGTTATAAATCAATTTCTATAATTAAATTTATTCAACAAATACATGTGTATATATGTTCTATGTGAACTTAACTTCTTGTATTTAAACTTTGTTTCACAATGTAAAGAAAGAAAATAAATCTATAACACAATGTACGCTATAAACAAATGTTTTCATTTGACAACAATCTTCACCAAGAACCTTAACTGATTATATCCATTAACACTTGATAATAATTTTATGTGTGCAGAAGTCTTTTTCAATGAAGGAGAGGGGTAACCGGAATGAAGGGCAAGTTTAGCTAAAATAAAAGAGAATGGTTGGAATACAGAGAAGAGTGTCAAGACAAAAAAGGAAGGGTGGCCAAATTGTAGGGGAAGGGTGACCCGTTATATGGGGCTGTACCAAGATAGACAGCTTTATAAGGCCGCACTTCGTACGGATGGGCGGGTGGGCAGAAAACTTAATGTTTTTCAGCTTCCAAAAAAGCCCCATAGAACAAACGTATCAAAGATTGTTTTATGGTAGATCGATGCTTGATAGCGCCAATTAACCTAAAGTGTGAAAAGAAATCCATGAAAACAATTAATTTTTACGAGTGATGGGCCTGTTTTACCAGTTAAGTGTCACTAGGTCAGTTTCACTTTAATACAATGTAAGATTAAAATGATGTTTCTGAAGAATTTATCGATCTTCCCGAGGCAGTGGGTAAGGGAGGTGAAATAATATAGATCATCCTTCCTTTTTTCGACGTTTCGGCAAACATTGTCACCCTCATCAGGAAACTGTGTTTATTCAAAAAAAAACACAAAATACTAAAAAAATACAATTTTTCAAAATTGCGTATTATTGATATTTTATCTTATAGTACTTTTGATTATTTCAAACAATTGCTTTTTCATAGAAAATGTAAAATTAAATGTGTTTACAAACTCTTTTTGAAAACGCAATTTTATTTAAAAAAAAATTATATTATTTATTGAATCATTACATACTGTAAATAACTAATTTTTATAAAATCGTAGATTTTTTTTTATTTTGAATTTTCAAAATAAAATAAATTTAGGATTTAAATTTAGTCTTGTAATTTTTTAATCAAACTTATAAAGGGGTAAAAAAATATTCGTGCAAATTTAAATTATCGCCTGAAAAAAGACACTTTACAGCATATGGAAAAGGAAATCACTGTTTTACCGACTTAGTCGAGTTTGCATTCAGACTGTCAGACCAGGTCAGACATCAGCTGTTTCGTCTGCTGTATGTAGTTTAGTGTAAGCTGGATGTTGTGCTGTTGTGATAGCTTCTGAGTCTACTAGTCTTCAAATTTAGATAAGTGTTTGGACTATAAACAACATATGATTTGTAAAGAATTTGTTCTTTGTGAGTATATTCTTGATTTTTAGGTGTACGGGCTATAATTATCATGTGTACAAGATGCCTGTGTGATAAATAGTCTCCAACCAGCTCTAAGTCTACAGTAATTACTAATGATCCTATAGAGTAATAGGTAAGCAATGACAAAATTTATATTCATCTAAAACATACTGACTGTGAATGCGTATCAAGAATTTATACTTCAATTTCAGCTCTCGATACTGGTATATCTACATATACAGCACTCGGGTCTTTATATATGCCTTAATATGTAGGTATCTTATGCCAAAATATAAGAAAAATATGCTAATATTCATGTAAGTACTACCCGATAAGTATACATAAGCATCTTGATAAACTTTGAATGCATTTTTCTCAGTTTTGCCATTTTCATGATTTTAGGTCCTTTGCCGCAGGATATCTCAGCATCCAGATGATCAATTGACACCAGACAGGATGGAAAATCTTCTTAATATGTTTCTTCACTGCTTGAACGGAGCAGAATTGACTAATACAAGGTAAAAGTCAATGTTGCGTATGTGAATATATGTAATATTCACTATAATTACTGATATAATCATCTTATGAGTTACTAAATATTTAAAATTGATTTTTTGCAGAAAAGTCTTCCGCTCAAGCAGTGAAGAAACATATTCAGAAGATTTTACATAAGGAAAAAAGTGCTGAAAATTAATGATTCATACATGTAATTGTTTACAATGTAAGTATAGATATATAATTTTTTTTAAATAGTTAAAAATATGTTTAATACCTATATTTGAAGTAGGAGAAAAATTTTTTTTATACTATTAATAAATAATTTTTTTCAGCCTATTACCTATTAATATCTTTTTTACATAGAAAAAGTTCACAAAGCATAATATTGTCGAAATATATAAAATTATTTGCTGTATAATTAAGGTACTTATCTAATTAGTAATTTAACATTATAGTTGTAATGATTATAAAGATGAGCACTGATTTTAACATGTTTGTCTAATCCCAGGGGGGATATCGAAGAGTCCGCATTGCTGGGCGATGTTGCTCGGCCATGCCGCATCGCTAGCCTTTGCAGCCAGGGAAGGGACAGTCTGTTTTGCGGCAGGAGCTCTTAGCGGTATACTGATAGATAGATTGTTGCTACCTCTTACTCTGCTCTTACCCACGTGTGCTGCCCTGGTACGCGTGGTCGTTTCTCGCGGCGTCTGTGACTCGATTTTAGCAGATTTTAGTTTCATTTGTATGTATGCGCTATAGGATCTGCACGTGTAGGTGCTCGGGGTCTCTACGGGCGCGAACTGATTTTGATCAGTTGGTCGTTGTTCCTTGGAAGTGTACGTTGCATCACCATCTGGCGACACTGCGGGTGAGCAGTCTGTGATCTGCCAATAGTAAGGCTGTGTTTCGGTTTTAGTTTTTAACTTAATTTAATTAATTTATTCATAACGTTCTTGTAATTTTAGTGCCGGGATATAGCGGTCATATTTAGCAGTGGTTTTTTTATATAAAAATAGATGTTGTAAAGATTAGGACATTGTTAATTGTTTTATATTTAATAGTTTTATGTATTTTTGTATTTTTGTACATTCAAACAATTTTTTTGTAGCCTTGAAGAAGAACTCATATTAGAGCTCGAAACCTTGGCAATAAATTCACCAATTATAGCTCGAATAGATTCATAGACTATCATTTATTAATACCAATCATCGAGCGATAGCATCGTTTTAAACATTGTCTAACCACCAATTTGATATAATTTTTAATAATTAATTTTTAATGATAATTATGAAACAAACACTACTTCCATGGAAATTTTAATGCTGATGTTTATACACTATTTATAGTTTTATACACTGAATGTCCAACTCGTCTTGTCCGTGAGAGACATAATATTATGGGTCATTAGTAGTAGGGGCTGGGCGGCTACTATACCAGGGCGGCTACTATACCACCAAATACCGACCATCGGTAAGGCAGATTCCTGCGCCAACTCGACTGTTTTATCAACATCCCCCAGCCCCATGCTCTGTTTTATCACCCTGTTTTATCCCCCTGCCCTGTTTTATCGAACCTCACAGCCCCTGCCCTGTTTTATGCCCCAGCCCCATGCTCTGTTTTATCCCCCAGCCCCTGATCTGTTTTATTAAATCCCACAGCAAGTCCCCAAACATTGTTTTATTTACAATATATTACAAGGAGGGCTGATATAAGGTTCATTTTTTATAAATTTTAATATTTTTTATTGATGAGATGGATGTAAATGAGAGTAGGAGTAGTAGGAGGAGAAGTAGGGCTAAGGAGTATAAACAAAATAGTTTTAAATTGAAAGTTTTTTTTATTTTTTTTTAAAAATCCTTAAATCTAATACAAAATCCTTACAAACTAACGGTGAAACCTTATAAGCTAAAATTTTGTCCATTCATTACCCACATGCAATTGATGATTTAAATTTAAATTTAAGATCTTCCAATTTACAATCTGCGATGCAAATGAGGAGACGTGCCGATACATGTATAATAATGTCAAATACGACTGTACGAAAGCGCAATATTTCCTTCAATGATAGCTTCTTAAATGTTAAAATAGAATATATGACTTACATTATATAATAAGCTCAATGTGCATTAAGATGTAGATACATAAGTAACGCTAAACGACTAGACTGACTCATCAAACCCACAATGTATAGTTATAAAAGACATGTAAGTATAATAACCACCTACGACTATAGACCAAATGTTTTCTTAAGTTTAATTAAAAAATCCTTAATTAATTTAATTTAAACGTTTTCTAAAAAAAATCCTTAATTATTGTTCTGAATTATTTGATTATATATATATGTTTTGTTTTCAAAAAAATCCTTAAATATCTAATAGAAAAATGTTTCATAAAGAAATGTGCAAAAACTGCTATACTTTATATACATTTTAATCATTAAATATTAAAACATGTTTCAAGTATATATAGTATAGCAGTTTTTACACATTTCTATATAAAACATTTACTTAAATAAACTCGATTAGATCATTACCCAAATACTTGAGATGAATAGCTCGAGTTTGACTTTCCTCCTCCAGTTTTTTTATAGATGTTGGAATCCTTCAGCATTAATGCGCTTACACGCGTTGGAAGGAATAGGTCAAAGTTGCTGTCCAATACAGCAACAATTTTTAACCCATATTTCGTCTGAACTTTCTTGAGAGCAGTCAACTTGTACTGCTTACCCACTTCCAACTCCCTCATTTTCTTGGTTGGTAAGAACGATGATGTTCTCGCCACAGCATTTATTGACTCCATTCTGAAATTTGTAAAATTTGTAAAAAATAAATAAGCGAATGAATGTGTATATGTTTACATGCGTGAGTGTGTGTGTGTGTGTGTGTGTGTGTTTGTGTGTGTGTTTGTGTGTGTGTGTGTGTGCGCGAGAGAGAGAGAGAGCGTGCGAGAACGAAAGAGTGAGAGAGAGAGAGAGCGCGCGCGCGTGCGAGAACGAAATAGTGAGACAGACAGCGTGCGAGAACGAAAGAGTGAGAGAGAGAGAAGACTGTGTGCGAGAACGAGAGAGAGCGTGCGAGAGAGAAGAGAGAAAGAGAGCACGCGAGAGATGACAGATCGAGAGTGTATATATATATGTGTGTGTGTGTGTATGTGTGCATGTGTGTGTGTGTATTCGCGAAAGAGAGAAAAGAAAACGTGGTGCGAGAAACAGCAGGAGAGGATGAGCGAGGGAGAGAGCGCGCGCGAGAACGAAAGAGTGAGAGAGAGAATACAACGTGCGAGAACGAAAGAGCGAGAGAGAGAGAAGACAGCGTGCGAGAACGAAAGAGAGAGAGAGAGAGAGAGAGAGAAGAGAGTGCGCGAGAGAACGAGAGAGAAGAGAGCGCGCGAGAGAGGAGAGAGAGCGAGAGAGGAGAGAATGAGAGAGAGAGAAAGAAGAGAGCGCGCGAGAGAGGAGAGAGCGAGTGTGTCTGTGTGTATATATATACATATATATATATATATATGTGTGTGTGTGTGTGTGTGTGTGTGTGTGTGTATGCGTATGTGTGTATTTATATATGTGTAAAAAGTAATTAAACACTTACGTGATCCTCCTCAAAGCCAGAATCTGTTGAATCGCCGTCTGAAGAATAGTCTTCCTCTCTCACAGCCAGCAGCCACTTCCTAATTGCCGTGATGTTTTGAAGTGCACAGTTTTTGTTACAGCCTGGCAGGTGGTTTTCACAGACGATGGGGGAACAGAAGCCTGGTGTTTTGAGCGATGGACAGCCCAAATGCTCCAAATTCTCAATCCGTACATTCGGTGGGAAATACGGTCTAATCCACTTCTTTTTTTGCTCACCCTTCACCCATATGACGATAAAACGTGTTGGCATAAATTCTAATACACCAGCAAGAGTTTGCGATAACTTGTCATATGTTAATTCTCCTCCGTTCCAATTCAATCCATGAAAAGAATATTTCAGCCACAGGTTAGTGGCTTTGATGTGGCTCGGTAATTCTTGCCAAGAGCAAGGTGGTTGAAATGTGACCAGATGTGCAGGTGCTGATGGATCGTCCGCATCGGCATAAGCCAATTCTTTAAAAATAAATTTCCCGTTGACTCCGTGAAAGCCTTGAACATCTAAAATTATATCCATTTTGTCTATAAAAATAAAAATCAAGAATAAATTTTACGTGCAATACACGTTATAAAGTAATGAAGAAAGTATATACTTACAGACTGTTGAGTACACCTCCAACACTACGAATTCAAAAACGAGTGACTTAACATGGGTTAGAGCAATGCTTATATATATTCTCACCCTGTAGTATACAAGGGGCCCTCGAGAAACGCTTTTCGATGATCTCACTGTTTCACGGGCTAATACATTGCAACGCTTTTCCTCGTAGCACGCCTATACTAACGCTTATACACAGCAACGCTTTTTCTTGTAGCACGCCTATACTAAATCTAATACACAGCAACGCTTTTCCTCGTAGCATGCCTATACTAAAGCTAATATACAGCAACGCTTTTTCTCATGGCTCGTCTATACTAAAGCTTATACACGGCAATGCTTATCCTCGTAGCATGGCAATGCTGGAAACTCGAATTCTCATGTAAAATCAGAAAAGCATTGGTTTTCAGCCCTATGCATGTAATATATACACAACTGCAGATATCGAAGCATCTCAAAGCGTGACACGCTATAACTAAGCAATGCTTTTCTCGCAGCATGCCTTTACTCATCAATGCTCATGCTATCCACGTCGTGGTACAGCAAGCGTAAGGATACGCAGGTAGCAGGTCCCTTCCATCTCGAAGTCAAAGCATTAGTTTTAACACGCAATGCTTTCTTTTATTGCCTACGTACAAAAAACGTCACCGCACGCTACAGCGCAGCAATGCTTTCCCTTACAGCATGCATTTTCACTGTCTAAACACAGTTCCGTACAAGATACATCTTAGGTACGTGAAACGTATACGAAGCACACTTTTTTCACATAAGTAGAGTTTGCACAGCAGAAAGCCCTCCCATAAAATCAAGACAGCATCTCGAAACGACAGGGTCGTAGTAGTCTTCTTTCATTATCACGCTAGCCATCAGACCAAGCAGATAGCTGCAGTCGCCAGAAATAAAAATTTCGTAATACTAATCAGATCAAGACAGGTATCATAAATTTCATTTAAAATCTTTCTACATCCATCCCTTAATTCTAAACTACACAGAGAGAGAAGAGAGAGAGAGAGAGAGGGGGAGCCAAATTTTTTTTCTCAGTTTTCGAGAAAATTTTCATTTGAGGTGTGACTGTCCACGAAGACACATCGTGTTTATATACAAGTTCAAAGTGCTACATACTTTCAAGTAATCAGTTCCAAGTTGCAGTGTCCATCATGGCCAATAATATCGTAAGTAATACAATATTTAATTTTATTTGCATACGAGAATAAAATTGTGTTTGTGCGCGTGTGATAGCGTGAGTGTATACGAGTGAAAACGCGTTTTAAGAATTATTTGCAAGTCTGTGCGTGTGTGTATATGATTATTTGCATGAGAGAGTGAGAGAGAGAGAGAGAGAGAGAGAGAGAGAGAGAGAGAGAGAGCGTGTCTGTGCGTGTGATTATTTGCATGTGTGAGAGAGAGCAAGTGTGTGTGCATGATTATTTGCATGTGTGAGAGATCTATTGTGTGTGCTCTTTTATTTACATGTGTTAGTGATAGCATGAGTGCATGCGAGTGAATACGTGTCAGAACAAGTTTCAAGTATTATTTGCAAGTGTATGTGTGTGCACGTGTTTGAGAGAGAGAGAGAGCAAGTGTGTGCGCATGATGATTTGTACGAGTGAGAGAGAGATATTGTGTGTGTGATTATTTGCATGTGAGAGAGAGAGAAAGTGTGTGTATGTGTGTGTGTGTGTGTGCGTGTGTGTATATTAGAGAGAGAGAGAGCGTGTGCGCGCATGATTCTCTGCGCGTGATTACTTGCATGTGTGAGAGAGAGAGAGAGAGAGAGCAAGTGTGTGTATGTATGTGCGTGTGTGTATTAGAGAGAGAGAGAGAGAGAAGACAGCGAGTTCGTGAGTGTATGTGTGAACAGAATGTAGTTTTTGCAAAATTAATTTATTTAAACAATTTTTTATTTAAATAAATTAATTTTGCAAAACTAAGTTCTGCTCTCACATGCAAACATCACGCTGTTGCAAAATTAATTTGTTTAAACAATTTTTTGTTTAAACAAATTAATTTTCTAAAACTAAATTCTGCTCTTATCTGCTTTCACATGTATACATCATGCTTTTACAAAATTAATTTATTTAAACAATTTTTTGTTTAAATAAATTAATTTTGCAAAACTAAGTCCTGCTCTCACATGCAAACATCACGCTTTTACAAAATTAATTTATTTAAACAATTTTTTGTTTAAACAAATTATTTTTGCAAAACTGCATTTTGCTCTCATGTAAACAGTAGGCTTTTGCAAACATGATTACGCGTTTTTATTAATTTTTAATTTTATTTTTTCAGAATACTGAAGAGACATTGTGGAGTCCAGGAGATATCGAGACGTTATTGGAAGTAAGTATAAATATTTTTGAACATAAATTATTTCAATATTAAATATTTTCATGATTATCTTTTATTTTTCAGAACCATTTATGCAGGGAAATAAATTTATTCCCTAAGGTGTATTTTGAAGTGGCAGCACCACCAGCACCAGCAACACCACCACCACCATCAACACCACCACCAGCACCACCAGCAACACCACCACCAGTACCAGTCGATACCATCAATATCGATACAATCCTTGAGGATTTATTTAAAAATGTATCGAGCACCGAGGAGGTGAATCCTCCGACTGAAGAAAAAGATCATAGAATTGAAATGTTTGTATATAGATTTTTACAACATTTGTGAAAAAATGCAGCAGAAAAGAGATAAGCAGCCTATTGTTAATAGAAATCGCGATAAACATGTAGAGACGGGTAGCGAAGATTCAGCGAGCGAAACGTCGATTGAAAAATTACAATGTAATATGTGTCATATGTGTGACTTTAATAATGAACAGTTAGTTTTATTGAATGAAAATTTTGAAAAATTGATTAAATTAATAAGTAAAAAAAATAAAAAAAAGTTGAAAACTAAAAAAAGTATTGATTGTAAACCTAAAAAAACGCCAAAAATTGCAATAAATAAAAGAAAAAAAATCAAAAATAAAAGAAAATTGTAAAGGTGTTAATTTAAATGTATTTTTATGGTTTAATAAATAATTATAAAATAAAATGTATGTTTATTGAAAATATGTTTATTTATACATTTGTCCTATAATCATTACATTCATAATCTTACACTATCCTACTAGTAAATTATTGTAAATTCTTATTGTTACATTATTATTATTACTAAATTAAAGTAGAATAAAACTGAATAATTTTACACAAGCGGTGGTGATTCAGGGCTTAATGGATACGCCGGAGCAGGTTTTCGAATCACGACATGTATTCGATGTAGCGGTGGTGATGCTGGACTATCCGGCACGATTTTTTGCTGTTGTTGTTGTTGTTTTTGTTGTTGTCTTTGTTGTTGTTGTTGTTGTTGTTGTTGTTGTTGTTGTTGTTGTGGTTCCACTAGGTCAAACATCCCCATTTCTTCTGGCTCACATATGATTGCAGCCCAGTAGTTGATTGGACGCTGAACTGCTGGTTTGAGATGGTAGCGCTCTGGCAACTCGATATAATCAATGAATTCTGATTCTTCTTCTCTGAGTCACTGATCGAGTTGATCCAGAGAAATCTCCGCAGGAGTGTACTGTGAAATATCGTTTTCACTCATTTTTCCTGAAACAGCAAATTATTATTATTATTATTATTATTATTATTATTATTATTATTATACATTACTTATGAATATAATACTTACGAAAATTTCACGATGCAACGCTGCAAGAAAAGAGAGAGAAGGACCGATCCTGCACCTTGTACAGCTACGACTCGAATGCTACGCAACTCAATAGAAAAAAGGTGACTTTAAAGGGACGCGCTTCTCTGCGTGAGTTCTCTCTCTGTCGCGTGCACCCTCACTCTCGAGCGTACGCTCTCTCTCACACGCGCGCTCTCACTCTCTCTCTCTTACAGCGCCCTGTATAAAGACTTGCATTATTTTTAATTTTTGAAAAATGTGTATGTGATAAGGTTTAATTTGTTTTTTATTTTTTCATTCTTTATTAGGAATCAAACCGTGGAAAACATGATTGAAAAATGCAAACAACTAGTTAAATCATTGGAGCAAGTTGAAAAAATTTTAAGTAAATCACCAGATCTCACATCTATAAGACGATGGAAAAATCATTATACTCAATGCATAAAAACTTAAAAAAATGTTCTCAAACACGAAAATTTATCTGTACAGCAGAAGCAAAGTATCTGTACATAATAGCAAAAACGGAATGTATGAATGCGAGACTTGAAACCATTACTCAGACAAAGAGTGGTAGTGGATTGCAAGCTAGAAAGAATCAAACCGATCGTATTCGTTGGATTGATATGGATACTGCATTTAAAAATAGAATGAGAACAGCTACTATAGCTAATTTAGCACATATTGATCTAGTTGAATTTTTACGAGATTCATCTATATTATTTTCACGCAAAATGACAAGTATAATGCAAGAAAATATTGAAGCCTTAAAAATTAATACAGTTTTGTCCTGTAAATTTAAAAAAACACATATCGAAGAAAATAAAGAGGAAGAATGTATTGAAATGAAACATTTTAATACAGAAAACCATGAAATTTTATTTGGTACACAGTTAAATAAATGGTTTCAAGACAATATCACGGAACCTTTACTTGCAAATATTGAGGAGTTTCAAGAACGTGATTCTGGCTGGACTCTTTATTCCATTGAAAATATACAGATAAATATAAATAAATTCAAGCCATTGCATACTGGTAGCTCATATATACCTCTACCATTATTTATAACAAAGAGAAGAGCATGTATTAATGTGAAAAATAATGACACTAAATGCTTTCTATGGGCAATTTTATCTGCTTTATATCCTGCTCATGATAAAACACACTCCAATAGATTAAGTAATTACATTCAATATGAGCATACATTAAATATGAAAGGCATTGAGTTTCCAGTATCATTGAAACAGATACCACGATTTGAAAAGCAAAACAGTTCTATTTCTATAAATGTTTTTGGATTGGACAACAAAAATATTGTACCCTTATATTTAAGGGGTTATGACAGTGTTAAAACCTGAAAAAAAAAGAAAAATTGTTAGTGTTGTAAAAAATTAATAGATATATAGGTGCTCTAAAAACTATATTTTTGCTTTCAAATACAAGTATTATACATCACTTTTATGCATAAATAATATGCATAAAGTGAGTGTAACATTTAAAAACAATTAAAGGTATTTGCTTACCAAAAATCATGATTTTCATCACTTTTATTTACTTGCCGCATGTTTCTGATGGAACCGTACCATCAATCCTGTTGAATCAAAGTGCCAAATCTTCATTATGAGTCTGGTCTCAGACTAAGTGGAACAGATTCCTGAAAAACACAAAATTAATATAATTAATTAAACATATATTGACAATATTAATAATTATAGTGAATGTTACATATGTAAACATACGTAACATTCACTTTGAACTTATTTTTGCCAATTCTGCTCCACTCAGTTTGTGACCGTATTCATTAGGAAGGTTTTCCACTTTGGTTCATCCGGATTGATGTTACTGTTCCTTCAGAAAGCTGCGGCAAGTACATCAAAAGCATGAAAAAACTAAATTTGAGTAAAAGGCATTTAAAGTTTATAATGTAAATCATACAAATGAACTGAGCTATACTTACAGAAAATATCCGGCATACCTTGATTTGCTTTTGGTACTCAAATATACATACAATAAAGTATATTTGATGGTACGCGCTTATCATGCTGTGTGATAATAGCATTTAGAAGCTGAAAATAAAATAAAAATTATCGTTAGCTATTCATAATCAAGTTATGTTTATGAATTACAGTTACATACAATACTTACCATTATTAAATACACTTCAGGTTCTTAAAAGGTATGCAAAATAATACTTCAGGCAGTCAATATAAGCTCCCATTTTGCTGGCTTGCACCCGTATACCTAAAAGCAAAAAATATACCAACAAAGAAAAAGCTCATTATGAACACTGTTATTACAAATTAGTTTCCAATACTTATCTGAATAATGTTTGTACTCTGCAGAAGCTCTTGCATTTTTGTAACACCACTAAGGTTATAAGCATTGCTACAGCAGCTAGCAGACTAACTGCACTGATCTAGTGTCTTGGATGAAAAACAGCTGTTTCGCTGCTTTCTGCTGCTTTGCAGAAAATTCTACTGAATTTAATCTACCGATCAAACAGAAATCTTCATTCTCGACCAGACGCTGTGACGCACAACCTATTCGAGTGGCAAATTCAAATTTTTTGAATGCCTTTACTTTAACACATTGAGTTTAGTAACATAAAATCACACATAGAAAAATTAATTTTACAGATTTTATTTATTTTACGGAAATAAATTCATAACTCTTAAGAAAAAAAACGGTTTCTAAAACGGTTTTTAAGTCATATTTTCAGTCAGATTTCTCATGAAATTACTCTGTAAAAAGTGGGTTAGAACAATCCTTTCCACAAGTTTGGCCTAATTAAAATATTTAAAAATCACGATTTTTCAAAAATTTACTTGAAACAGATTTGTTAGTTTTTTGTTGATATCTTCGAGGAAAATTTTTTTAGCCAAAAACGGCTTTCAGGACCATATTCTACAGACTATTAACTATGAAAAAAGTGAATAAAAAAGAATGGGTATTTTCAAAATTTTAACACTGTCATAACCCCTTAAAGGAAAAATATTAGCAAAGTCATATATATATATATATATATGTTTGCTTCTACGTATAAACCTTTTAAGCCTTAAAATTAAGTTTTCAGCTTGATCGATCATCAATATCGAAGCCACAAAAATTTGAAAAGATAGTTTAGCTCACTATAAAAGAACTTGTGAAAGTCCCAGAATGTCAGAGGCCTTGGTTTCTCTATGAGAAATAAATATAACAGTTTATTTATTAAAACCCTATAACCCTATAACACAAGTTTATTCAAAAGGACTTGTTTCACGCAACAAAAGAATTAGGTAAAACAGTGAAATATTAGCATAATCCATCGAAATTTTGTTTTACTATATTATAAAAATTCTATAGAGTATCCCTATATAATCAGTTTTAACATTTATAATAATGAAAATAAACTAAACAAGATTTTATACTTTGAAAAGCGCACCCGGGTGTTATATACTCAATATATAATAGTTTCAAGAATATTTGACTTACATAAAAGTCAATAAACAATTAAGTATAATCAATATATCCATACTCATGATTGATTTTTATTTAGTTTTATTTAAAAACAAATTTTAAAAAGCATTTTTTAAGAAAGAGCTAATTAAGCTCTAGCAGAAGGGACGATCTCTCCATCTCTCTCGAATAAATGCATAAATGTAGTAAATTTTGAACTTTAGACCAAATTTAAAAAATAGGCAAGAAATGCAAAAATTGCTTACTATGCCAACTTTGAGCCTATGTAACTTAAATGAAAGTGATGGAAAAAATCTGAAAAAGTTCAGTGACACTCATAGACTAGTAAAGAGTGTTTTAAAAATATTTTTGGTGAAAGTCAAAAAATGGCACGCTCGATTTGTCAGAGAATCACCCATATATATATATATATATATATATATATATATATATATAATAAGAAACAAAATACTTATCTGATTGTGTTATCGTAATTCATTTTTTCTATTACCTTGTGAAGTTTTTTTTTCGTGATAGCCTTATAAAGTCCTCTTTGTGAGTCTTATTTGGTTCTTCCCACTGCCCGATACCATACAATGGTATCGATTAGTGAGGTACCCTATAGTCGGAATGCATGTGCACCACATCGGAATGTAGTCCGCATGCATCTCGACTAGACCTACAGTTTAGCTACACAATGCATCCATAGATTGTGTACAGTGGAATCCGAACCACTGGAGCTTCGACGTTATAAGACACTTAAGTATATACATACAGGTGTATGTAAACATAGAGGTGTCCCAATGCCCATACGACACTCTGCCTACTGAGCTGTCTCCGCTCTACCTTGTAAAGTATCGTGTTCCTTGATATTTGACGCAGCTGTCTTAAAATCTGTATTTACGTTATTATTTAACACTATTTAGCAATACACACACGCGCGCGCGCATGCACGCACGCACGCACGCACGCACGCACACACAGACACACACAGCGAAAGAAAATTCGCGTTAAAAAAAAACACTGTGTCTGAAAACATCGCCTGTCGTCTGCAAAAAAACAACGTTTACTAAATTATATCTATATAGCCCAGAATTACGTAGATGCTACGTCACCGGATATTCGTCGAACAATTGTTGTCCCTTGAGGAGAATTGAGAAACCGGAACTTCCACTTTACAATATCTCTCGATAGAAGCAATTTCACAAATTATGACCCTGATGTGATTTTATTACTTTCGTCGCAAGCTTTCATTTAAGTACTCATATGTAAGAAATGAAGTTGTCAATACGAGGAAAATCGTACGCCAATGTTTGAACAGGGCAAATTTAAAGTATAATAGGGTTTGGCTAGCGCCTGACGGCGGCGTACGTACTAAAGTACCTTATACTTGCCATCGTGGCGCTACCGCGACCCTTGAAATTGTAAATGCCTCCTAAAAATTTCTTGAAAGTAGCGACATCCTCCAGAGCAGTTCTCAAGAACGGAACATGCCTCCCAGAGTATTTCTTGATCACATAGAATCCCTCGTAGAGAATTTCTTGAAAATGGAGAAACCCTCCTGGAGTACTTTTTAACAACGGAGAATGACTTCCAGAGTATTTCTTAATCACGGAGAAACCCTCGTTAGCATTTCTCGACAGCAAAGAATCCGCCCGAGAGTATTTTTTGGAAATGGATAAACCCTCTGATAGTAATTCTTGATAACGAAGAATCCCTTCGACAGAATTTCTTGAAAGTGTAGAAACCGTCTAGACGATTTCTCGAGAATGCAAAATGCCTCGCATAGTATTTCTCAATCCCGGGAAATACTTCCAAGTGAATTTTTTGTAAATGGAGACACACGTCAAAATATTTCTCGAGAACGGAGAATCCCTCCCAGATTATTTGTTGATAACAGAGATTCGATCCGATTATATTTCGTGAAAATGGAGATACCCTCCAAGAGTATTTCTTGATAACAGAGAATCCGTGCAATAGTATTTCTTGCAATGGAGAATCGTTCCGAGAGTAATTCTTGAAAATGGATATCTCTCCCAAAGAAATTATCGATAATGGAAAATGCCTCCCACAGAATTTCTTGAAAGTAGAGAAACGCTCCAGAACATATTCGAGAACGGAAAATGCCTCCCGGAGTATTTCTTGATCACGAAAAATCCCTCCTAGAGAATTTCTTGAAAATGGTGAAACCCTCCAGAGTATTTCTTGAGAATGGAAAATGCCTCCCAGAGCATTCTTCAATCACGGAGAATCCTAGAGAATTTCTTGATAATGGAGACACCCTCCAGAGTATTTCTCGATAATCGAGAATCCCAGATTATTTCTTGAAAATAGAGAAACTCTCCCTGAGTATTTCTAGAAAACACAGAATCATTCCGAGAGTATTTCTTGAAAATGGATAATCCCTCCTAGAGTATTTCTTGATAATGGAAAATGCCTCCTACAGAATTTCTTGAAAGCACTCCAGAGTATTCTTGAGAACGGGAAATGCCTCCCAGAGTATTTCTCAATAACGTAGAATTAAATTAATTTTCTTATAGAAAAATTCCCATGATTTAAACATCAATAATATTTAGACTTAATTGTAATCTCATAATTATCAACGCATGCAGTACGTGTGCTTGTTCAATTTTTGCTCTGGAAAATGAAATGAAAAATGAGAAATATTTGGAATACTCGAGAATGCTTAGGTACTGCCAACTTCAAGATACTCCATTTACTGCTAACTTCATGAGATGGATTAAGAGGGATTAACATACTCGGTTGTATATAATAATAATACTGCGATCTTTAGTATAAATTAAATTATTATATTCAAACTATATATTAAGTATGAGTAAAAGTGATACAATTACATTATTAAAAAGTTCTTAAGGGGTTATGACAGAGCTAAAATTATGAAAATATAAATTTTTTTATTCACTTTTTTCACAGTTTATAGTCCGTATAATATGGTCCTGAAAGCCGTTTTTTGCAAAAAAATTGGCCTCGAATATATAGGCAATAAGAAGCTGAAGGGGTTAAAACCCAACGAAATTAACGGCGTCAAACTATAAGGGAACACGTCCACATTTGTCGCCAGCAGTGTCCACACACTTGATCCTGTCCGTATTGATAAGTGTTTCCGCAAACCCAGCAGAGCCCAATTAACTGGACTCTGGGACTAACAACAACGGTAATAAGGAACTGTAAGACCGTTCACAGAGTCAGCAGTACCTGGGACTCAATAAAAACTATTTATTAATGATTATATTTGCAATATAAGGTCTCGACCAAAGATATCCTCGCAAATAAAATAAATTATTTGTATGAACCCTAGCGGCCCGAATACGTCATATTCGGCCCTTACACTCACAAAACGTTTTCAATTTAATTTTTTGTACGAATTTTATAATTATTTACTCGTTTGATTTTGCTGCTGCTATTGTAAGTTCTATCTAGGGAAAATATTAAAATAGTGTTGAGCTGAAGCGAGCAGCTTCGAGCTGAGTTGCGTATCACACTACCCCCACTCCTGACCGCAAGCGAGCGGGCCGGAGCTGTCGTGACGATATCATCCGACAGATCCGTTCAGTTGTCTCTTGGCCCTCAAGCCGCAAGAGAGTTTTTGAGTTTTAGAAGTTTGATCTTATATTGAACTTAAATCTCTAATAAGCTATAATAATAATAAAGGTATAAGCTCGACTGAATAATTTACTAAATCAATTATTGTGTTTTTATTTTCGGTTACCTCCGCGGCACATAGGCAAAACCTCAATACGTACGCTTCCACCGCGCCTGGAATCTGCCTGCCTTTGTGTATGCCCGAAAGGTGAAAATTCGCTTGTGATTGTGCTGATAGTGTTTGGTTTCTTTCTAAAAGCATGATTGATTTTGTGAGTTCCTTTTATTTTTGGCTCGATTAAGCATTCTGTGTGATTATGCGAGCGTGATATGGCGCGGCGAGACGCAGTCTTTCGATTTTCTCTGCTCGACTAAATTTTCATCTATTATAATAAAGCTTGATCTGCATATTTCATCGTCTATAACAGCTCGAGAAGGCTCGTTTGCGCTAGCGCCTGCTGCTTACGCTGGCGCTGCCACTTGCGCTGGCGCTGGTCTTGGGCTCGTCGCAAGTAAACTCGAATTCACGCGAAAGCGCTGGAGTAAGAGAGCGCCGAGTCGTGGTTATTGCACGAGCTGATGTCGCGCCATATTCAATCTCCGGAGAAAGAGAGAGAGAGAGAGAGAGAGAGAGAGAGAGTGCGATACTGCCAATGCTAGCGCTGGCGTTGGTGCTGGTTCTGAACTTGTCGGAATCTGACTCGACAGCGTTTGTAAACACTAGAGATCGCCGAGTCATAGCCGCTTGTACAGGCAGTCAGTGCGCGATACTTGATCTCTGTAAGTGAGAGTGATACAGTATGTATTGAAACGGCCTGCAGTTAGCAACTGAAAAACACCGTCGGTACAATACCAGCAGCACCATCTTTTCCCACGCCCAGTCCAAGGGAACACCAAGAGAGGGAGCAGCGGCTTATACAAAGCAGCATAGGCGCCGAAGGAGTATATAAGGCAGCGTAACAGCGAGGAGACCGTCATTCGCCTGTAGCTCTAGCAGCGAGCAAGACTCTCGCAAGAGAATTGCGCACCTGCTCCCGGCCACGTGTATCCCGAAGCCTAGTGAGCATAACGCTCCGATAGGGACAGCACTACGCCACCCCCCCCCCCTTCCTTTTTTATATTGAGGAGCTACACGAACCCATTTTGTATAAATAATCTTAAAGAATAATATAATTTTCCATTTAAATTCTACTGTGTCAATAATTATTTTTGAACTTCCTCTCCTTACAGAGCGAGGGTTCTTTGTCACTTGCGCATCAAACGCAGGAAAACCCCTACCCCGCTGACTGCGTGGAGTCTCTCCTAAGCCGATGAGCGACGAGTCAGACCGAAGTTGACCTCCGCCACTCACGGAGATCAAGTATTTGCTGACTATATTTTTTTACCGTTACGTAGACGACATTATTACATGCATTCCAAAGGAAATATAACACTTAATATTTTTAATTCGTACAATAGCCGGTTACAATTTACACATGAAATTGAAAAAAACAAGTCCATAAGTTCTAGACGTTCTATTAGTAATAGACGTTCTATTAGTAAAGAATGCAGGAAAAATAAGAACCGATTGATACACAAAACACACTTTTTCTGGCAGATTTTTAAATTATTATTCGCAACATCCTGAATCCCAAAAAATTGCCATGGTATACAATCTTATTGACAAAGCTATTAAATTATCAGACGTATGTTTTCATAAGAAAAACATAAATATTGTAAGAAAATTATTAGCAGAAAATAATTGTCCTATTGACTTTACTAATAGATATATAAAAAAACGTATGTACAAAATAAAATCGAATGTACAAAAACAACGTTACAATATAGACAAAATCTTCAGAAACATTGTTGCGATAACTTATGTTAAAGGGATTTATGAACAAATGCAACATTCTTTAAAACAAAATAATATCGTAATTGTTCCAAAAATACACAATCGTATGTGTAATACCATAGTTAAAGGGAAAGATAAAAAAGAAAAACAGTTGGAGAAGAATGTTGTGTATAAGTTGCGTTGCAATGACTGTACAGCTACGTACGTAACTTCCGTATGAACCCGAGCGAATCTGTGGCCGTTCAGGTAGTGAGATTCGAGAACGTCTAAAGGATGCCGGAAAAGAGCCAACTGAGTCCTCGATTGTGACGAAGTTGTTAGATAAATTACCAGATAAATTTGAGATTCTCCAGGCTGCATGGGATTGCACTCCAGAAGCTGAAAAAACGAAAGAAAAGCTAATTGCTCGAATAATCAAGCTTGACAAACGACATGCAGAAAAAGAGAGTGATGCACTAGCGCTTAAAGCAGAGAAAATTTCAATAAGCGGAAATCTCAATAATATAAAAAAAAGAAACTCACAAAGAAAGAAATAGAAGAGCTAAAAAAACGCACTCGCTGTGGTTTGTGCAAGGAAGTAGGACATTGGGTGCGTGAATGTCCGAAAAAGGAGCAAAATGCACAGAAAGAAAAAGCCGATCCGGTCAAAGGAGAATCGCTTGTGTGCGATATCATAGACACATACAAGTGCACAACCGAAGCCGACGCGAACGTGTGGATTACTGATACTGGTGCTGCAATGTATTTGTGCTTCAAAAGGGAATTCTTCACTGATCTACAGCCAAATACGAAAGGTCATATGGTAAGAGTAGCCGATAACAGAATCCTTCCTGCAGCAGGCATTGGAATAGTCAAGATCGAAGAAACGATTGACGGCATAACGTACGAGCGGAAAATGTACTCTTCGTTCCAGAATTAAAGTGCAATCTATTCTTAATTGGATCTGTTAATAGAAAACACTACTCTTTCTATTCGTGTGAGGACAAATGTGAAGTGCGCTATGGAAATGGCAAAATAGCAGCTCGAGGAGTGCCGCACGGAACGCTTTTCCGCATGTATTTTACGGTGAGAGAGCCGGTCCGTTGTAATGGAGTGCAATTAACACAAGCACAAAAGAAGATGAAACTATGGCACGAACGTATGGGGCATGTCAATGTACAAGCTGTAAAGCATACTTGAGAAAATCTTGGTATCACCGAAGACGTTCGGGGAAAACCGGATTTTTTTGTGAAGGATGCATCCTCGGCAAACAGTCCCGAAAGCCGCATCCCAGCATCGGGCTTGACAGCAATTACGCCCCCGGCGAGAAGATTCACACAGATGTATGCGGACCAATAAATATAAAATCGCCGAAAGGGACGCGTTTTTTCTTGCTATTCAAGGACGACAGAACGAGCTTTCGGAAAGTGAACTTCATGAACAATAAATCGGACGTCTTCGAGAAACTACAGGAATTCGAGGCATTTGTCTCAACTCAATTAGGGACACGGATTAAGATTTTACGATCCGACAACGGGACGGAGTACACGTGCGAGAAAGTGAAGACCTTTTTGAAAGAAAGAGGCATAGTACATGAATGCTCGTCTCCTTATACGAGGGTGGATTGATAAGTTTCCGGCCTGACCAAGAAAAACAACGTTTTTAAGAATTTTTTTCTTTTTATTTCTCTACATAGTCTCCATCAAGACTAACACACGTTTCATAACGGTGCTCTAATGCAGTTATTCCATTTGTATAGTCCGATTTGTCAAGTCCCTCAAAATACCCATTTACAGCTTCGATTACTTCTTCATTGTCCGAAAATCTCTTACCGCCAAGCCATTTTTTGAGGTTAGGAAACAGTTAATAGTCACTCGGAGCTAGGTCTGGAGAGTAGGGAGGGTGCGGCATCAATTCAAACTTCAGATCGCTGATTTTAGCCATCGCAACGATTGACGTGTGCGCTGGTGCGTTATCGTGATGAAACAAGATTTTTTTCTTCGACGCAAAAATTCGATTGGATTACGCTTATACAACGCCAAATTGGCGGTAGAAATGTTCTTTCAAATCAATTTTTGGTCGACTGTTAGCAAACGCGGCACCCATCTTGCACAGAGCTTTTCCATATGCAAATGTTGGTGCAAAATATTTTGTACACGTTCATATGACATATTACAGGTCTCAGCTATCTCATGCACTTTTAATCTGCGGCCTTTCAGCACTATTTGATGGATTTTTTCGATCATATCTGTAGTTGTGACCTCAATGGGGCGTCTTGAGCGAGGCTCATCAGAGGTGCTCGTACGACCCTTTTTAAACTCGGAAACCCATTGCTTAACGGTTGAATATGATGGAGAGGATGTCCCCAGTGTTGACTCCATCTCTTTTTTAATTTCCTTCGGCGTTAACCCCTTCAAATAAAAGTATTTGATGACAGCACGATTTTCCAGCTTTTCCATTTTTACGAAAAGCACAGAGGTGTCTTGTTCAGCGTGCTCTTAAAGCTAAACTTACTTGGCGATCGGACTGAAACTAAAGCTACAAGCTGTCTAAGAATGGTACTATAGAACGCCACCTCAAGGTAGGCCTAGCGACGCCATCTCTTGGTCAGGCCGGAAGCTTATCAATCCACCCTCGTATTCATGAACAGAATGGAGCTGCCGAATGCGAAATCCGCACGCTTGTGGAAAGCGCATGTTCGATGCTCCATGCGAAAAACGTCGACATTACTTTATGGGCCGAGGCAATAAATACTGCTTGCTATGTCATAAACAGAGCGATCCTGAAACTGGAGGAGACGATCACTCCCTTCGAGAAGTAGTATAGAAGAAAGTCCACCACAAAGCATCTGAAGATATTTGGCTCAGCTGCTTACCTGAACGTGCCGAAGGAGAAGCGGCACAAATTCGACAGCAAAAGCAGGAGAACCATTATCGTCGGATATGATGGCGAGTCGACAAATTATAGACTCTGGGACGAGGAGAAGAAAGCAATCTTTATTAGCAGCGATGTGACATTCAATGAGAGCTCAGATAAAGCAGGTTTTGTATGCTCTACAGATGAGATAACAAAAACTTATAAAATTGACTTTAGCCTCAAGAATGATCACGAAGATGAAATCATCGGTCCAGAAGAGCAGCCGTTAGATCCCGAGCTAGCGATTGAACAAACCACCATCGACGAGGAGATCCCAAGAAGAAGAATTTTGCGCGATAGAGTCCAAATTCAATCACCTGATCGATACGGCATTCCGATCGCTTATGCAGCTAATGTCACGCCTAATACCGAGACAATTGATACGGTGCCGACGACGTATCAAGGAGCAATATCAAGTGACAAGGCTCATATGTGGAAAAAGGCGATGAACGACGAACTGAGTGCCCTTGCGGAAAACAATACTTGGTCAGTGTGCCCTTAAACCCCCGGCAAGAAACCAAGAGGGTGTAAATGGGTTTACACGCTTAAGCATGATGCCACAGGAAAACTGCAAAGGTATAAGGCAAGACTCGTAGCAAAGGGGTTGCGACAGCGCAAAGGAGTGGACTACTTCGAAACCTTTGTCCCCGTAGTTCGCTACGAATCAATAAGGACGCTCCTTGCTATTGCTGCGAAGGATGATTATGAGATAATGAAGTTCGACGTTAAAACGGCCTTTTTATAGGGCGAACTTCAAAAAGAAATATACTTGGAGCAGCCTCCAGGTCTCACCACTGAACATCAACCAGATGCCGTCCTGAAGCTGAATCGGAGCCTCTACGGTTTGAAGCAGTCACCGAGATGCTGGAACGAGAAGTTCGCCAAATTCCTGGCTGAATTTAATCTCGTCAGAATAGCAAGTGATAAGTGCGTGTTCGTGGGTGAGGTGTAAAAATATCGAGTGTTCTTAGCAATCTATGTGGACGATGGACTGATCATGAATGAGACCATGAGAGCGATTGAATGTGTATTGAATTTTCTTAAAGGTAATTTTCAGATAACTATTGACAACGCAGACGAATTTCTCGGTTTTGTAATCGAATGAGATCGCGAAAAACGCACGCTTAAAATATCACAATCAGGCTATATTAAAGAATTTTAAGAAAGTTCAATATGCATAATGCAAATTCAACGTGTATACCTACAGAGGTAGGCCTGTGCCTCCAGAAGAAAGAAGAAGAAAATAATGCACCCAACAGTGAGTTACCATACAGAGAAGTCATTGGCTCACTGTTGTTCGCGGCACGCGTAAGTCGTCCCGACATAGAATATTCTGTGAATCATGCGAGCCAGTTTTTAAGCTGTTATACTGAGAAACATTGGCAAGCAGTCAAGAAAATTTTTAGGTATTTAACTGGCATACTTGAGCACGGCATAGTCTATGGAAACAGTGGGAGCTCTGATAACGTAGTAGGATTTACAGATGCCCATTATGCCGGCTGTATAGATACCCGTAAATCTTGGAGCGGATTTGTGTTTAATTTTAACGGCTCACCCATATCATGGTCAAGCCAGCTGCAAGGCATTGTTGCCGCATCGACTGCTGAAGCAGAATACGTAGCGCTTTTCCATGGTGTAAGAGAGGCTGTGTGGTTTCGACGCATGTTAACAGAACTTCATGTTCCATGTAAAACTATACGAATGTTTGTAGACAATCAAGCGGCGATTAAAATTGCAAACAATTCCGAGGATCACAAAAGATCCAAGCACATAGACGTTAAATATCATTTCAATCGTGATGCTGTAAATCGTGGTGAAGTTACTTTAAATTATGTGCGATCAAATGAGCAGCTTGCAGATATATTAACTAAACCTATATCCAAGCAGCAATTTCAGTATTTATGATCTAAATGAAATGTTTTAGGTCACTCAAAATAAGTGGGAGTATTGGAGAATGTATTTTGAGTGAGATATGCCAAGCGAAAGTTTATTGGCCAAAATAAAATTTCCCTTGTCCTTCTTCCTGCCATAAGCTGCAATAAACCGCTTCCTCCGCTGCATCCCTCATAGATCTAAGACACTGTGAAGATGCGTCGGATTATCCCCTCTCGGGGCAGTTTGTCGTCCCTGCGTTTACAGTGTAGCGCTCTGCTCCTCCGGGATAGATGCGTTTTTCGGCAGTAGAACGACAACTCTCGCAGGAGAAACAGTGCTCTCAGCAGATTGTCCTTTTTGTACCTTCACATGTATATTCACATCATTTAAATAAAAACTATTTTACTCCACAAATCAATTGAGTGTAATTGTTTTGACGAACATTACTCTCAACAGAGACAATAGCCGAAAGAGCCCGAACAACAACATTGACTGTTTCTGGCAATATTCGCTCCTCCTTCCCCCGTTTAACACTGGCTGGGGAAGAATAACATCTAGTATTCGTTATTACGTGCCACTACTTGTAAGAAAAACATTTTTGTTAATATTTAAAATTTATGTACTCATTTACAATAATAAATGAAATCGACAGTTTCCTGAAGAGGGTGACAATGTTCACCGAAACGTTGAATAAGGAAAAAATGGTGTAAATTTATTTTTCACCTTTTTCCTACACACTTTGCCTCGGAAAGATCGACAGATTCATTAAACAATTATTGAAAAGCACCGAGGGATAAAGCCAAAGGAATATAGTTCACACTTATTCACATACTTATTTATTTATCTTTGTTTTATATAGCGGCTCCTGTATAATTAGGAGGTACGGGCTCTGCAGATTGATTATTCCATTGAGTTGTTGTTGGTGCTCCGTATAGGTTGTGGTCTGATGGCATGGGCTAGTACTGATTCCATTAAGGATAGAATCCCATCATTTGTGGGGATAGTTGATGATAACATAGTGGAGGTTGTTATCCCATCATTTGTGGTGGTGCTTGTTGATAACAACGTGGTGGACGTTCTTGGTATATATAATCATATCTATTATATGGCGATTCATAGTCGTGTTCTCTTTTTATAAGTTCTGAAACAATAAATATTGTTATAACCTGCATAATTGTATACAACATTATAAAAAAAAATTTAGTTTCTTGAATTGTAGAAAAACCCTCCATGATAACACAATCTAAAATGAAATTTCAGAAACTTTAGTCAATGCATTTATATGCAATTATTTAATTTATTTAGTCATTATATTTAAAAAATGTCTGTTTACCATCCCAATCATCGTTTTCGAAATTATTCCTTGTTACTGTTTCTTACTTTTCTTGATTTATTAGCAGATTTTTCTCCATCTGGGTACTTTTGTTTTACTTCATTAAGTTCGTTTCTACAGTGTAATAAACGATATAGATCAATTTTCTTCATGTGGACAGCCAAGGGTTTAAAAAATAAAACGTGTTCATCAGATAGGTCAGTAAAAATACTGTTCAGTCGGAGTCTTCGGTTCATATCCTTTTGAGAAAGTGGTTGTCTTTTACTTTCTGCTATAGAAACAGTCTTAGTTGATTCAGCCATTATAGATTTTCCTTCAAGTGGACTTAGGTCAAACTGATAGTCTACAAGTAATATTTTTTTTCGCTTTCTTGAAGTTCTTCCTTAAAAAGAGAATCCAGGTTTCCCGAGATTTCAACTGGAGATATTGTATAAAACGCATAGCATCATAATGCACCCACGTAGACTTGTAGACGTCCTCGACACAAGCGCCGGATCTACATTCCTTCTCCAACATAACTTCAGTTTTGAAAGGCTTTACCAAACGATCCCAGCAGTTCTTCAGTTTTTACTGAAAAAATATATATATATTAAAACAATAAATAACGAATTGATTTAGCTCGGACATCGAAGCGCGGAGAAAATATTTCCAACATGACAGCAAAACTGAATCAAGTTTTAAGTTAGAGTGCGATAGAGTGAAACGCACATTCTATATTCACAAATAGAGAGGCACAAGGGGGTAGAGAGAAGAAAGCCGGAGCTTGAACGCCCGATGCGATGCTCGTCACGACTAGGTCTCCTCTCGTCTTCTCATCATCTGTGCGTTATTCAAAAGCAGCGTATAGATCAAATGGAATGCAAAGCGTTGCGCTACGAAATTACCTCCCGAAGAAAATACGAAAATTCACAGCATAATATTTGTTGTAGTGTTACGCTCGGGGTGTGGGAATATAATACTGCACGCTCGATCCTTCGCTTACCAGTAATAGACGAAATTACAACAAGGACGGGCGACGATGACAACAAGCAGCAAGAGCAGACGTAGGGACGCTCGTGAGATTCGAGGCGAATGAGACGGCAAATAAATTCAGAAAAGCTCAGAGCCCGCGTGAGCGAACGAGAACACTAACGGAAATATGTTGTTGGCGAAATAGAGAAGCAAACCTCGGTGTTCGCGAGAACATGAAAACACGTTTTCTAAAAATTATAAAAATAATAACAAACGAATTTCGTAAATTCGCCGGACATCGACACGGAGAAAAGAATGCACAGAGACCTCGTCAACATGCTTGCCCTTCATTATTTTGGTCATCGCGATGATCGCCTAAAGATATAACCAAAAGTAAAAGTACTTACCGTCATACCGCAATTCAGCTGCAATTTCCCTCCATGCCTTTCCCTTTTTATACGATTTTTATACTGTTGATCGCTTTTGTATCATAAGTAGGGTAACTAGCTGCTCCGTTGTCTCGTCCATTATGCTTCCATGCCAGGTGTGCAATGTCTCTACACGTCCTTTTTGTCAACGCGCCAACTATGTTTGTGCATATTTTGCATATTCTCACATTGGAGATCTGTATGTAGGCGGGCCTTTCAAAAAACTTGTTACTCACGATCTGCAAAGCGCGCTTACATGTGTTATAATCATCCGATCACAATTTCTCACTATGAATTTGCGGCGCGAAATAATCAAACTCTCTATTGCTCTCCATACTGTTGAAGACACTCTCGCACTCACACGCAATCTCTCGTACTCGTTTCTCCGGAAATTCACACTACAAATTTGTCGCAAGTCTCTACCTCGGCTTCGCATGCTTGCGACACAACCTGAGTAAGTTTAACTTACGAGTTCAAGCGTCTCACTTTTTTTCCTGTCACCACGTCCTCCAATGCCACGTCTTCTTCGTTGCCTTCCGTCCCCTGAAGTATGCGAATTGTACGAAACGGAGAATTCAGAGAAAATTAAGTACGTTGATGTTTGTTTTCTCTACCCATACGTGTACAAATATAAAAAATTCCCTGTAGACCATTCTAAAGCTTTCATAGGTACTGAATGTTTGGCACTAGTAGGGCAAAATAATGATATCTCTTCCGTTGAAGGTTGCGACGGAGAATCCATCGTAAAAGCTGGGTGACTCTTGTGACACGGCGGGGCAGGTGGCTGCGGCGGGCGAGAGGAGAGAGGCACGTCGGTGCGTCTCCCGGGGTTTTTCGCGCTCGCGCGTGGGCCTTCCCCTCCGCGGTCCTGAGTCGAGCTACATGTCGCGTCTGTTGTTTTTCGGGGTGCGGGCGCCTTGACGCGACGAGGATGGGCTCACTCACAGGCTCGGGCCTCGGCGAAGACTCTCTGTCTCACGGGTCGCTTGAGCCAGTAACTTAGGTATATACATTTAAACACTTAGATTTAATAGAACTTCTTTTATTACTTTCCACTACACTTCGCTGCTCGCGGTCTTCCTCGCGTACGGCCGTTGTCTCGTGCTCTGTGAAACGACGAACGCGAATACAGGACGAGACGCGGTTGTGCGCGGGTGGATAGATGCTGCTGGAAAAAAACTCTGGAAACTCTCGGAAAATTACTCGATGCTGCTCACTTGGAGGTTGGATCGGTACTGCTCGCTCGCTCGTTCGCTTCGGCGCTCTATCTCGCGATCTCACACATACACGCTCGCATCCATGTACAGCCGTCACGTGATCAGCCGCGGCAGATTACAAATTTCTTATCTTTATTTTCGCCTCACTCGCACTCTGGCTTCGGCACACTCGCTCGCTTAATGCCGTTGTGGAGAGCCCTGGCGCCTCCACTCCGACCGCCAATAACATTTCCCGTTACACACTACGAGGCTCGGTAGCCTCCACTCTTTCGTGCTCAGCGACGGCATCGTGCTGTCTCTCTCGCACTCATATACTCTTCGGCACGCGCCGTGCTGCGCACGCTCACACACACACATACGCAAGCGCTCGCTCTCTACAGTGTACGCGGCTCAGCCGCTCGTCGCGCCGCTCGCTGTAGCGCCATGCGCTGGCTGCGTTCGCCGTCGCCTCGTGCTCCTCGGCGGTGTCATGGCGGCGGCTGCGGCCCAGTGGTGTGCCTGCTGGCTCTGCGCGCCGCGCGCGGCCGCGTGTGGTAGTCAGCGGCGCTCCCACTCCTCGCGCGCTCTCTCGCTGCTCGACGGCCGTGACGTCACAGCGGCGACTCGGCTGGCTGCTGCTCTCGTGCGCTCTCCCTCTCTCTCTCTCTCCTACGGCGCGGTTCAGTGCCGGCGCCTGGCTATGGCTCAGCTGTTCTCTCCTGTAAGCACCCGTTGCCATTAGAGCATATTCCTCTGCTCGGTTTCGGGTGCCTGCAGGAGAGTCACTCAGCTTTCCTTACGACGGATTCTCCGTCGCACTCTCCTGCAGGCACCCGGAACCGAGCAGAGGAACATGCTCTCATGAGAGAGGGAGAGCGCACGAGAGTCCGCAGCACGACGCCGAGTCGCCCCTGTGACATCGCGGCCGCCGAGCTGCGAAAGAGCGCGCGAGGAGTGGAAGCGCCGCCGACTACTACACGCGGCCGCGCGCGGCGCGCGGAGCTAGCAGGCGCGCCGACGGGCCACAGCCGCCGCCATGACACCACCGAGGAGTACGAGGCGACGGCGAACGCAGCGAGCGTATGTCGCGCAACGAGCGGCGCAGCGAGCGGCGCGGCGAGCGGCAGAGCCGCGTATACATGAGCGGGCGAGCGCGCGTGTGTGCGTGCGAAGCCGAGAAAGTGTAAGAGAGATAGAGAGACTACGAATTGCCGAGTGGAGGCCTGCGAGCCCCACTGTATGAGCGCGGAGAGAACTATTGGGTCAAAGTGGCGCAAGCGTCGTCCACAGCGGCAAATGTATAAAACGAAAATATATGCGCCGAAGCGAGGGAACGAGAAAGATGAAATTGTACAGGAGAAAATCGTAATTGCCGCGACTAGAAAAATCACGCGACCGATCACGTGAACGCCGTAGCCGACGTGTGTGCGTATGTGTGAGAGCGAGAGATAGAGCGACGAAGCGCGACCGGCAGTAGCACGAGAGCACGCTTCACAGCAGCATCGAGCAATCCCAAAGCATCAGCAGTTTTCAGAGTTCTGAGCGAGTTCGCGAGCAAGGAGCAACCACCGGCACCTCTACACCAACCACCTCACCACCCGCGCATAACCGCGTCTCGCACTAGTTTTCGCGTTCGACATTACAGAGCACGAGACAGCGGCCGTACGAGGGGAAGAAAGTGAAGGAGTAAAGGAGAGAGTAAGAGTGTCTGAGAGTTTTGTTCCGCGAGAGCTTGTAACCGCCGAGCCGCTGCCGAGCGAGAAAAAAAGACGTGTACGGAGTTAGTCATAAATAAAGTAGTGCCATTAATTCGCGAGTCCGAGTGTTCAATTGTTGTACTTATTTTATCGGCTCACGCGACCCAGTAGATCTCGAGTCTCGGCCGAGGCCTGAAGCCTGCTCAAGGCTGCCACAGCGCGTCAAGGCCCCCTTTATGCAAAAAAAGTAGACGCGAGGCAGAACCTAGGGAGACACGAGAGGGAGGAAGAGAGCACACAAACCAGCCACCCCAGAGAGAGGGAGGAGGACGACGACGCACGGCACGCCAGCCAGCCGGCGGTCATTACCGTGGCCCCGCGCAACGATCGCTCGCGTCGGTCATCACCGTGGTCGCGCTCTTTCCCTCTTGCCCGCCCGCGTGCACCTCCTTCCGCCGCCGTGTTACAAGGTGCAGTGAAATTCAGAATTTTACCTCCTAAAAACTTGTGCATTCTTGTACTACCTGTCAAAATGAATGGACGATTATTGTTTCCATTATGTCCAATGAGTTCTAAAAGTACCAAACTATTATTTGTACACATGATTTACCAAAAGAGCGAACTCTTGAAAGTACATGGATTTCGGATGAAAGGGTATCAGATACTAAAAATTTATGAAATTTCGCTGTATAATATGACACAGTATAATACACAAACAAAAAAGCCTTTTTAAAGATGAAGACAAAATCTACGGTATGACCATCGGAATGTACGAATGAAGTGATGAAACGTGAATACATTGAAAATAATTTCACAGCAGCTTCGCAAGTAGAAGGTATAATCAGCATATTAATTATTTACGTAAGAAAACCCTAAAATTAGAAACCGTAGATTTAAATACACATTTGTCGTTTTTGAGAAAAAATTTCAATTCCATCGTCAATAAAATAACTGAGTTGACTAGTCAATCTTTTTTAAATAAATTGGTGGTTTTCTCTGCATACTCTCAAGAAAGCCGTAGAATTTATTTAACCTCGGTACATAAGAAAAAACTTTTAGATTTATCTTTAGACCTTCTTGAATATAGACGTCACAGTAGTATGCGTATTGACAAAAATAATATAGAAGATAATAATAATTGTAATAATAATAGCAATAGAAAATTAAAAATTTGTTTAAATGAAATAGATGAATTTAAGAAAAAATGGATCGTCAATTTGTCCGATGCTTCTCTTCCTATTTTTGTTTACAATGTCATGTCTATGGGAGAGAAATTTAATTTTTTTGATTTTGAATTTAGGCAAGCTATTGAAATACATAAAAGTTTGGAAAATCTCTATATGTGTAACCGTGGTCTTGACGGAAAACTGCGAGACGGTGTTTTATCTATCTTAAACTTACAAATCACAAATGGAGCGTACATAACCTATCGAGAGAGGATTATGTCCAAAGATATTGACGATACAAAAAAATTCTTGAAAAATAATCCAGAGTTATTCTTTACTAGAGTAGATAAAGGCAATATGACGGTTGCGATTGAAGTTCTGAATACATCCAGAAAGTAGAAGAAACTCTCAGTGATGAGAGGTTTTACAGGACTGTAAAAGTTAATCCAACTGCGGGAATTAAAAAACGGATAAAAAAACTAATTGACCATTGGAGTATGCGGGGTGCCCTAGAGTGCGATCCGGCATTTAGAGGATTATCTTCGAAAGGGATCGAGCACACGTCACTGCCGAAAGCATACGGCTAACTCAAAATACACAAACCGGGCAATCCCGTTCGTATTATAGTTTCTGTGGTCAATAGCCCCACTTACTCTTTCTATAAGTGTATATCAAAATTATTTTTAAAACATTTCCCTCTACCGAAATCAAATATTACAAACAGTTTACAGCTTAAGAATATTTTGAAAAATACGAAATTACCGTCCAAACATTGTCTCGTTTCATTTAACGTCGTCTCGCTGTTTACAAGTCTGCCAAAAGAAATGATTATTTCTGCGATTCAAAACAGGTGGAAATGGCTTTCTAATATTAATTGTATTTGTAAGGACGAATTTATAGATGGTATTAAAACCTTGCTTGATTGCACTTATCTAGTATTTAATGGTAGATATTATAAACAGGTCTCGGGTGCTCCTATGGGATTTTGCTCGAGCCCTGTCTTTGCAAATATAGTCTTAGAAGAGCTTGAAACACATTGTTTAAACATTAATTATTAAGGCGAGTGTACCTTTATATTATAGATATGTATATGATTGCCTTCTGATCATTGAGAAAGAAATCGTGGAGTTTGTTCTTGATATTTTCAATAATTATAACAAAAATTTACAGTTCACTTATGAAAACAACAGTATTTATTTTCTAGACATAACCATTTTCTATGAGCATAATGGTAACATTTTTACAAACTGGTTTCAGAAAAAAACGGCTTCGGCCAGATATATAAATTATTATTCACACCACCCCAAAAATCAGAAGATTGCAATTTTATATAATCTGCTTGATAGAGCAATGTTACTATCCGATTCGCGGTTGATTAGTTAACGGTTCATCAAAAAAGATTTTGATAGCGAACGATTATCCGATTGAGTTCATTAATAAATATTGTAAAAAGCGAATTATTCTCAATCTTGGCCTCATGCAAAACAAAGCAGAGGGCATAGATTCGGATAACTCAAATATAGTTAACTGTAACGATAATGATAACTGTGAGAATAACAATTCAAAAATAAATGAAAATGTAAGGGTTAAAAACAATATTGCCGTCTTTCCGTATTACGAGAGATTTAACAGCAAATTGAACACTGTATTAAAAAAGAATGACATATTGTTAGTAAATAAGATTGACAATAAATTCAATAAATTTATTAAGCTAGGTAAGGATCCGACTGCTGTTAGCGAGACTAGAAACGTTGTATATAAAATCGATTCTGCCGACTGTGATTCAACTTATATAGGTGAAACCTATCGTCCTTTAAAAAATAGAGAATCAGAGCATAAACGCTATAGAAAAAGGAGATCTTTCCTCTCCAATTGCGGTACATGCGATAGAGACGGGACATTCGTTCAATTTTGATAATATTAAAATTATGGATAAAGAACCGTCTACCTTTCGTAGACGTTTCTTGGAGATGTTACACATTCAATATTTTAACGGTACGCTTAATAGAGCTGAGGACAAGTGCCACCTCAAAGCAAGTTATAAAAACGTTATTTCAAATTTAAAATCTAGTTAAAAAAACTCGTAATTATAATTTTTATTAATGTATTTAGATGAGTGTGTATACACTATCTAGTATGATTTTATCCCTCGGTAGTTTGTTATGATTCTTTTGTTGTTATTATCGATCTCTCCGAGGCAATGGTTTTGAAAGGGTTTAAAAAATTAAAACTCCTTTCTTTTAAGAAACGACGTTTCGGCGATCATTGTCGTCCTCATCAGGAAAATATTGGAGCACATTTGATTTGTGTACATCTCGATAATCCTTTCCCCCGGCTAGTTAACAGCGGGGGAAGAGAGAGACCGAGTGACACAGCTATTATTTATACACTTTGTCAGCTACTTCCGTAGACTTCCGAGACAGTAGCTGACAAAGTGTATAAATAATAGCTGTGTCACTCGGTCTCTCTCTTCCCCCGCTGTTAACTAGCCGGGCGAAAGGATTATCGAGATGTACACAAATCAAATGTGCTCCAATATTTTCCTGATGAGGGCGACAATGATCGCCGAAACGTCGTTTCTTAAAAGAAAGGAGTTTTAATTTTTTAAACCCTTTCAAAACCATTGCCTCGGAGAGATCGATAATAACAACAAAAGAATCATAACAAACGTATTCGTATTATAATCAAATTATATATATATATTATAAATCATTTATTTGTATGAGTGAGTTCCTAGTATAAAGATCTGGTGACAGTGACGCTGTTATAAACTTTCGGTCATTGCAAAAAAGTAGGATTGTTCTTAGTTATAATTAGTAAGATTTTTAATTTTTAACTTTGATTTTAGCTGGCGTATTTTTTGTAGAAATTGCTTTGAATTATGTCGTTAGTAGAGTAATTTATAATTATTATTAAGATAAAGTTTAATTGTAAAATTCTTTTGTAAAAATATTTTAAATTTATATTTGTTTATAATCTTTATACTGGCTTTGCAGCCCTGATGAGGAGTCGTAACGACTCGAAACGTCGGCAAATTTAATAAACCTACTGGCTCGAAGAGATGCTTAATTGTTCGATTCATATTTGGAGGGATCATTAAAAGCTGTAGAACGCTCAAGAAGATACAAGTCAAATTCTATAATTTATCATGTCATAACTGGAGATACCGCTTTACCTAAACAGGAAAGTAAATTTTGGGGAGCCCGTGAAAATAAAATTTTATTACAAACCTTTTTAAATCATTATACACAAAATGATAGTAATTTTGGTAGATTTGATCTGGTATTTAGTATGATTAATGATGTTCTATGCTCAGCAGTTTATGCCAATCAAACAGAACTTTCTTTAGAGAGTTTGCAACGCCGTGACGTAGAAGAAGCCGATGTGGAAATAACGATTCATACAAATCACGCTACAAATCAAGGCTTCAAAAACATATATATAATTTCAGCTGATACAGACGTTATTATATCAGCGTTATATTTTTGGAAAAGCTTTAGTATAAATGGATTACAGGTGAAACTTTTATGAAACAGTAATTTAGAAAAAAATACAATATGATATTTATTATACTTTAGACTTTGTGGATTTGAGCTGGTGCAGGTAAAAATATCAGAGATTTTGCTGTACATTCGCTCGCAAAACATTATGGTGAACCATTCTGTAACACACTGCCAGCTCTCCACCATTTGACGGGTTCTGATTACACCAGTAAGGTTGGCACAAAAGCGTCGGCATTGCAAGAAGATCCCGAAAAATATTTAATTGATTTTGGCAGAGGTAAGAAATTCATAATTTTTTAATTCAAAATATAATGCTTGCAATATATATTATGTCTTACGTAAATTAATGAATTTTTATTCTAAAAATTGAAAGAAATATTTAAAAAATATAACTTTATAGATCCTACACAGAACTTGGAGGTGATATTGCAAGCTGCAGAAGGATATTTAGTCAAAGTCGTAAAAAAAATTCAAATTGTAAGACATTCGATGAATTGCGATATTGGTATTATCGTTACATGAAATCTGTTTCTATACAAAATTTACCACCTACCAGACAATCTATAAGATTGCATATTTTAAGATGTTTTTTTGTTGTGCATTTGCAAATCCATTGCTTGGATATTAATGCAGTCTCGTTAATTCCAGAATCCTTTGGATTTGCAAAAGACGACGATTTGCTAGTAGCAAAAAAAAATCCATACGCTCTTACCTTCAGTTAATGATTTAATACCAAATTGTAATTGTAAAATTTGTACTCGTACGACCTGTTATTGTTTAGCAGCTGGAGTACAGTGTTGCTCATTTTGTTTTTGCAAAATAGATAATACATGCAAAAATATTTATAACATTGAAAAAAATTAATAATAAATACATAAGTAATTATGAAAGTGTTATTTTATTATTTTATTACCATTGTTGCATAGTGATTATGGTACGGAATTTTTCACTTAAGCGCGAAAGCGACCAATCATCATTTGTCTGCAGGCGAAATTATCGAGATTTTCGAAAAATGTAAGTGATCGAACAGTTAAGCATGGTTAAAGGATTAAAAAAAAGAATATTTCATTAACCGGTTCGGTTTGTAACATTAAAAAATCTTATTATACCACGTAAAGTATCTAAGGCTTGCTCTGGCGCGACACACGGCTGGAATGCTTAAAAACGCCCGGCCTTTTTGGCTTTCGTTAAAGCAAACGACAGTTAAATCTTATAGGTAGCATATATATTTTCAAAGTGCAAGGTTAGACGAGCATTTTGCGCTATTTCCCGTCAAAAAATATTTTATCTACACGGAGTAACGAGCCCTCAAAAATGGCGAAAATCGTGATTTTTGAAATTTGAAACGCGAATATCTCGAAAAGTAAGCATTTTACAAAAAAATTGATGTGATTCTTTTTTGTTTAGAATGTGCCAATTAATCTAAATAAGTTATTCCCGAAGCGAAATTTTGCAATTTAACATTAATTATTAAAATTTGTTAATAACAATTAATGTGACCACTTACGGCAAAAACACCTCACAGTTTCGGATTCAGCAGATCAAAATACATAAAAAAAACTTTGGTGGAAGCCGCTACAAAATTTGTCACGGATTAGCATTGATGGCCGCTGGACTTGATGATCAGTAGAGTTGTCTGCTTTCCAATATGACCTACTTCTCATTTAGAATCTCATCTGGACAAGTTTCTATCTAACCTTCAAATTGGTGCTCTTGTAGTGTATTTATTCGAAGCAAGAAAACTTTTGGTGAGTACTATATAGTATTCATATAATATTCAATATAATTTACTTTATCATTTATTTGTAGTAATTTTAGTATTTTTTCATCGAAAAACCATTGTACCCGCACAAATAACAACTCGTATCAAATAACAAATATAAATTATAAATGTAAAATTAAATTAATTGCCTCTACGTGGATTTGACTTTAAATTTGAAATTACATACTTGTAACTAGTTTTGAGATGGCACGTAGCCTCAGCCCTATTAAGCGTGCCATCAAAAAATTGGATATGCAGCATTTCTGAGAAACGTCTACAGAATATATACGGCTCTCTGTCTACAATCTTAATATTATCAAAATTAAAAGAGTACCCTGTCTCCATCGCATGAACGGCAAGGGGAAGGTGATATCCCCGTTCGCTATGATCGATTGTGCTCCGATTCTCTATTTTTTAACGGTCGATATGTCTTGCAAATATACGTCGATTCGCAGTCAGCACAGTATATTTTATGTACTACAATCCTAAAATCGCTAACAGCAGTAGGGTATTTTCCTAGTCTTATGATTTATCCAACTTGTCGTTAATCTTATTTACCAGCAATCTATCATTCATCTTTAGTACACTCTTCAATTTACAATTAAAACGTTTGTAATACGGAAAGACCACAAATCTATTTACAAATTCAGAATTCGCAACGTTGTTAGCAGGCAACCTTGAATTGCCCGAATCTGTGCCCTTCGAATTGTTTTTCACGAGACCAACATTTCGCACAATTAGCTTTTTACAATATTTTTTAATGAAAGCCAGTGGATAATCATTCGCTAACAAAATCTTTTTCGCGTGTTCAATATTCACAGAATGAAACCGTGGATCCCACAGCAGCATCGGTCTGCCTAGTATATAATATATGATTGCGATCTTCTGATTTTGAGGATGGCGGGAGTGAAAGTTTATATATCAGACCGACGCCGTACTTTTTTGATACGAGTTAGTGTAAATATTACCATTTTTATCATAGTATATGAAAATGTCTAAAAAAATTATACTGAAATGATAAGTTAAAGGTCTGCGAAAAATTAAAAGTTGAAGCTATGGGTATTGGCGAGCGGAGCAAGCAGGGGGTACCCCCTAGTGTATGTGTGTGTGTATATATATATATATATATATATATATATATATATATTCATCTTCTTACATCCAATTTAAAATGTTAAATCACTAAAACTGAGATTTTGATCCAACCAAAAAATTCATGAAAAAACGTTTTTATAGTTCAACATTACCTGTAAATTTTCAGAGTGATTCTCGAAGATTAAGATCACTAAATATAAAACATAAAACTGACGTTCAAAATTTATAATGAACGTTACAAAACGTTACAGATGAAATACGTGGCATTTAATTTTATTTATTTATTAATTTAATATATTTTTGAATAATATATTGTAATGGGGCGAGACGTATTCTCAAAAATCGCACACAAGTTAAGCGACGTCGGGATTTGAACCCACGACCTGAGATCTCTAGGTACACGCTCTAACCACGAAGCCAGCGTCGCACTATCAAAGGTCCTGCGAAAGGCTGCCATAGCCGACTAACTTAGATGTGCTCACACCGCGTCACAATATATTTTTATAAAATATGAACATAAACAAAAGTTTGTTTACACCACATTTTTCAACAAATGCAAAGCATTAATATAGTGTAGATAGATAGATGCAGATAAATAATTGCTTTAAAAATTGCAAATTTTAAAGATTAAAAAGTTTATTTAAAAGTGAAATTGTAAAAAACGTATTACTTTTGAATACGCGAGCTAACCGAGCGTTTTCTTGTGAGTTGAATTTTAATAATACATACCCTACGTGCCAAAAGAGGATGGCGCCGTCACTACCGCCACTACAGAACAAACCTTCATGACTTGGGTGCCAAGCCACACTTGAAGCTTCTTTTTTGTGTCCACGAAATGTTTGCATTTCTTGACTCAAATTGCGCAAATCAAATAACTTTAGTAAATGATCTCGAGAAGCTGTCACGAGCCAGTTACCATTTTCATTCCATTTGACATCCATTACGGTAGATTTATGAGCATGTAAAGTTGCTAATGATTGACCGTTTTTGGGATCCCAGAGTTTTACCGGTTGTTGGTTATCTTTGCTTCCTGATACTACCAAACTTTTTTGTGGGTGCCAATGTACGCACTTGACATCTGCCCCATGTCCTAAATACAGTTAACGTTAATATATATTTTTCATTAAGTTTGTGAATCATGCATTTACCTCTTAAAATACGTTCCTCGTGACATCTCAAAAAATCCCATATTCTGACAGTTCCATCATCACTGCAGGTAGCTAGTTTGTGATCTGTAGGGCTGAAACTAATATGAGAGATCATTTATTTATAAAATTTTTTCAAATTATTTTGTATGGTTCTTTTAACTTAAACTATTTTTTAGAATATTGTTTAGAAAACGTTCTACTATAATTTTGGGTACGTTCTTTCGACTGGCATGGTTTAGATATCAGAAACACTTTAAAAAACCACTTAGTATTCAGATTTAGTTTAATAAAGTGACTTTTTTCTCTAATTTTTCTAAATACTATTTTCACAGTGAAGGGGACGTTCTTTTTAAGTGAATCTCAATGCACTGAAACTGAGTATTCACAAGCGCAGGCAACGTAGAGCCATATAAGACTTGAAAAGGCTGTAAGAATAAAAAAGGGAGTTTCGGGTGACTAATGAAATATTGTTCGTACTTGTAGATGTACGGATTGTGACGGGCAAACCGTCAACGCAAATGCTCACCTGGACACCATCAGAACCAAGGAGATGGTTCACGAGCTTACACTCAGTGGTGTCCGCCGGCGGAACATACAAGGCCCATAGCAGCCAGGTGGCAGTAGCAGACAGCAACATTAACAGCCGCGAGTAGCACGAGACACATGCAGCGTCGCGCAAGCCAGCGAAAGCGAGCAAGAGGAAACTACAGCACGTAGCGTCGAGGCAGTATGAGCGAGAGAGAGGAGATGCCTCCCGGAAGCGCAGCATAACGAAACCATGAGGCGTATGCGTGTGAGCGACTGCCACCATATTGGCGAGCGTAGAGGCGTAACGAGTGCGTGAGAGAGAATGAACGAGAGAGAAAATGAATGAGAATGAGAATGCAGAAGTGCAAGTACGCGACAAGCCTCGAGAGTTATTGGCAATAAGTGGAAGGCCGCAATTCCGTCCATCGTATGCGATATGAAAATGCGGAATGTAAAAACAAGAGTAAAAATGTAAAGGAAACGTACAAGCGCAGCCAGACATAGAATACACGCGTGTAACAGCCAAACAGCGTAGACAGGTCGATTCAAATTTCGCGCGAGCGAACTATTTGTTCAGAGGGCGCAAGCGAGGGAGTATGTCATATAGCATGCAAAATCGTGTTAATGTGTGATTGTTTAGATAGCTGGAGACGCCGCGGCCGCGAAGACGCTGGGCGCAACAAGTAGCATCAGATTTCCATGAACAGCGAAGAAGCAGGAGCAACAGTAATTCCCTCCGTACTTTACAGGTTTTCCTCTCTACGAATTTTGTGAGTATAGAGAGTCTGTCGAGGAATATTTGAACGAGAGGAAGAGCAGTGCAGATTTACAGACAGTTAGAACAACCAGGTTTACATTATTTGTGAGTGCGCGTTCGCGAATCCACAGCCGGTCGACAGGTGTCCAGACATGTTTCACGTGTTTCCCGTGTTGTTTTATTCATTCAATAAACGCCAGACAGTTTAAAGATTAAGTCCGTACACATTAATTCGCGAATATTATCCCTATTCCTCTTTTCACGATCCGCAGTTCGAATCGAGAGCAGCCTTGTCTACCGCTGAGGAGCCGTCGCAGAGAATACAACGAACTGGGGGTCCAACAACTAAATATCTCAAATACAGTTCGTAGCTAGGCAGCCCGATCACGTTGTGGAGATAATCACTCACGACGAAATAATCTACAACCTCACAGGATATAAAGCAGGCCTTTCCTGATTTAATTTTTTTCTCTCGCGCGAACATTCTCCCACTTGATAGTTTTACGCGTCCGCCTATTAAAAATAAATCTTGTGAGTTGAGTGGTACTTTCCAGACCAGCGAAGCCTCTCTATAGCCTAATTCTATTATACATGACGATATGTTTTCATCATTGCTGCACTCATCGTCACGTCACAGTCTTATTTCCCGATCAACCGATAACGGTGCTTTCTAATTTTTCGTCGAAATTCGAATCGATCGCTTTAAACACACATCCAAAGTCCCATTGCTACAAACGTACAGTAAATCACGATAGGCTGTATAATAATAAACACAATCGTGTTATTAGAATTGATGACATTTTAGTAAAACTTCCTTGCTATTTTTAAACCCATAATAGTTCGGGAGTCCTGTAATTTTGTCGGCCACTTTCTTCATTTTCAAAAATTCATAGCCACTCAGGGAAGCATTTTTCACTATAGACATAGATACGAGTTTTTTAAAGAAATTTTGTTTCGATTAAAAAAAATAATTTAAAAGTCAGATATATATGTTGCAACTATATTATAATACATTTACAACTACTAAAAGATTTCCCCTCGTTCAATACAAAAGTGCCTGCGAAACTCCTAGAACAAGATGGAGCTACTCTGATAAACTAAAAATAAAAAAATCACTTGTCAAAACCAAAAAAATTGGATTTTCTATCTGAAAAAAATATATCTTCAGAAATTTTTTGGTAGTCGTAGTCCAGAACGAACTTTCACTTTGCCGATGTTAAGGCATAAATGTATTATAACATAGCTGTAACATGTATGTATGACTTTTAATGGTATATTACACAACTAGGGGCGAAAGTAAACTTTTTCAAGGATGATCAAATTTGAAATGATCATCTGAGTCTGAAAAAGAGTTTCGCCCCTTATCGTGTACTATGCTTCTATAATTAGTGCATCGAAAGGGTCTATTACGCAACAAACAAAGCTCTTGGACATTCGCTATTACACAACATATTTGAAAATTTGCAACTTTTTGCACAAGATTTTCTTCAAAAACTCCTGTCTATGTATTGTGACGTAGCAATAAATATTGCTGCGTCGTGATTATTTAACGCAGCCAGCTGACTCACTCTCGGCGAATTGACAGCTCCTGGAGCGGAGCCAGCGCTCGGTGGCGCTCGCAGGAGTTGCCTCTGACCGACCGCGTGCGGAGCGCAGGATGTGAGCTCTCGAGTCACACCTGCGCAGCACGTCGGCACTCGGGAGGGGGCATGGCAGGAAGCGAGCTGGCCGCCGCGCGCACGCGGTTAGATGCATGCGGCGATGTGTAGAGGGGAGAGCGCGAGTGTGAGCGTGAGCGAGAGAGAGGGAGAGAGAGTCGGCGCGCGCGGGAGAGAGACATTTGGCGAGAGTGGGAATCGAGTGAGTGCGAGCTTGAGAGAGAGAGAGAGAGATGAATATAGTGGCGCGAAGCTGACGGCGTTTGGGCGGATGATTGTGGCTTTTAGAATGTTGCGCGCCTGGCTAGTTATCCGTAGAGGGAGCTACCTCACGGCTATTCTTATGGATTGATTGATAAAGATCAATAAAGGGGGCGCGTAATTTGCATATCGATATATGCTATAGAGGCCGATGATTGATTAATTGGCCAATGGAAAAATTAGAAATAGGAAAAGAGGGCGCTGGAAAAATTCATAGATAGGTAATGGGTTGGGTTGGATTAGTGGTAGTGTTTAAATCGGCCAATTGTGGATTTTGGAAGTTTTTAGGACCAATTGGAAAATTCGGTAGCCAGATCGACGCTTCCGTGAAGAAGGAGGCCGGGTGGGAAAAACGCGGCATCCTTCTTCGAGCAAAGCGTCGGCCGGGGCACTCTGTCGGCGGACGCCTTGAGTGGCAGTACGCACTCTGACTCTGTTCCTGGATCTGGTCCCAGCAGCAACTTCTTGGTTTCTCTCTCATTTTCTCTCGACGCCATTTTCCACGCCCTCGTGTGTCGGAATATTATCCTGGACTTTTGGAGAGTTGTGAAGGTTTTGTTGTGGAGGAGTTCGAGAGGATTGGTTTTGGATCTTTTGGTGGAAACATTGGTGAGGTTTTTATTATAGATTTATTTGTTGATTCTTGTTTTTGGCCGAAGTGAGACTAACACTTGGAACGCGTTGTCTCGGGTAGCGGTTTCCTTTTTCGCGTATTTTCAGTTTCCTGTGGCAGTTTCCCACTTGTAAATTTTTCCACGGAAGGGAAATATTAGAATCTACGTAGACGAATTTCGCGGCCCCTTTTCTTTTCTAGCAAACCCAGCACCAATCAATGTGGATTTAGTTATTTGGCCGCTGGCCCATGTATTATTTAAATTCATGACTTATTTGTTTACCACAGAGGATTTGTATACGGGAATTTTATAATATATCTGAATTTATGTGTTAATCTTAATCGTTGGTTTATTATTTATCCATTTAGCCCTATTGCTACCGAATTCCCTTGCGTGTACCCGTTTTTCCGTTTTTCAGTACTCTGGACCCTGGAAGGAGGAGTCAGCCGGCACTTATAAATATTCTTTGTACACTAGCGTGTAGTTGCTCGAACGGGGAGCAAACGCCACGTTACAGTATACAGTGAAAAATGCTTCCCTGAGAAGCTCTGAATTTTGGAAAATCATCAAAGAATGTAAAAGAACCGAATTTTACCAGCTTTATCCTCCTATAGCTCAGAGATAATCGATGCAAAAAAACTGAAAAAATTCACGGAAGTGTATTATATCAAGTTGAAGTGATTTAATATAAAAAAAAATATTGATTTTGATCGTTTGATTTCACAGAGAATCATCATCAACACACACGCGCACGCACGCACGCACGCACGCACAGATATATAGGGTATTCTCTGTGAAATCAAACACCCCCCCCCCTGCACACTTCTATTTTTGAGATAAATGGATGTTATTCGGCTTAAAGTTTCGGTAAACTTTTCTAGTTTTTTATACCGTCTGGCGATTTTGAATTTTTCAAAATTTCCGACGTTTGGCTTTAGTAAACATAAAGTAACTGTGAAATTTTTTTGTTTTATTTTAATAGAAATTTGAAGAAAATATAATAACTTTGGATAACGTTAATGTCACAAAAATTCTAAGAGTTTACGCTATATATACCGCGGTTATTTCATTGTTTTAACCAAAGTTCACTTTCGAACTCTCGATATCCAACCCTTATATGGTAAAAATTCAAATCTATCTGTCTATAAAAATATTAACGCGCAAACATCTTCACGTTAAGGGTCTGTTGGTCAGACTACCATTTCTTTAATATTACTTCTCCCATACCTTCGATTTTACATAAATTTCAATTTTAATTTTAACAAAAGAAAGTTATGATATGAATAAAGAAATTGGCAAGTCCTTTTATAAAAAGCAATCAATTTGAAATAAATAAATAAGCGTTTAAAAGGGGGAGGATTATAAATATATATGTAATTATGTAAACACTTGACCAAATTGCAGCATGTGAAAAGGTGGATAGCTTGTGAAAAGGTACAGTCGGGTACAATTAAAACTTTGAATAAATGCGACTGCTGCCACGTTCGGCGCATTCTAGCTGACTTTTGGTGACCGATCACGATGACGCCGTATTTCCCATGGGAGATTAGGCCACCATTCTTCCGGTAAATTGGGCGTTGCGTGATGTGTCACAAACATGCGCAGAACGTAACGCCAATATGTTATTATTCAAAGTTTCAATTTAACCCTATGGTACATGTAATAGAATGGCATGATGTTCTTACATGATATTATCACATGACAAATGTGCCCATAATATGTGGTTAGATCATGTTTGTCTAAAATTTTTATGTAATTTAACACGATTGTTTCGCATCATGAAAACTTTTTCTTTTAATTATGGAAGCAACGAGCGGATGTACAATCTACTCTACTTAATAATTCAGTACATGTATTACTATCCGTATTTCATTAAAAATCTATGTCTAGAACGATTATATACAATTATATAAGAGGTTTAAATTCTGTTGATTTACATACATTTAGAAAACAAATTCTATCATGCAGAACGCAATTTTTTTTACGAAAAAACTTGCCCTCCCGTCCTATCATAGATAACGATGGATACCATCTTCAAATTATGCAAGGTTAACCAAAGTAACTTGTTAATGAAACACCGTTCGAAAATCTCTGAATCGATTTTTATTCAATATGTATTTATTACTGTCCTTAACCAATTTTTGAAAAATTCAAACTTAATCTTGCAATCATTCTAAGCTTGATTTTTGGTTATTTGTATGTATGTTTTACAAAACTCTGTTATTATTGTCGGAAGATTACAGGAAGTTGAGTAAAAATAATTGTAGCTATTATATATTAAAAAAAAGTTATAAAATAAATTTCTATGCCTCAAGTTGGAAAATAAATCAAGCTTAAAAATTTTAAATTAATATTTATGTAGTTTACAGCTTTTAGTTTTAAATCTTTACGTAATTAAAAAATGGAATTCCAATTATTATTATTTGTGGCCATCGTTCTTTTACTTTAACATAATGTTTTGAGTATTACCCATTATAGGATAATAGGACGATAAATTAACTATATTAAATATTTTATGATATTGATAATTACACTGAAATTTAGTAGTTCATCGATTATCTATGATAGGACGGGACAGCAAGATTTTCCGTAAAAAAAATTGAATTCTACATGATAGAATTTGTTCCTGTTTTTTTTTAAATGTATGTAAATCAACAGAATTTAAATCTCATATATAATTGTATATAATCGTTCTAGACATAGATTTTTAATGAAATAAGGATAGTAATACATTTACTGAATTACTAAAACATTACTAAAAAATTACGAAAAATTCAAAATCGCCAGACGGTATAAAAAACTAGAAAAGTTTACCTAAACCAAGGCTCCAATTTTGGTACTTAAGTGTATGTTTCTAAATATTAGATCAAGAGTTCCATAATTCAATATTTCTAAACATTAGGCTGCCAACGTTTGCATTTTCTGATGTTTCCCGAGGGTTTCTCCATGCCTATTCATCGGACAGAGAAGTTTATTATCACAATTTCTTCATAATTTAATAAGCTATAACTTTTGTCTCTTTGTTATTTTGCATTTCTCCCTTACTTTCCGAGTTAAAAGCAAAAAACGAAAAAAAAATGCATTTTCGCAGTCTGATTTCCAGTTTTCAGATATAAGTGTCCGAAGCCGAAAATCAGTTTTCAAAACGTAGCGTCCGGAGAAAAAGAGCATAAGTCAGTCAATATTGACAATATCTTACTCTTTCTTTTTTTAATTTGAGGTAGGGTGAGTAGAAAATAAGTTTGCTCAAATAGGTATCCTTCTATCTGTTTTAGTTTTTTACTAATAGAAAAAAAATACGAAAATCGTTAAATTCATGGTTTTTTTCGAGTTTCAAAAAAACTAAAATAGATAGAAGGATACCGATTCGAGCAAACTTGTTTTCTACTCGCCATACCTCAAATTAAAAAAAGAAAGAGCAAGATATTGTCAATATTGACTGACTTATACTCTTTTTCTCCCGACGCTCCACTTTGAAGTACGTTTTTCAGTTTCGGATACTCAGATCTAAAAACTGAAATAAGTTCTCTTGCTAATTGAAAAAAAAATGAAAATATCTGTACTTTACTCACCTTCTTGAGGTTTTTCTTTATCCGGAGATTCGTTGAGTGCACCAGTACCAATTATGATTTCCAGGTTTCCGCTTCTGTCCCGTTGTTGGGCTTTCAAAAACGCAAGAGCATCTTTATCGTCCATTTCGTTTGCTTTACGGCCATGCGAAATATCAAATAATTTATCCAGCTTACAGGCAAAGTTGCTCTGCTTGATAGACTGGGCGATACTTTTGCTTTGTAAGTTTTTGATCAATAAACGATGCTCACGATATATTTTTTCTAATTTAAGTATGTGTGAATATGTGTATAACACAATATTCAAAGACTTTATCCCTCGGTGTTTTTTAATATTATATAAAAGAGTCTATCGATCTCTCCGAGGCAAGTGTGGAGAAAAAAGGTAAAAATTAATTTATACCATTTTTCTTTTGTTTCGACGTTTCGGTGAACACTGTCACCCTCTTCAGGAAACTGTCAATTTATTTCAATAAATAAATAAGCACAATACAATTATAATGTGTGACAAATTATGACTTACATATAGAGGAGCACAACAGCCTATAGATCGAAATGTGTTTCTTCCCCAGCCAATCTCAGGCGGGGGAAGGAGAAGCGAGAAGCAAGGAGACGGACTATTATTGTTCCGGCTTCCTCGACTACTGTTTCAATAATAAGGAAACAATAGGTGTAGCCAAACGCTTTTATATCAGCGAGGAGTCTCGCTAATTTTCGAGCGGTCTGTTTACAAGTGACGTCAATGCTCGCCGCTCTCATGCATGTTTACAAATTTCTAAATTCGTCTATAATCCGTTTTGTTTTTCAATCGGTGTAATAAGTGTGTGTACACGTTATTGAGTTTCTGTGTATCTTCCATTTTATTGATACCATTATCCTGCATTTTTATGTGTAACATTTCTGAAACAAGTCTTTTATTTAAATTACTTTCTTTATCTTTAATATTTATTTTTTCAAAATTGAAACTGTGATTGAATTTACTATTATGTTCGTGTATAGCGTTTGGCTACACCTATTGTTTCCTTATTATTGAAACAGTAGTCGAGGAAGCCGGAACAATAATAGTCCGTCTCCTTGCTTCTCGCTTCTCCTTCCCCCGCCTGAGATTGGCCGGGGAAGAAACACATTTCGATCTATAGGCTGTTGTGCTCCTCTATATGTAAGTCATAATTTGTCACACATTATAATTGTATTGTGCTTATTTATTTATTGAAATAAATTGACAGTTTCCTGAAGAGGGTGACAGTGTTCACCGAAACGTCGAAACAAAAGGAAAAATGGTATAAATTAATTTTTACCTTTTTTCCCAACACTTGCCTCGGAGAGATCGATAGACTCTTTTATATAATATTAAAAAACACCGAGGGATAAAGTCTTTGAATATTGTGTTATACACATATTCACACATACTTAAATTAGAAAAAATATATCGTGAGCATCGTTTATTGATCAAAAACTTACAAAGCAAAAGTATCGCCCAGTCTATCAAGCAGAGCAACTTTGCCTGTAAGCTGGATAAATTATTTGATATTTCGCATGGCCGTAAAGCAAACGAAATGGACGATAAAGATGCTCTTGCGTTTTTGAAAGCCCAACAACGGGACAGAAGCGGAAACCTGGAAATCATAATTGATACTGGTGCACTCAACGAATCTCCGGATAAAGAAAAACCTCAAGAAGGTGAGTAAAGTACAGATATTTTCATTTTTTTTTCAATTAGCAAGAGAACTTATTTCAGTTTTTAGATCTGAGTATCCGAAACTGAAAAACGTACTTCAAAGTGGAGCGTCGGGAGAAAAAGAGTATAAGTCAGTCAATATTGACAATATCTTGCTCTTTCTTTTTTTAATTTGAGGTAGGGCGAGTAGAAAACAAGTTTGCTCGAATCGGTATCCTTCTATCTATTTTAGTTTTTTTGAATCTCGAAAAAAACCATGAGTTTGACGATTTTCGTATTTTTTTTCTATTAGTAAAAAACTAAAATAGATAGAAGGATACCTATTTGAGCAAACTTATTTTCTACTCACCCTACCTCAAATTAAAAAAAGAAAGACTAAGATATTGTCAATATTGACTGACTTATGCTCTTTTTCTCCGGACGCTACGTTTTGAAAACTGATTTTTGGCTTCGGACACTTATATCTGAAAACTGGAAATCAGACTGCGAAAATGCATTTTTTTTTCGTTTTTTGCTTTTAACTCGGAAAGTAAGGGAGAAATGCAAAATAACAAAGAGACAAAAGTTATAGCTTATTAAATTATGAAGAAATTGTGATAATAAATTTCTCTGTCCGATGAATAGGCATGGAGAAAACCTCGGAAAACATCAAAAAACGCCGTAAAATCAAGGTTTTTTTAAAAATTTAGAAGTTGGCCATTTTTTAACCTTTACAGCTAAAATTTGGGCTGAAGAAAGAGTTTCATATGCACTTTCATGTTGCGGAAGATGAGTTCTCTGCAAAAATTACTTTTTGTGTAATTGCGATTTGAATTTTTGTTGGTGTTTTTTGTTTTACTTTTGTGTGCGCGAGCACGAGAAATTGGAGGGTCCTACTGAAATTTGGAACAAAGTGTTGAAAAGTTTATAACTCGTTCAATAAAATATATTTTTCCGATTTACGAAAAACATATTCTAAATACATGAGAAACGTACTTGAACATGAGCCAAAACGGCCGAGCGCGCGGCAGCGGCGGCCGTGTGGGGGAAAAACTAGCGCAGGCAAACTTCGACAACATACGCTTCCCCCATTCTGCCATGCGCTGCCGCGCGCTCGGCCGTTTTGGCTCATGTTCAAGTACGTTTCTCATGTATTTAGAATATGTTTTTCGTAAATCGGAAAAATATATTTTATTGAACGAGTTATAAACTTTTCAACACTTTGTTCCAAATTTCAGTAGGACCCTCCAATTTCTCGTGCTCGCGCACACAAAAGTAAAAAAAAAACACCAACAAAAATTCAAATCGCAATTACACAAAAAGTAATTTTTGCAGAGAACTCATCTTCCGCAACATGAAAGTGCAGATGAAACTCTTCGTTTCCCGAGGGTTTCTCCATGCCTATTCATCGGACAGAGAAGTGTATTATCACAATTTCTTCATAATTTAATAAGCTATAACTTTTGTCTCTTTGTTATTTTGCATTTCTCCCTTACTTTCCGAGTTAAAAGCAAAAAACGAAAATAAAGTGTATTTTTGCATCTTTTTGTAAATAATAAACAATGTTCCCACAAAAATTTCGTGTCCAAAAGTATATAGACTTAGACGAGACCCTTTTCTCTATAGAATCGCGGTATTTGTTACCTGTATACATTTATGTCCACAAAAAAGTTAGGGAGCTTGGCCTAACTTCAAAATGTAGCGTCGGGAGAAAAAGAGTATAAGTCAGTCAATATTGATAATATCTTGCTCTTTCTTTTTTTAATTTGAGATAGGGTGAGTAGAAAACAAATTTGCTCGAATCGGTATCCTTCTATCTATTTTAGTTTTTTACCAATAGAAAAAAACACGAAAATTGTCAAATCATGGTTTTTTTCGAGTTTAAAAAAAACTAAAATAGATAGAAGGATACCTATTTGAGCAAACTTATTTTCTACTCACCCTACCTCAAATTAAAAAAAGAAAGAGTAAGATATTGTCAATATTGACTGATTTATGCTCTTTTTCTCCCGACGCTACGTTCTGAAGTCTGATTTTTAGTTTTTGGACGTAAAACTTTAAATTTCTATCGCTTCTAATATTTATAAATGATTACATTTTTTTTCCAGAAGCTGATGTTTCTAACGATAAAGTTCAGGCGAACAATTCCTTCACTGTAATGAATTGCATGTTTCCTGAAGACGACATTGAGTCACTAAATAAGGCTTTCGATTCAGATGGTGACGATCAAGAGGACGATGATTTTTCTATTGTTGAGCGCTTGTCTCAACCTAAAAAAAGAAAAATCATCACCGGCAATGTAACCGCAACTCTTGATCGCGCTAAAATCAGCAACCGTGATGCTGCCCGCATTTATGTGGCTATGGCACACAGTCTGGGGATTGATGTCAACAAATCCTATTTAAATCCTGAATCAATACGCCGGGCTCGACTACAACACCGTTCAAAACTGGCCAAGGACATTAAAGATGGTTTTATCGCCAATCACGCCTTGCGACTGTTGGTTCATTGGGACGGGAAGCAGTTTCAGGATCCCGATAACAAGTACGGGAAAATTGAGCGGCTTCCTGTTTTCGTGACAGGAGAGGGAACCAAGCAGATGATCGGCGTTCCCAAAATCAGCAAAGGGACAGGCGAAGAGTAGGCAAAAGCTGTTGTAAATTTACTGCATGAATGGGAGAACGCCGATGAAGTATGCGGCTTAGTTTTCGATACGACAGCGTCCAATACTGGGGCCAAAGGTGGTGCGTGCATTCTAATTGAACAAGAATTAGGACGCAAACTCTTACATTGCGCTTGCAGGCACCATATATATGAGTTGACGCTAAAAGCAGCTTTTGAACAATGCTTAAACTGCACATCTGCAGGTCCAGATGTGCAGCTTTCTAAGCGCTTTCAACAAGACTGGCCTCGTATAGATAAGACTAATTTCGTATCGGGAATGAAAGATCCTGACGTTTCAAAGCACCTACAACATGAAGCGAAGAACCTCCTCGTTTCTATAAAACAACAGCTTGAGGTAAATTCATAATATTATATACAATTTTATCTCATTTAATTTATTAAATATCAAAAACAATTTTTCAGACGCCATTTGCGAGAGCAGACTATAAGGAGTTCCTGGAACTTATAGTTTTATTCCTTGGAGGAAAATTCGTCGATGGAGTGAGGTTTAGGGCGCTTATTCCTATCCATCATGCCCGATGGATGGCTAAGGCCATATATTCGTTAAAAATATTTTTATTTCGAAACGAGTTCGGTTTAACTGCAAACGAATTAAACGGTTTCCGGAATATGTGCCTTTTTGTAACATTAGTGTATCAAAAGGCCTGGTTTAAAACCAGTATTCCGGAAATCGCACCGAGAACAGATTTAGAGTTTTTAAAGAATGCCAGTAAGTTTCAGACAATCAATAAAAAGATTTCTGATGCCGTACTCAACAAAATCAAAAAACATTTGTGGTATTTGGGAGAAGAATTCATTGCATTGTCGCTTTTGGACGATAATGTGTAATGAATCGAAAATTGCGATTTGTAATGCAATAAAGTCTTCTCACTCAAATGAATCTAATGCTCAAAAAGCTAATTTAGAACTTTTGGAAATATACTCTTTTGATGAACTTACATTAGAAAAGTTCGCAAGTTCTCAAACAATGAATTTTTTCCAAAAGTTAAAGTTAAGCGCCAACTTCCTCAATGTTGATCCTCAACATTGGGAAGATAGAGAAGATTTTAAAAATGCGAAGAAAGTTGTACACGCTCTGGAAGTGGTTAATGATCACGCAGAGAGAGGTGTACAACTGGCTTCGCAATATAATTGTTTTTTGAGCAAAAATGAAACTGCTAAGCAAAACATAATGCGAATTGTTGCAAGTCTTTTTAAAAATTGTAATAGGAACACCTTAAAAAAAACCCTCGGAGATTTTATTTATAATAATTAAACCGTATAAAATAATTTAGTTGCAAAATAGGCTAATCATTTAGTGTAAAGTTTTTTACAACTCGAGATATAACAATATACATTATTTACATAAAAAATCTATTATGTCCGTCACGTAGAACATTGAAAAATAACCGATACGTACTTTTTATTTTTTCAATCAAACAATTATTAACAACAGTGCAGCGCATTGAAATATTATGTGACGTCACGATATGAGTTTCGCCTAGGCAGCAGTATATCTATATACGTACGTATTGTGACGTCACGGAATTTTTAATGCGCTGCAGTGTTATTAATAATTGTCTGAACGAAAAAAGAAAAAATACGTATCGATTATTTTTTTATATTTTATGTGACGGACCTAATAGATTTTTTTATATAAATAACAGCTATTGTTATATCTGGAATAGTAATAAACGATCTTAAAATAGCATTGTATAAAATAATTAAGTTTAAAAATAGATTAAGCCTTTTAACAATTTACGTTTATAAAAAAATTAAACCATTAATATAAAGTGTGTTAAAACTGTCAATATGACAATATAATGTTGTGTACGTAAAAAAATCTATTAGGTCCGTTATGTAGAATATTAAAAAACAATCGATACGCATTTTTTGTTTTTTCAATAAAACGATTTTTAACAATGTTATAGCGCATTGAAATTTTCGTGACGTCACAATACGTACCTATACAGATCAGTTCATTAAACTTTCATATATTGTACATCAATAAAAAAAATAAAACTAAATACCTATTTAATTCTAGACTGTTAGTCATGTTTGTGAAACATTTTACTTAATTATATCTGACAGTTTTCAAATATTTAACCAAACACAGCTTTATAAATTGCATATTATTTTAAAAATAAAATCACTTTGGTAGTTTATTATACAATAGTTGTTATTTGTTTAATAATGAATCTATCACTCGATGATGGAATAGGTAGAATAAAAAATTGATGCGTCTCTTCGAGCCAAGTTGTTTATTTTAAATGCCAGACGTTTCGGGATATTTGTATCCCCTCTTCAGTGGCTAAATAGCAAAACAACTTCTGTGTTTTTACATTATTAGGAAACGGACCAAAAAGGTTAATCGCATATGGCGGGCCTAGACTCGAGAATTTTATTTAACAGAACGGATTCCCCGGTGCCAAGGTGGTAATGCGGCACCGGTTGACGTCTCGCCTCGACCGGTGCCGCATTACCACCTTGGCACCGGGGAATCCGTTCTGTTAAATAAAATTCTCGAGTCTAGGCCCGCCATATGCGATTAACCTTTTTGGTCCGTTTCCTAATAATGTAAAAACACAGAAGTTGTTTTGCTATTTAGCCACTGAAGAGGGGATACAAATATCCCGAAACGTCTGGCATTTAAAATAAACAACTTGGCTCGAAGAGACGCATCAATTTTTTATTCTACCAATAGTTGTTATTCTTTAACACTGCATTTGTGTTATTGTATTGAAAAATCAAAAAATGTAAATACACTATCGTCTCCTCTTCTGCACACACGATGAACTGTATACATTTAATAGTATGCGTAGAGCTAACGTCACACGAACGATAACGTACTTCCGCGGAGAACATTTTCTCCGGGAGAAGAATTTTCGCTGAGAAGAATTCATGATCCCGAACTTTCACTTCACAATATCTTTTAATAGAAGCCACTTCACAATATATGATTCTGATGTGATTTTGTTAGTTTTATCACAAACTTTCATTTGAGTGCTCATAAGTGAGAAAGAAAGCTCTTAATGCGTAGAAAACGGAATGTCATATATCCAACAGGGCCTGTGAGACGTATATAGGGTCTGGCTATAGCGCCCGACGGCGGCGTACGCACTGAACGTACCTTATACTTGCCATCGAGGCGCTGCCGCGCCCCTTGATTTTTACTATTTTTATGGATATGTTTTTACTATCATGCATTATGAAAAATCTATAACATTTATAATTTAACATATAATTTTAAGATGGCACTTCCAAAATGGCGGCTTAATTGAGCATTTTCACGCATTACATTACGTGATAAGTAGCAAAATAAGGGATTTTGGGGTCACTGATTACGAATTCCTGATTATTTTTACAAAACATTAAAACAGCGAATCCAAGATAGCGACCTAACTCATTTGCTCCCAACTGGACAAAATCTTAAATACATTTTCAAGATTATCTGAAAGTTAATAAATCGTGAAGAATTTTTTTCATACTTGGTACCCTACTATTTTCGAGTATGTTCTTTCATTGATTGTTGGAAGTATTGGGCTAGGTCTTCTACAAAATTAAATATGGCGAATTTTATAATAAAAAACGCAATTTTTAGATTTTTTTCAGATATCACTACTTTTAACAGGGAAACGGTCACATAATCAAGTTCAAATTATGCCTATCAGTGGATAAAATAGTTTTCCTTTAAATCTGTGTAATTCAAAATGGCGGTCCAAATACGAATTTTTTATAAAATCGATTTAGAATTAGCCAAAGAATATGTCAGAATTTTTTGAACACGTTTGGAAGCAATTTTTAATTTTGTTTTCTCAAACTATTAACTTAAAATTAATATTGTCACGGACTTAAGCCGTGGTGGCTCAGGTGTTCCGGCCGACGATGCGCCGAAACCATCGTCAGCAAGAGACACCACCGCCAACTGTTACCGGGCGCAAAAGATGCAGAGCATGCAGTTTTGCTCCTATCACCTCTCTCCTACGACAAACCGAATCACGGGCAAAATACAGTCGGCTCTCGAGAGGCTCAGAGCTATCTGCAGAACAATAAAGACCTGCATTCACCTAGCTTCATGTGGTATCACTATCCCGCCCGAAGGACGAACCCGACATCTATCCGTAACATACTTGACATCCCTTGAAACTTCGGAACGAGTTTCGAATAAAATCTATTTATTCCCGAAAATACTAAGTGAAGTTAACTTATGACGAAGTAATTGAATCTAAATCTAAATAATACTAGAAGAGGAATAAGGGAATTAACTTAAATGAAAATATAATAATTTCGAGGCCAAAAACGAAAATATATTCTGAAAGTTCTCTAGGCATTCGCAAACGATGTTTTCGGTACCGTGTCTGCTTCGAGACTGCCCCGTGAAGTCCAAGAGGCGTTGCTGCTCGCCGCATTCGAGCCCCGAAAAAGTCCCTTCTCGAGTCTTTGTCTTTTCGTCGAATATGAATTTTCCGTATAAATTTGCTGCGTCACGAAATCGTAAAAATCCGACCCGAACGCTGTAGTCGCCGCGCGCTCGTCGCTGATCTCATCCAGATGTCGTGCAGGCGCTCACCGCCCGAGACCCGATACTACGCCGAGCGCGGCGCAGTACCATAAACCGCGCGTACAAAGACCCTTTTATTGTCGTAGCCGCGTGTGGACTTCACAGTCGCAACAGTCTTTACACAAAGAATCCTACACTGTTCTCGCATTCGTTCGGATTTCCATCTGTGGCGTGGGAAAAACCTCTTGAGGAGATGACTCACGTCAAAAACAGTGCTTATACAAACTAAGTATTATATTTATTACCTGTAACTCGTCGTCAACCAATTTCCTAAAACTCTTAAAAAATATTCTTGAGCACGTAAGCCAGAGCGGAGTCTGCCACATTTGCCACCGTGTAACAACAGCGAGTCATCAGTACTGCACGTCTCGTGGCCAAGCGTCCGCGAAGAGAATTCGTGGCTTTCTCTTTGCCCCGCGTCCAACTCTTATTACCGGCTATCGTCATCCGATGGAGAGAAAAATGTGCCATTTGCAATAAGTGAAGCTGCAACGTTCACGTTCACACACAGGGCCAACGCAGTTTCTAATACTAATTTTTGGTGATTTTGTTACTTTTAGAGTTAAATTCAAAAAACGAAAAAAAGTGAATTTTTTCATGTTTTTTGTTTAAAACAATTAAATGATAAAAATATATTATTTTTCTTTGAATCTGTATACAATTTACTTACGAACAGCGGTAGTCCCCACCTCCTGGTCCAAAAACTTTGTTAACAATCAATTGTTAACAATAACAATTATATTTATTGATATTTATATTGTTATGATCGGGCCGCGGAATTAATAAATACACGCCTTATCAGAGAAAGGAACTACTTAAAGGCTTTATTAACTCGTATAAATATAACACGTTTATGCTAAACAGCTGTCAGGACTAGACTGATAAACAAATACAATAACAACCGCGAAGTTGCAGCGGTTGCTATGCGCGATTCGAACATCTCGAATCGCGCTGGTCATAACATTGCTCTCCCTTTTTTCTTTAGATTGTCGTCCCGACAATCTTAAGTCTTCTTTCTGTATTAGCTTTCCGTTCAAACTTCCTTCAAGGATGCTCAGTCGGTCCCATCTCATTCTAGTAACCACAATCTGTTAATCTTCGTCCAAGTAACCACATTCACCGAATTTCCTTTCAAGCGGGTTGATCCTCCTCTAAATTCCAACGATCACTTACAGGAATCACCAACATCCTCTACCTTGATCCACGCCGGGCATCAAGTTACCGAGCCATGCTTACAGGTCAATTCCAATCATCACTTACAGGAATAGAATGGGACCCGTCTCTTGAAAAGGAATATTCTCATCTTGAAGAACTATCCGATCCAATCTTTTCTCTGACTGTCCAAGCTTCAATTTATACTTTATTCTTCCGTTCTTATTCCTTTTCTCTTTTGTCTCATTTCTTCACGGTTTGTTAAGAGTGATCTTCAGACATGAGTGGGGGGGAATGACAAGCCATGGTACCCTTCTCAAGTCTCTGCTCCGGTATTCACCTTCACGCTCATGGAAAAAACCATGGCTCAAAAACCATGAGCAGAGCAGTCAGCAGCCAAGTCAGAGTGTCTCTCGGAAAAGGTGCCAAGACTGTTGATGTGAACAATCTTGGACTTATGTCTTGGGGAACGACGAATACATTAAACCACGTCGTTGATCTTCTTGACGACTTCCCAAGGACCAACCCAATTCGATTGCAGTTTGGGTGCTTTGCCTTTGGTTCTTTGAGGGTTGAAGAACTAAATTTTCTGTCCAAGGGTGTATTCGACGTTGCGAGCCCGTTGGTCGTACCAAGATTTTGTTCTTTTAGATTGAAGGGATATTTTGTCTCGACCCAGGTGCTGTAGTGAGTGAAGTTTCTTTTGCAGTTGGTGTACGTAATTTTCATCCTCTTCAACCAAGATTCCTGTTGGTGATGTGTGAGTAGGTGGCGGAAGCGTATCAGCTTGCGAAGTCTCAGAGACTGTGATGAGGGGCGGGGAAAGAGGCTGTGTACGGGTTAAGGTGATCGTGCCCGATCATAACTTCATTCACTGGGTAATACGTTCACTTGCGGACAAGCCCCCAAAATGTTATGATCGAGCCGGGGAATTAATAAATACACGCCTTATTAGAGAAAGGAACTACTTAAAGGCTTTATTAACTGGCATGAATATAACACGTTTATGCTAAACAGCTGTCAGGACTAGACTGATAAACAAATACAATAACAACCGCGAAGTTGCAGCGGTTGCTATGCGCGATTCGAGATGTTCGACGTGTCATAACAATATAATCATTAATATTTGTCTTTATTCTTTAAATATAAAATTATTTTAATAAATAATTTGTTAATAATACATTATAATTATAATATTTATTGTAATATTTATTTACCGCGATGAGTTTCAAAATATTCTTGTATCAACTAATATTACAAGAAAAATAAAAAGGGATGGGCCCGAAGATGTAGATGCGACCAATAGCACCATGTGTTGTATCCTCTGCGAGAGGGACCAAGGAGTGATAAGGTAGTTCAGATCCGCCAGTCGTTCTGATCCGATTAGTTTGGGCTGAGTAAGTGAGCAAATGAAAACAAAGATTGACCACTACTGCCGCACGCACACATAAGAAAGTGTGTCCGTGAGACGTCCGTCAAAACAAACACATACGAGACTCGGAGAGTATCCAATAGCGTTGCCGCTTTTACGCATCGCTTCCCCCGCCTTCGTCGCGGATTTCGTAGTAAATAGAGAAAATAGTTAACTTTGCATTACAATTACTCAGAAACTAAACGGAGAATCGTTACCAAACTTTTTTTATTCAGTTTCAAATAATGTTAAATATTATGAGTTTATTTTTCTTTTAAATCATAAGAGCCGTTTTTCCGTAATTAAATGAAACGTTGCTTATTAGCTGTAATATACTAGAATTGCATGTTAAAGTTGAAAATTTGAAGCGCAGTATCTCCATTTTGGCATTGGCAAATGAGCTAAAATTTTTCACGCATATTCGTATCATCATAATGAACGCGTATACGAATTTTCGTGAAGATCCAACCAAAACTGTTTTTGGGATGAACTACCATAAAATTATCACAGCTTATTCCCGAAAAAAATTTCACATTTCACCTACTTTTTAAAACGAAAGCTGGAACTTTTATTTGATGTCTGACCCTCTTCTTAAAATTTTTTTTGCAAAATTCTTTTTCGAATCATTTTTGAATGAATTGAAGAACGCTGTGTCAAAATTTCAAAGTCATCGAAACAGTGGAAGGTACCTTAAATCGGCTCCAAACTTGGTTGGTTTTAGTCAAAATATGCACCTATTAACTTCTTTAATTATTAACATTTTTGCACCAAACTTTTTCGAGCCTATTGCTATCGACACGGTGATGAGATTGAGAAAAAAATATCAAAAAATCACCATAATTTCATTGTAATATTCGTGAAATTATTTACCTGTATTAAATCCTATTTAAAAAAAGAAATTACAAAGGAGCTACCAAATATTAACCCATTTAAAAAATTCAAAATCCTTTGTGCTTCCACTGAGCCCCTCCATCGCTAAGGCTGCACGCATTTGAAAATTTCAAGTATGGACCTGGTACTTGGCAGCCTAATATCTCCCGATATTATATAGTTGTTTGCAGTTGGGGTGAGATTCAGGGCCCCGAATTGGACCCGCATTGTACTTTAGGTATAAACAGGGACTTTTTCCATGTGAAAGTGATGTAGTCGGGGCAGAGATGAGTAGAGAGATTGCTAGAGACAGGGGTTTTCGTGAGACGAGTTTTCGTCCGGTCTCAGTCGAAGCCAGCCAAATCTCAGCCAAAACTCCAGATGCAGCGAAAAATATAAGCAGGCGAAGGAGGTGGAGGACCATAAAGAGTCGAGCTACGGAGCCGTTTTTTCTACCTGCTCTTGAAAATGCCTACGGCTTGCTGCTACTTGACCGCCGCCGAGACGGAGACCCTTCCAAGCTAATCCTTTTATGACGGTCAGATTTCGCGCAAGCAAAATTCAAAATTAATTAAATATGCACATTAACGAAATTTTTCTATTTTTATCTAAACAACAGTTTTTCATCAATTAAAATGCAATTAGAATGGTAATTTTCTGATAAATTTAAGTAACAATATCTACTCTTTAAGAATTTTATGTTAATTTTCGCCTCTATTCTTCTATTAATAATAATAATAATAATGACATTAATAATAATATTAATAATAATATTTATAATAATAAAAGTGTAATAATCATAATAATAATGATGATAATAATAAATGTAGTAATGACGTTAAGGGGTTATGACAGACAAAATTTTGAAAATATTAATTTTTTTTATTCACTTTTTTCACAGTTAATAGTCCGTAGAATGGTCCTCAAAGCCGTTTTTTGCTAAAAAAATTTGCCTTGAAGATATCGACAAAAAACTGATAAATCTGTTTCAAGTAAATTTTTGAAAAATCGTGATTTTTAAATATTTTAATTAGGCCAAACTTGTGGAAAGGATTGTTCTACCACACTTTTTACAGAGTAATTTATTATACACGAGTTATGAATTTATTTCCGTAAAATAAATAAAATCCGTAAAATTAATTTTTCTGTGTGATTTTATGTTAATAAACTCAATGTGTTAAAGTAAAGGTATTCAACAAATTTGAATTTGCCACTCGAACAGGCTGTACCTCACAGCGTCCGGTCGAGAATGAAGATTACTGTTTGATCGGTATGGTAGAATTTTCCGTAAAGCAGTTATTATTGTTAATCCCCGCCATTCTTACATACACAATTTATAAGTTCTTCAAACGTGGGAGGAAAACCTTATTTGTTATGAAATGTTAATTATCTATTTTCACGACAATAATAACACATCCAATACTTTTTGGCAATGTCCTCTAATGTGGGACCTTGTCAAGCCATTAGACTAATTATAAACTACTAATACATTATAATTGCAGAGGTTATAAACCTCTTGTCACAGCCATGTGCTCATCAGTACGTATGTCATACGAAAATGACATAAATGAAAACGGATAATTAACCTTTCACAACAAATAAGGGTTTCATCCCAAGTTTGAAGAACTTGTAAATTTTGGATTTCCGTAAAGCAGCTGAAAGCAGCCAAACAGCTGTTTTTCTTCCAAGACACTAGACCAGTGAAGTTAGTCTGCTTTCTGCTAGCTGCTGTAACAATGCTTATAACCTCAGTGGTGTTGTAAAAGTGCAAGAGCTTCTGCAGAGTACAAAAATTATTCAGATAAGTATTCGAAATTAATTAATAAGAATTGTGTCCATAATGAGTTTTTTCTTTGTTGGTTTATTTTTTGCTTTTAGGTATATGGGTACACGCCAGCAAGATGGGAGTTTATATTGACCGTCTGAGTATTATTTTGCATACTTTTTAACAACTTGAAGTGTATTTAATAATGGTAAGTATTGCATGTAATTGTAATTCATAAACATAACTTGATTATGAATAGCTAACGACAATTTTTATTTTATTTCCAGCTTCTAAATGCTATTATCGCACAGTATGATATGCGCATACCACCAAATATACTTTATTGTATGTATATTTGAATACCAAAAGCAAATCAAGATATGCCACATAGTTTCTGTAAGTATAGCTGAGTTCATTTGTACGATTTACATTATAAACTTTAAATGCTTTTTACTCAAATTTAGTTGTTTCATGATTTTTATGTACTTGCCGCAGCTTTCTGAAGGAACCGTACCATAAATCCTGATGATCCAAAGTGGGAAACCTTTCTTAGGAGTATGGTGACAAACTGAGTGGAGCAGAATTGGCAAAGGTAAGTTCAAATTGTAACGATAGTAATATTTTTAGATTTAAAATTATGTATATTATGCGCTTGGTAAAAAAACATTAAAATTTGTGCAAAAAATGACAATTTTAGGCATTTCTGTAAATTTAATGATAATTTAATTAACAGAGTAAAACAGCTGAGAAAAAAACACATTAAATGAAAAAAAGTATTGCAATAGCTGCTTTAGTTGCCGAGAAAATAAATTTACATTTAAGGTTCACGAAATCCTGTCCGCCGCCACAGTGGCGTTCCCCCCACCACTGCGCCGCCCGACCGGACGAGCTGCGCGGCCGTGCGCGCTGATTTTGCCTTTTTCACCTGTTGTTTCAGCCGAACCAAGGCATCTATAGCTATTCAGGGAGACATGATCTTCTGAGTATTTCTTCAATAAGTACTGTGATAAATTTTATCTAAAAATATTAAGTAGTTTCGGCGTAATCGGCGATTGAAAAAGAATCGTTATCTCGGCTCCTATTTGTCCGATCTTAATATTTTTTATATGAAAATTCATGGTTTTTTTACACGTTTTACGATGGATTTTACCGCGTTTCTCTAACTTTAAAATTAGCCGAGATACAAACCCAGAAATGGACATTTATTACTAAAAATGTTGTTAAATATTAATTCGAAGAAAAGTTCTTTCTAGCGTTTGTGAAGTATGCCATAAGTTAGCGATTGCAGGTGGTCGCATCGATTTATTGTTATATGAGACAAATAGAGATGCATTTGAAATAATAGAATAACAATTTTGCAATAAGCCGCAATTTTAACTTAGCGTGATAGGGCAAGCATTATTATATAGTATGAACTTTCAAGACCTTTTGAGTGAAAGTAAGATGAAAAAAAATTATTTTTGCATAAGCTACGGCAACATGTAGAAAAAAACAATTTTTTTTATTTAAACAATTTAGCGATGAACAAAGTTAATTTCGCACTCGGGAATACATGTACCTTGTAGGAAATTCAATTGTGAACAATTTTTATACTCAACTTTTTCACGTAAAGTTTATAATAAATTAACTATAAACGAAAAACCAAAAAAAAAATGCATTTTTGAACTTTATTTTGCAATAATTACAAAGTTCCGGGGCAGCTGCGAGGTAGAGAATTGAAGGTCATCATCAGTACACTAACACCTACCGGATCCAAGAATAAAATTGCGAGTGGCATGAACTTCCAGTCCCAATTCCAGGACTCCCGGACTACAATGAGGTTTACCCGTGTAATTACCCTACATAAATAAAATTTTTCTTCCAAATTTTTCAATATTTTCCAATTTTTCATTATTATGGATTTTTGTATGAAATAATAATAGTAGATAAGAAAAGGGGATTCTGGCTCAATGAGCTAGTCCCCTGCGGGGATTCTGATTAACTGATCCAGAATCCCCTTTGGACTGGCTGGACGCCAGTCTTCCCCACCCCAGGGGCCTGCCTCATTGAGCCAGAATCCTCTTAGCACTGGCCGGGCGCACCTTCCCCACCCTAGGACCTTTGAGCCAGAATCCCCATTCTGTTTTTGGGAGGCTATAATTTTTTTATTAATTTAACTTTTATTTTAAATACTAGACCAAGAGCTGCGCGCTTCGCGCGCTCTAATTTTTCTTGCAGTTTGTTCATAATTTAATAGTACTCAGAAATACTTAAAATAATCAAATTCAATTTTTATTTTGAAAATTTTGAAGAATTATTTCTCTTTTAAAATTATTTTTTAAAGTACAGTTTTTAAAAAGAACTTATCGAACTGTGCATAGGTATATCTATATATGAAGAACTCATGAACCCATTGTCGATTCTATTGTGTATAAAATAAAAACAAATCTTTCTCGATTTCTTGTACCTGCACTCTGCTTGCACGCAGATCTTTTTTGCCATTATATTAGGCGAGAATGTTAGATCAACATCAGCGGGCTTCGCGCGCTCTAACCTCAAACTAACGCATTCACCGGAAACACATGAACCATGACACATGAACATATTGGCTCTTGAGTCTTGACGCATGCGCACAACATCAACCAATCACAATTCGTTTTCAGCGGCTTCAAAACATCCGGTCATGATTTTTTATTAGTGGGATTTTTAATTTTAAAATTAGTTATATATACACATTAAATAGTAAGCGATCAAATTTCAAAAGCGCGCGCTCGCAGTAGAGTGGCGCAGCAGCCGCGAGAGAGCGTACGCAGCGCTACGTAGCTTGCCGACGTGCGAGAGAGATGGAAAGTCCCGAGCTGTCACGAGCACGTGCTCGCGGCTTGCATGTTTTGCGCGCGCGCACTTTCTAGAATGCATTGTTTACAATGAGTTCTAGATTTTTCTCATGACGAATTTTCGCGCGCGTGTGTATATATGAAATTGTGTATATGTGCAGTGTATATATGTGTATGTATATTAGGGTGACACGTTTCCGAGAGTAGCGCTCGAATGGTTCCACCCTCGGCATCAATGTGTGCGCTAGGACATAACGAGCCCGACACAACTTTTCTTTTTTCGATTGGTCAATTATTAAGCTTGCCTCTGTAATTTTAGTGTTTTATATTTAAAGTTACATGAGACATGCATGCAGTACATTTTATCTCACAATAACTCCAAAAGTATTCAAGTTTTTGAGAATTTTCTTTCACATACTTGTTTCTTATGTACATGAGAATAGATTAGAAAAAGTTTGGTGAAAAAATGTTAATAATTAAAGAAGTTAACAGGTGCAGTTTTCGATGAAAAAGACCAGTTTTTGAGGGTCATTTAAGTCCCCTTGTACTGCTTCTAGAACCTTGAAATTTTGACACAATCTAGTACAACTCATTGAAAAGCAATATCCGAAATAATTTTACACATAATTTATTAACAACAGTGCAAAACATCGACTTAAAGTGAACAAGTTTGTTCGAAAAGTAGGTGAAAGCAGTAAAATTTTTTTCGGTACAAATTCAACCGGCCCTCGCTTCCCACCGCGCAGGGAACACATGTGTACTGGTCAGCTACGTCTATCGGGTATAGGATAACTTATGTAGAAAAACTAAAGGAAATGTCGAGGCTCGTCCTTCCGGGTCGAGAGAGAGCTGACCCTGCCATAAAAGTTACAATACCGAGATAATCTGTGGAAATGGTGTACATTGTTCAATTATATTGCTCATTAATTTTTTCAGTCATATCTCTACACTAGGTCACAAAATTTACGAAAACTTTTAAACTAACGAGGCAAGCTTAATAATTGACCAATCGAAAAAAGAAAAATTGTGTCGGGATTGTTATGTCCTAGCGCACACGTTGATGCCGAGGGTGGAACCATTCGAGCGCTACTCTCGGAAGCGTGTCACCCTAATGTATATGATTAGTGTATATGTGAAGTATGTCTTCGAAATTGTGCGATTTTTTCTCGAAAACTGCATTGATTTGAATATTGAAAATCATAAGATTGCTTTTTCAGGAACGATCTTATGCAGTTTCATCTCAATGAGATTTTCGAGAAAAAACTATGAAAACAACCGTCGACTCTAGAAATTATGAAGAGCCTTAGCCGACGCCGCCGCCGCCGCCACATCGAATGTAAACAGTTACTGGAATTCGAGAAACGACTAGACTCGATTGGGCTGCCGAACCTTCGCGCGTTGAAGAAGTTTCCATTGCCTTTTAAAAAGGAAGACTTGTTCATAAGTCAGTCTACGGTTATTAATTGCAGTGTCAAGACCAGTGGAAGTGTAGTGCAGTGAATAAGTGTATTGTGTGTAAGTAGTGTAATTGTGCGCATATATTAGTGCAGTCATGGAATTTTTTATTCCTCGGAGTAGAGCGAAGGGGCTGGGAAAATTGCCGCTGAGATGGCAGATCTCCTAGAGGTCGAGCTGTCAACGTCAGCGACTAGTTTTTTAAGTGAAATGAAGAATTATGGAGAATCTTTATTGTCCGAAGAGGAGGAGGAAGATAGTGGAGTTCCGTCAATGAAGAGAAAAATCGAGAGTGAAGAAGACGACGAGGGCGAGGAAGAGGACGTCGAGGAGGAGAAGAATCCCGAGGACGAGAGAGGACGAGAAAAATAAACTGAGAGACGAGCCAGGAGACGAGCAAGTATCATCGACTTTGAAAGATTTTATTTCGGATTTTTCAAAGGAAATAGAAGAAGAGGAAGAAGAAGAAGAGGTAGAGGAGGATGCTGAAGAGTTGTGGCTGTTACCACCACCAGAAGGATTTCAGGATGCCGGATTAAATATCGAAGTAAGTGATTTTTTCAAGTATGTGTAATTGTGTATAATATGTGCGCGTATACATGAATGCGATGCGTATGTATGTGTGCGTGTATGTTTGCGAACGTGTATATTTATACGTACGTGTGCGTTACGTGCATTTGTGCGTGCGAATATATGTATATATGTACTTGTATATATGTGTGTGCGAGTGTGTTGTATAAATATGTATACCTTGCGTATACGCCTTTATTTTTTAATTATCTATATTTGATGTAGCAGCAAGAGCAGGCGGTAGCAGCATGCGATCCGGAAGAGAAAAAGGCTGAGGAGGAGGAGAAACAGCCGAATTGGTGGCTGTTCACCGAGGATCAACCCACACATCATATACAGAAGAAGAAGGTGAATAAGGATAATGAAGTACATGCATTTGCAAGAAAGCTGCAAGTAAGTTTTTTCTCATATTGTCTCTCTCTCTCTCTCTCTCTCTCTCTCTCTCTCTCTCTCTTCCTTCACTCTCTTTCTCTATCTCGCTTTCTCTCTCTCTCTCTCTCACTCTCTCTCTCACTCTCTTCCTCTCCCTCTCTCACTCTCTTCCTCTCTCTCTCTATCTCTCTCAGATATACATAAACTACATATATATATATATATCTTCTAAATAATAGTTGAATTTTTAGGAAGAATTCAAACAGTCAGTTGCAAAGTTTGCTGCAGAAGAAATATCTCCACAGTCATCGCCGCAGCAGCATAACATTGTACATAATTTACCTGTTTTGCAACCGATACCATTCAAAGCTTCACTACCAGTTTTTCAACCTCCCCCTCCGGTGCAGCCTTCATTACCAACGCTGCCGGTTTTACAAACTCCGGTGCAACCTTCTTTACCAACGCAGTCACCAATTTTACAACCTCCTTCACTACCCACACAGCACGTTTTTAAACGTCCTGTGGAGCCATACTGGGCTTCACTGCCAACGCCGCCGCCTAGAAGAAAAATTGTAGCAGCAGCAGCACCGTCTCCATAAAAAAAAGAAAGCCTGCACCTAGGCCAGGTTTAGGGAGTCGAAAGTTTCAAGAACTGCCATCTATTGAGAAACTCTTTGGTGACGAGTTCCATAATATTGTAATTAATTATTGCAAACCAGTAGCAGCAGCATCACCCTTAACAACAGAATCATCAGCAACTGATGAAGAGGAGGATGGACCATGGATCAGACGTCCATCTCGACCAGGTCGTATACCGACTGGAAGAAGAAGATCACCAAAATATTGAAATGTTACATATAAAAAAGTTCATATTTTGTATGCTGCTTTATATTTTATATGCCATTTTTGTATGCAATTTTGATACTTTGTATGTTGTTTTATACTTATTTATTTATTTTAGATTCAATATGCGCACTGAGAAAAAAAAGCAGTAATTTTTACAACTGTAAGTACGAAAAAGTTCAACAAATTATAGTAATCTGTGCACAGACTGCCATTATGAGAATTTCTACTACTATTATGCTGATATTCACTATTTTAATATCGAATATTACAAGTCGCTGTAGAAAAAATTACTATATTTCTCATAGTAAAAATTATTTTTATTAAAATTTACTATATAAAATGGTAAAAATTATTTGAGTTTAAGGTTATGAATACGTTCAATTTATATATTAGATCCAAAATTTTACGCGTAAGAGTTCTGTTTAGGCGAGTGGTTAGCGCTCCTGACTGCGGTCCCGTAGGTCCGGGTTCGAATCCAGCCCAAGTCGAAAATTTTTAATTTGCATATTTCAATTTAATTCAATGAATAATCAATAAATAATAATAAATAATGATAATACTCATAAAACAATAATGTTCTACAAAGTTAAAAACAGATAAACAAAAGATAAATAAATTTTTAAATTATTTGAACCAAAATAAAAATAACTATGTTGCACTGTAAAAGTTAGTGTTTGGGAAGTCTGTGCATGATTTACTATAATTTCTTGTAACTTTTCGTACTGAAGGTTTGAAAAAGTAATGCCTATTTCTCTCAGTGCGCTTGTATTTAGCATGTAAATTTTGTTTATTTAGCTTCAGTAAATTTAACATTTTTCTATACAAATGAATGTTTTTTATTTGTATGTAGAAAGAGAGAGAGAGAGAGAGAGAGAGAGAGAGAGAGAGAATATTCATATACTATATACTCAGCTATTATACTGGACAGATAACTTAATAAAATCATAGTTTAAAAATGTCTCTCTCTCTCTCTCTCTCTCTCTCTCTCTCTCTCTCTCTCTCTCTCTCTCTCTCTCTCTCTCTCTCTCTCTCTACATACGAATTTGAACTCTGATTTTTAATTAAGTTCCTACCTCAATATAAAATTCTCTCTCGAGCGTGCGCAATGATAGAAAAAAATAATAACTGACAAACATTGAAAAAATTTTAAATATGAATATTTAGAAAACTGAGAAAGAAGGTGGAAAGGGCCCCATCCACGCCCTCACCTGTGAGAAGCAACTCAAAAAATTCTTTCTCTCCATTTACTTTCTCTCTCTCTCTCTCTCTCTCTCTCTCTCTCTCTCTCTCTCTCTCTCTTCTTATTTTATTTAATCAAATAATAGCTATCAATTGTACATTGATAAGTAGGATTCTCTATTTCTACTCAATCCTGCTTCAAATTGAGAGTAAGTAGGACAATCTATTTCGTCTTCTCCATAGTCGTCGTAGTTGGGATTTCCACTAGTAAGTATTGGATGAGTTAGCTTATTCTCTTGAAGCCAGTTTCGGAGTGCGTAAGCATTTTTTACAGCACATGCATATTCAAGATCAAAGCTTATGATTTGAACAGCTTATTGTGCTTTTTCGCCTGATTTCGTAAAGGTTAGGACATCTTAGCGTTTTTTCTACGTCTGCGGAAGGTCTTATACTGCAGCTGGAAAGAGCCTTAGACCTGTCTCTCGAGGTTGTTCCTCTTCTCCGAGAGCTGTTTTAAGAACGATCGCTCTCTAGGTCGTTTCTCTCTTCATCGAGAGCTGTTTTCAGCACTCTCTGAAAACTTCTTTTTGACTTCTCCAAGCTCAATGTAAGGAGTCGTGATATCTGACCAGACTCCGTTCGATTCGGTAGAGCAGAGAGAGAGAGAGAGAGAGAGAGAGAGAGAGAGAGAGAGAGAGAGAGAGAGAGAGATTATCTCTCTATATTCATCTATAATGATGAACTCTATAGTATACTATAGCGAAACAGTTAATTTACTGCGGAAATCTTTAGAGCATGCTAAGAACGGAAATGCTAATGTAAGTGATATTTAAAGATGGCTAGAACTATGTACAACAGTCATTGAAAACTTACACAAGCTAGTGAGTTGAAACAAATTAACTACAGCTCAAAAGCAGAAGACGCAAACATGCATGAGACATTTATTATGTATTCAAAATAAATTGAAAAGTTATTCAAAGTCGGGTGGTCGCATTGACCCTTCGTCTAGTGACAACAGTCACACAGAAAGTATCTCAACTTCAGAGGCTTTAATCAAGTGGGATGATATAACATCAGCGTTCGAGAGTCGTATAAGATCAGGTGTGATAACAAACCTAGGATATTTAAACATAGTTACATTCTTAGATCACGCTCGAACACTGTTTGAAACGCAGATTAAAAATAATCTTCGCGAATACAATGTTCTGAAAGTAAACGCCGAGCTTGCTGCGGAATTTATTATTCAAAAGAGTGACTCAGTCACTGCAGAAGTTAAATACTTCAATACTGAAAACGTTTCTGTTTAAAAAACATGAAATTTGACCGAGTGTTTCAATGAAAAAATAAAACAGCTCTTACTCCGCAGAATGGAGGAATTTGAGGAGAAAGACTCAAGATGGAGTCTACGAGAAGTTTTAAATATTATAGTAAATTTTAATAAGCTTAATCCAATGGAAGGAAGTTCATATATTCAGTTACCTGATAAAATTTCGAGCAGAAAGGCTTGTCTGAATATTCAAATCGACGATAATCAGTGCTTTTAATTGGCAATGCTGTCAGCATTACACCCTCAAGCAAAAAATGCAAACAGAGTGATTCAATACAAGCCATTTGAAAATGAACTAAACTTCAATGGTATAGTGTTTCCAGTTTCATTGAAGCAAGTGAACAAGTTTGAAAGACAAAATAATATTTCAATCAATGTATATATATTGCAAAAGTGTAATAATAATGATTTCAATATCGAACCATGTTATGTGGCTAAAACTAAGCAATTGAGACATGCGAATCTTCTTCTCCTAGAAGATCACTACGTTGACGAAAATGAAGATGTTATCATTGCAGATACTGACGACGACGAAAGTCCACCTCTTAAGGGGTTATGACAGTGTTAAAATTTTGAAAATATCCATTTTTTTTATTCACTTTTTTCACAGTTAGTAGTCCGTAGAATATGGACCTTAAAGCCGTTTTTTGCTAAAAAAGTTTGCCTCAAAGATATCGACAAAAAACTGATAAATCTGTTTCAAGTAAATTTTTTAAAAATCGTGATTTTTAAATATTTTAATTAGGCCAAACTTGTGGAAAGGATTGTTCTACCACACTTTTTACAAAGTGATTTCATGAGAAATCTTACTGAAAATACGACTTAAAAACCGTTTTACAAACCGTTTTTTTCTCAAGAGTTATGACTTTATTTCCGTAAAATAATTAAAATCCGTAAAATTAATTTTTCTATGTGTCATTTTATGTTACTAAACTCAATGTGTTAAAATAAAGGCATTCAAAAAATTTGAATTTGCCACTCGAACAGGTTGTCTCACAGCGTTCAGTCGAGAATGAAGATTACTGTTTGATCGGTATAGTAGAATTTTCTATAAAACAGCAGAAAGCAGCGAAACAGCTGTTTTTCATTCAAGACACGAGATTGGTGCAGTTAGTCTGCCAGCTGCTATAACTGTTTATAACCTCAGTGGTGTTGTAAAAGTGCAAGAGCTTCTGCAGAGTACAAACATTATTCAGATAAGTATTGGAAACTAATTTGTAATAATTGTGTTCATAATGAGCTTTTTCTTTGTTGGTTTATTTTTTGCTTTTAGGTGTACGGGTGCAAGCCAGCAAGATGGGAGTTTATAATGACTGTCTGGAGTATTATTTGGCATACTTTTTAACATATTGAAGTCTATTTAATAATGGTAATTATTGTATGTAACTGTAATTCATAAACATTACTTGATTATGAATAGCTAACGATAATTTTCATTTTATTTTCAGCTTCTAAATGCTATTATCACACAGCATGATAGGCGCGTACCACCAAATATAATTAATTGTATGTATATTTGAGTACCAAAAGCAAATCAAGGTATGTCAGATAGTTTCTGTAAGTATAGCTGAGTTCATTTGTATGATTTACATAATAAACTTTAAATGCCTTTTACTCAAATTTAGTTTTTTCATGCTTTTTGTGTACTTGCCGCAGCTTTTTGAAGGAACCGTACCATCAGTTCTGATGAACCAAAGTGGAAAACCTTCCTTATGAGCATGGTCACAAACTAAGCGGAGCAGAATTGGCAAACATAAGTTCAAAGTGAATGTTACGTATGTTTACATATGTAACATTCACTATAATTACTAATATTGTAAATATATGTTTAATCAATTACATTAATTTTGTGTTTTTCAGGAATCTGTTCCGCTTAGTCTGAGACCAGACTCATAAGGAAGATTTGGCACTTTGATTCATCAGGATTGATGGTACGGTTCCATCAGAAACATGCGGCAAGCAAACAAAAGTGATGAAAATGATGTTTTTTGGTAAGTAAATACCTTTAATTGTTGTTAAATGTTATACTCACTTAATGCATATTTTTAATGCATAAAAGTGATGTATAATACTTATATTTGAAAGGAAAAATTTAGTTTTTGGAGCACCTATATATATTACTTTTTTACAGCACTAATAATTTTTCTTTTTTTTCAGGTTTTAACACTGTCATAACCCCTTAAACTTCACTACGTATGGATAAAAAACTTGTCAAGACTAGTTAGAACACAATTAACAAAAAGTGAAAACGAACTATTTATTTGCGATAGATGTTTGCATTTTTTTAATACAGATGAAAAGCTTAACAAACATGAAATTGACTGTGAGAAAAAGTGTAAAATTCAACTGCCTTCAGAGAAGAACGATGTGCTTTCATTTAGTAATCATCATCGAGTGTTAAATGTTCCGTATATTATCTATGCAGACTTCAAATGTTTGCTAAAACCTGTGGAAGATGATATACGTGTCTATCAGCATCATCAAGTATACAGCATTGGCTTCTATTTAAAGTGTAGCTTTGACGATCCGAAATCAATGTATCGTAGCTATAGACAGGAGAATGAGGACAGCAAATCACCAGTTGAATGGTTCGTGAATATTTTGAAAGATCTTGCTAACGAGTTAGAACAAATTCACAGTGCACCTCAACCGATGAAACTCACTTCCAAAGAATTTCTGGAATTCGAAGCAGCTAAAAAATGTCATATTTGTAAAAAGTTTTTTTCTGAGAAGCCTAAAAAAGTTAGAGATCACTGTCATCTGACAGGTAGCTACAGAGGCGCTGCTCATAAAAGTTGTAATATTAATTTCAAGGATGCCATATTCATACCAGTTGTCTTCCATAATCTCACTGGCTATGATTCACATTTTATTGTAAAATAACTTGCCACTGCTGACAACTTCAAGGGACGTGTACAACTGTTAGCTGAAAATAAAAAGCGATGTATAGCTTTCACGAAGTATATTGATGGCAGTGATATAAATTTTCGATTTATTGACTCAGATTCATGCGTTCGTTTTTGGAAAAGTTGTCATCTCACTTGCAGAAGCCAGACATTACAGCTTCAGTTTTTGAAAGTGTTGATGGATACTCGGATGATCAAATCAAGTTACTATTGAGAAATGGAGTTTTCCCGTATGATTACATTAGTTCCTTCGATAAAATTCGAGAAGAGAAGCTACCATCTAAAGAGGATTTCTACAGCAAATTAAACGAGTGCGAGATCAGTGATGATGAGTTTGAAAACGTGAAATATGTCTGGAGTACCTTAAATGTAAAAACTCTCGGTGAATACTCTGATGTGTATCTCAAAACAGATGTGCTGCTTCTTGCGGACGTTTTTGAAAACTTTCGAAGCACCTTTATGGAGTCTTACGTCTTACGTATTGGAAAATACACAGGAGTTGAACTTAAACTCTTGACAGATATGGATATGTTGATGTTTGTTGAGAGAGACATCAGAGGTGGAGTGAGCCAGTGTTCAAACCGTTACGCAGAAGCGAATAATAAATATATGAAAGACATGTACAATCCTGATAAAGAAGAGAAATATTTAATGTACTTTGATGTAAATAATATGTATGGATGGGCGATGACGTAATTTTTATCTGAAGAAGAGTTTAAGTGGCTAGAAGATCTTAATCTATTTAATTTTTGCGATATTCCAGACGATCATCACACTGGCTACATTTTAGAAGTGGCTTTGGAATATCCAGAAAATATCCATGACGATCATAAAGATCTTCCTCTTTGTCCTCAACACATGGCGCCACCGACATCGAAGCAAAGAAAATTGCTCACTACTCTATATAATAAAGAGACGGATATAATACATTATCGAGCACTTAAGGGGATCAAGAACGTTTCAAAAATCTCGATGCTATGTGTTGATAACTTAAAATTACAGTTTCCTCTGTAACTATTGTTCTTTTAAAGTTAGACGAATTTCGTAAACGTAATGGTACATACAAAAACCAAATTTATCTTCAAGCATGGATAAAAGTTTCAAAATATTAGTTTATTTTAATAATTAGCATAAACGAGTGGTGCCATATTCTATCCTTCCTTAGCTGAAGGGTTTTTTTTGTATTCTCCTACTAGTCCGGGCTGATCAACGCACACCAACGGTAGCAGTGCGTGGCAGGCCAACATGTGTTCACCACCTTCTGAGAATGTAGCACAGCTTACTATGTATTGGCTACCTACGGATGTCCCCGGCGAAACGCGCGATGCTGAGAGTATGGGCAGAAAAAATTGGGCATCAAAAACTATGGTGAAAAAATGGGTAGTGTTTCCGAAAATTTTATGAGGGTAAAGGGCGATCTCGGAGGCTGAACGTGAGCAAATCATAATAATTCAAAATTTGCAAAATAAATACTTTATGAACAGATATGTAATTCTACAGAAAAGGCTAATTTCAGCAGAATTTGAATGATAAAAATCGAATGGTAACTACCTGAGATTATAAGACTAGTTTGATAATCTTCACTTATAGTCCGGGAGTTAGGGAATTCAAAAGCATCATATCAGAAAGTTCGCGCAAGAGTTTATTTTATCATTGAAATATGTTGGTAGCCACTTACTGATTCGGACACGATCGGGAATATTGTTATCATTGCAAAATAAGTTACCAAAATGCTTTTTAGTAACTTATTTGACGAAACGCCAACAGAGAAATTTATATTTCTCTCTTTATTTTTTTGAGGCCTGCCTGCATACAGATCTCCATTGTGAGAATATGCAGTGCAGAGCCTATATTCTAAAATTATTTTTGACTCGAGTAGATTGATAGATTCTTGCTTTTAATCTGTATACTATACTTTCGAGTGATAGAGTCACATACCATCTGCTTTTTTTCAGTTTTTCTTGATTAACTTTTTTTTTACTCAATTTACGCAAAAACAGGTAGGCACTAAAGTTGATCAGCATTGAATTTTCTATAAGATACATAGATTCCTTATTGCAAAATTAATGTTTTTCCGACTAAATTATTAAAAAAAAAATTTTTTTTTTCAATTTTCACATTGCCATGGTTTTTATAAAATATGATCTTTATTAATCGTATTAGTACTCAAAGATGACTTTTAATACAGACAACGTAAAAATTGAAGCCGAATCTCGATATCTTAAAATGGCGGCTTGTGCAAAATTATTTAGCCGAAAAAAACAAATTGATGTCCGATTCGATCCAGGAACGATAATTGATCAACACCTTATAACGTAATTAAGAAACGGTAAAAATAATTTTTCATAATATTAATACTTAGCAACATTTTTAATATAAATTTTTTTTTATTTCGGCCAATTTTTGAGTTAGAGAATCGCGGCGAAATGCATCTTAATGTACGTATAAGGTCCCGCGATTGATTCATTTATTTCGACATATATAACGTGTAACTTGTGTGGGTGTGTGTGAGTACGCTGACGGTAGTTATATTGCAATATACCAGCCTCGTGCGCTGGTTGAGCAATGGTATGACCGGGTTTTCGGGTGTTTTAAGATCAGTTCAGCATTTTCATATATGTCACCGCGTTTATACTTTTGTAATCCTTCTTTCGGTGGCGAGTGTTGATTGGCTGCGGGTATCCCCACAATTAAATTATTAAGCTACTGTCTGATCGGAGGTCGAGTCTTTATAAACCCTCGACTCCATCAGCGCAGCGCCTTTCACGACCAGACCAGGTACCGGTGTGCGTCTAACCTCGTCATACGACTTGCCGCTGAAGATTAGCCGTCTACTTGGAGTTGCTACAGAAGGATATACACAAGACCGTAAGAGGGTGTCCAAGGTACTACCTGTAAGCTATCGCAGGGCCTAGAAATCCACTGAACTCTGCAGGCAAGCTGGCATATTTGCTCCGGTTGAAGGTATATTACGACCGTAGTACACTGCGACGAAAGGACCGTCAATCACATCTAGCGTGAGTGGGTGAAGCCGCAGCTTAGATAAGTTTATTCCCTTGCCTCGACAAGCTCGTGTAGTGTAAGCCCTTAACACTCGCTAAAGAAAGAAGGACGCTTCAATCAACGGCGCCTGTTGTAAACGTAAGTTAATTATAATACATTATTAAGAACTCGCGAATGACTAATTGTAAAAGAATCCGAACTTAGACTAGCAAAGTACGATTGTGAGAGTGAATACCCTTTGTAAATCCTGAAGTCTCTGCCTGGACGCCAAATAAAAATATAACAAAGAATATAAATACCTAAAGACAAGATTTATTTAAACTAACATAGACGCCCTTCAAGTACTAACTAAACCCTTATTGACTAAGCGTATAGACTAGATTTAAGCAGGAGGACTTAGAGACGTCCGCAGACTTTGCCTGTTCATAAAGCAGCCATCAGCAGTGTGTCCGCGCTTTGAGAGCGTGTCCGCACTTTCCAGCATTGTGTCTGCATTAGAGCATATCGTGTCCGCAGACTACAAGCCAACGTCTTCATTGCCAGCAGAAGCGACCGCGGACATACTCGTGTCCGCACAACAAAGCCGTAAATACTTAATGTCGTGTCCGCATTTTGCTAGACCGTGTCCGCTGACTTGGTAAGCGCGTCCGCTAATATTGGCAAGGTCCACATAAACGGACTTAGAGTAAAACAAAGGTAAGGGGAACTTCGTGGACCAGAATAAGGGTCAACGACACAATTGCCCTTCTTAAATTTATATATTAATAATTTATCCTGCAATATAAGATCCCGATCAAAGGCAACATCCTAAATAAAAATAATTATTTGTTCGAACCCTAGCGGCCCGAATAAGTTAAATTCGGCCCTTACATATGCAAAAAAACCATGAATTTTCATATAAATTTTGTTCAGATCGGACCAATAGGAGCCGAGATACAAAAATTTTTTCAACCGACGATTACGCCGAAACTACTTGATATTTCTAGTTAAAATTTGGCACAGTACTTGCTGAAATCATACTCTAAATCATTATTCTTATCTCTTATCACGCATATATTGCGCTACCCAATCTTTGTATGATAAATTTAAATATTTTTATGATTATAGCAGTGTAATGCATGCATATAAAGATTGTGTAGAGCTATCGCGTAAAATGTAATGTTTTAGAGTATTTTTTTAGCAAGCGCAGTACCAAATTTCAATTAGAAACATCATGTAGTTTCGACATAATCGTCGGTTGAAAACATTTTTGTATCTCGGCTCCTATTGGTCCGGTCTTAACAAAATTTATATGAAAATTCATGGTTTTTTGCGTAAATTAAGATGCATTTCGCCGCGATTCTCTAACTCAAAAATTGGCCGAAATAAAAAAAAATTTATATTAAAAATGTTGCTAAGTATTAATATAAAGACAAATTATTTTTACCGTTTCTTAATTACGTTATAAGGTGTCGATTAAACGCAGTTAGATTCAATTATCGTTCCTGGATCGAATTGGACATCAATTTGAACTTTTCGGCTAAATAATTTTGCACAAGCCGCCATTTTAAGATATCGAGATCGGGCTTCGATTTTTACATTGTCTGTATTAAAAGTCATCTTTGAGTACTAATACGATAAATAAAGATCATATTTTATAAAAACCATAGCAATGTGAAAATTGGAAAAAAAAATATTTTTTTTAATAATTTAGTCGGAAAAACATTAATTTTGCAATAAGGAATATATGTATCTTATAGAAAATTAAATGCTGATCAACTTTTGTCCCTACCTTTTTTTGCGTAGATTGTGTAAAAAAAAAAGTTAATCAAGAAAAACTGAAAAAAAGTGCATTTTGGTAACTTATTTTGCAATAATAACAATATTCCCGATCGTGTCCAAAGTTAAGACTTTGGGGCTATTTTCAGTAAGTGGCTACCAACATATTTCAACGATAAAATAAACTCTTGCGCGAACTTTCTGGTAAAATCCTAGGACTCCCGGACATTACAGGACTGTAATTGATAACAGTGGAAATGCTCCGATTTCGTGATTCAAGTTTTGTAACTATAAATAATCATTATGCATGAACTTTATTACCTTTATTTAGCCAAATATTACCTTTGTTTAAAAATTGTTTATTTGAAAATTAAGAGCAGAATTTTTTTCTAATGCTGTCTTATATGGGGACCCGTACAGAGAGGACTAAGCCTTTTATGACACCAGTGACAGACCCTTGGCTGGAGCGTTCTAATGCGGGTCACGCCCGAGGTCATCCCTTATAAATAGAATTTGTGCTGAACATTTAAAAATTTTTCATTATTAATAATTTATGTATAAAATATTAATAGTTTTTTAAGTTTACTGATAATAACAACACTTGAATCATTAAAATCGGATAATTTTTACGATTTATGATGTGAAATTAAATATGAGCACTCACTTTATCAAGTAATTACCATTCGATTTTTGTCATTCAAATTCGGTTAGCCTTTTCTAGTTCGATAAATCGTTTACCTCTATTAAATTTTTTTGTTAGCCAACTTATTTATTCAAATTCGAATTTAATTTCAACGATCTAAATGAACCCTCATAAATGGGACACTGCGGCCTGCGATCCCGGCCTACCCACAGGTCAAGTAGTATAAACTGCCGCGCGGTCTAAGCGTTTGGTACCAGGTGATGAACACGTGTACCAAGTTGCCACTACCTTTTACTAAGAGCATAGTACAGTTTGCAGCGAGCGGCTACGTACACTTATCCCCGGTGAAATGCACGATGCTGAAAGTGTGGGTAGAAAAAACTTGGCATGAAAATCTATGGTGAAAAAATTCTTGCTGGGGCCGGTCACGCGTGCTGTTCGAGCTGCATTACCGATCACTTGAGACACCGAAGACTTGAGAAATGAAATTCTGCGCCTCCTGTTGCCTGTCAAAGAAATAACATTTTTCCTCTTTCTTACCCTCTTCTTACCCCTCCGAAAGGTAAAAGCGGAAGAGTTTGTTTGCTACTTGAAAACTTAATATTTTTGTGACCATTATATACCTTATATAAATTAGTTTACGGGTTTTTATGTGTTCTTTTCGTCAAATAACTTTTATAATGCATTTTTTCGGATGCATGGTACGAATGCAGCGCTTTTTATCGCCTAGCGGAGGAAAGCGGAACTTATTTTTTAATATTTTTTCAAAATTTTTTAAATATTGCAGTTATGCCGTAAATTTTACGTCTTTACAAATTATTTCCCAAATTTTCACAGTGATCGTAACAATAGTCTCGGAGTGGTTTCGAATATACGAAATCACTGCTTTTTGAACGTTCTTGATCCCCTTAAACAGGCTCTCAAGCATGGTCTAGTGTTGAAGAAAATTCACAGAACACTACAGTTCAAACAGAGTGCGTGGTTGAAACCTCACGTCGATCTCAACACTGAAAAACGAAAACAATCACAAAATGAGTTTGACAAACTATTTTTTAAACATTTGATAAATGCCGTTTACGGCAAAACAATGGAAAATGAAAGAAAACGTGTTGACGTTAAGTTGGAGAATAAATGGAAAGGAAGATATGGCACTGAGGTAATGATTGCAAGACCGAACTTTCATAGTAGGTCAATTTTCGGTGAAGATCTCGTTGCCATTCAACTTGCACGAACCGAAATCGCAATAAGAAAGCCAATCTATGTTGGATTGAGCATTCTAGATATCTCAAAGACGCTAATCTATGACTTCCATTACGCATACGTGCGAGAACGTTTTGGAGACAATTGCAAGCTATTATATACTGATACTGACAGTCTTATTTACAAAATCAAAGGTATAGATGTTTATGAAATTATGAAGCAAGATATACATAAATTCGATACGTCCGATTACTGTGAGGATAATTAGTTTGAAATACCTCGAATGAATAAAAAAGTAATCGGACTTATGAAAGATGAATGCAACGGCCATATAATGACAGCATTTATCGGCCTCAGAAGAAAAATGTACAGCATATTGATTTTAAATCAAAAGCCAATTAAAAAAGCCAAAGGGGTAAAATCTCGAGTAGTGCAGAATTTTATAACATTCGAAGACTATCAAGAATGTCTTTTTAACGAAAAAGTTCTCCATTGCGAGCAAAAAAACATACGCTCGAGAATTCACGTTGTTCAGACGGAAAAACAAAAGAAAGTGGCTTTAAGTTCTTATGACGATAAGAGATATCTTATCCCTTCCTATACAGACACGCTTCCATGGGGCCATCGGAGCATTCTAGAAGACGAACAGTTGATGCAAGTTCTAGAAGATGAACAGTTGATGTAGGCTCTAGAAGATATGGAAGAGGGAGTAGTCGATGTGGATGGGAGAGTCCTACAAAAGGAGCCGCAACCAGCAACTCATCACCATTTATCGCTTGACGAGCTAGAGGACGAAGAACCTCCGAAGAAAAAGAAGAAGAATTTGAAAGCTTCCTAAGCCATATTAAACTGCAAGAAAATCTATTAAGGTAAATGTTTTAACTTATACTTTTCAATATTTATCTTAATTTTTTCACTCTCGCTAAAAAAAAATTTTACCTTACAGAATGGATCTCTCGGAGCTCAACAAGACTTGCAACCTTGCATACCTTCCTAGAAACTTCCTAGAGACTTAAAAAAGGAGAAAAATTATCCGATAACCGAAATCAGACAAGTTACGACTAAGTTTGGGAAAACATTCGTTCTCTCACTCAATAAAGAATGTCAAGTGTTTCTGCCAGATCGTGTAGCCAGAAGGTTCTGTTGGCGAATGACAAATTACAAGAAGAATTGTTTGAAAAGATTAAGAAATATGCTTTAGTATTAGTTTATCATGGATATAATAAGTTCGAATTTTCTAATGTTTAAGTAAAAATAAATGTAAAATAGTTTTAAATTTGTTTATTAAAAAAAAATAAAAAAAAAAATAAATAAAGAGAAAGGTAACGGAGGGAAAAAATTAGTTGTTGGTTGATGGTTGTTTCTTACAGGTGTGCGCGAGGTCGGTGCTCCCACCTCTTTCTCTTTATTTTTGTTAATATATTAATATTATTCATACATCTTATTTATTAATCCAACTATTATCCGTATTATCGAAATACAGGGTGATCCTTATAGTCTTTCAAATGATAAGTAACAGGATTTGTTTTGGATACTTTGATAATTGTAAAAATTTCCGTTGACCAATTTAATGTATAGCCTTTCTCAAAGATCTGCTTAATTTTACTTACACGAACTTTATCGTTAAGATTGAACTTGGGATTCTTCGCAAGTCTTTCGTTAGATGAGAATCGTTTGAGAATTTCAGCTTCATTTACAGTGGTTACATCTTTAGGCTTGACACCTATAGTTCGGTGTTCGGTATCATTATAAGACTCTATTAAATTTGGTAATATCTCGAGCCACTTGTAATTTCCGCGAAGACTGAACTGTATCCACATTTTATTTTTTAACGTTCGATTCAATCTTTAATAAATAGAGGCTTTGAGATTACAATATGTAGAATAAAGGTTGATCTTATATTGCTTCATAAGACTATCAAATGTAGCGTTTGCGACGTAGCAATAAATATTGCTGCGTCGTGATTATTTATTGCGGCCAGCTGACTCACTCTCGGCACACTGACAGGCCATGGAGCGGAGCCAGCGCTCGGTGGAGCTCGCAGGAGTTGCCTCTAACCAACCGTGTGCGGAGCGCAGGATGTGAGCTCTTGAGTCACACCTGCGCAGCACGTTGGCGCTCGGGAGGGGGCACGGCAGGAAACGAGACGGCGGCGCGCACGCGGTCACATGCATGCGACTGGGTGTAGAGGGGCGGGTGTGAGTGTGAGCGTGAGAGAGAGAGAGAGAGAGAGAGAGAGAGAGAGAGAGAGTCGGCGTGCGCGGGAGAGAGAGAAGTTGGCGAGAGTAGGAGATAAGCGTGTGCTGGATGACGAGAGAGTATGCGGTGCGAGAGAGCGTTCTTCGTTATCAGCCGTATTGATTGATCGAGAGGGCGCCTGCTCCCGGGCGATCGATATATGCTTAATATGGAGGTTTTCTATTTACAGGATTATAGGGGAATAGAGGGATAGTGGGATAACGTTTAGTTTCCACTATCGGCTCGGATGAAATATTAAGGTTGTTTTCCAACTAATTCTTTAAGCTATTCTATGAATTTCGAAATTAGCGCGGCTGTTTAGTTCTATATTGAGGGAGCCACCTTACGGTTATCGACATTGATTAATTGATTAAGATCAATAAAGGGGGCGCGGAATTTGCATATTGATAAATGATATAGAGGGCGGTAATTGATTTATTAGCCAATGGAAAAATTAGAAATAGAAAAAGAGGGCGCTGGGAAATTTCATAGATGAGTGATGAATTAGTAGTGGTACAGTCCAGTTGGGGAAGCAAAAATGGTGGATGTTGCTTGATGTAAAGCAGTTTTTTTTTTAAACGTATCAGGAAAAGTGTGTAGAATCCGAATCTGGAACTGCTACGTGCGAAAAACAATGGGAAGTTTATTTAAAATAGCGATATTAGAAAAAATATTGAAGTTTGCGCGGATAATCTTCAATAGCTACGTAATAAAGCGTTGCACGAAAAAGTATGAAGAGAACTTTTCGCTTTTTTTTAATTTTCTTACTAAAAATGGGTTTCTCGATGGAAAATTTCAATCTGAACATTTTTTATAGTGAAAATCAATAAATGAACAACTACTTTGTTCAAAGTGCATGCAATGAAGGTAAGTGTTTCTATTTGCTAATAATAATTTAGATTTAGGTAGTAAATATCATGCTTTAAATGAATCCGTAAACCCGAATCACGTGCGACTCATAGTTTTTGTACAATTCAATTGTTAAGATCGATAGTCCGATAATATTTAACACTCAATAAATTTTATAAAAACGTTCTCAAATCATTTCTAGATTTTTTACACATTCTTTAGGATCCTTTAAACAAAATAGAATAACAAAATTAATCTTTTTTCAATTTTACAATACTTAAATGAATTTTTGAAAATTAAGCGTTAAATAACTAATTGATTGTCGCAAAAACTGACGATCGATCGAAACTTTTCTCGTTTTACATTAATTGTGCTATAAAATACGCGTATTTTAAGATGTTCAGAATTGAAATAGCCCAAGTGGTTTCGGAATTATGAGGTTTCTATTTTACCATTTATAGCCGAACTATAGTACATACGAAAATTTGCAGAGCACTGGCAGATTACTCAACTAATACTCTTTTTAGGGCTATATGTTTACATAATAATAATATTCGTTATCCCTTCGAAAACCGCTTCCGAAAATGTGCAAAACGGCCGAATCTCGCGGCGGCGGCGTGCAGTGCAGTTGTGGGGGGAGCAGCTGACGACAGCTTCCAGAGTTCATCCGCGCTCTTCAAATTCGAGCGCGCTGAAAAATTTGAATTATCTCAGCAATGGAATGAGCGATTGACGTCATTTTTTTTTTAATTTAGTATAGAATTTCAAAAAAACATCAATGGTTTAGTTGTTATTACTATTTTTTAACAAATTACCTGTTTTTTTTAATATATTTTTAGTATCCAAATTTCTGATGTTTCTGTACAAAATCAATAATTATATAATTGAATTTTGTAGGTTATAGGGTAATAAATAATCAAATAAATATATATATATATATATATATAATGTAAATCAGCTTTTATTTTATTTTTTTTCTTTTGTTCGACGGCTCATCATGCACTTCATTTTCTGATGAATATAACGACTCATCGTCGCTATCAGCCTCAACATCGCTAAAACTAATGCTTACATTTAAATCGCCTAATTCTACAGTATAATTATTTTCTTCCTCGACTGCCGGTTCATCCAGTTCTTCGGTGTCAAGTATAATTGTTTCATGGTTCTTACATGTTTGGCCTCGACAATTTGAACAGTACTCAGAGCATCTTAAACCGTGCTTGACGCAACCGCAGGTTTTTGTACATTCCTTCGCGCATCGACATCGAATGTCTTTTAACAAATCGTCTGGCACTAGCGTACCTAGTACATAAGATGGTGCAAGAACCGATTCAATAATTTGCCAGCCCCATTCAACTGGATTTTTCAAATTATTGAACCATTCTTGCACCTGCAAATATACTCGAAATGAATGCAGAGCTGCTGCCGACTCTGTAGGTGGTAAAGTAGCTAAATTGAACGCACTTTTGCGTGAGCATTTTTTAAAACAATTATAACGAAAATCGTTGAGTGGCGTGTTGTTCTTATCGCCATACAACGCACAAATCATCTTTTCGCCTGCTTTTTTAATTTCTTCTTTAGCAGCGTCAGGCGAGTTAAAAATTGTGATAGTTTCTTTTAATTTTTTATTGCTTTGTAGCAAATTTAAAACTTTGCCTTTTCCTTGTTTATAAAAACAAGATGTTGTGTCGCATCCCGTAAACGCATGAGCAAAAGCAATAACATTTTTAACATTTTTAGCAGCTAAACTGTCAGCACTGTATATTTTATCCGGCATTTGCTGTTTTCCCGGCTTTAGCATGTAGACATTTTTACCGGTATAAATCTGTGTTAAAATAATTAAAATGTCTATGTCTTCTGCTACAATTATTGACGGTTTTTTTGCAGAGCTTTTTTGAATTGCGGTTTCAACGATTAACGTGTCCGCGTCGCCAATGGCTTGAACGGTTTCGAAGCCTGTTTCTTCTAATTTTTGTCGCAGTATGCCAATCATTCTTTTTTTATTTTTATCGTTAGATAAAAATTTTTCTTGCGAAACCGTACAATTCATGGATAAATCAAATAAAATTTCTCGGCAAAATTGTTTTGTTTGTCGACGCTGACGCTCGGCTGTTTTTATACATAAGGTTTTATTTTCGGGGTACCCGTCAAAGACAATTGTTGCTTGAGAATTAAAATGATTTTTGATGTAATCAACGTAAAGTTGTACAATAGATTCAAATGAATCTTTTTGGCGTCACACTACTTGATGTAATAAAAAGCCTCCGTCAATTACGTATAGACAATTTTCATTATAAGGCCTTTCTGATAGTGGTTCAAAAACTGAATATAATTTAGATTTTTGCGTCTTGCGCATTAGCGAATTTTCAAATAGGGATAACGGATATGGAGCAAGTTCATATGTAAGAAAATTTTTTAATTCTTTTTTGCCTTCCATTGCAATTGATATTCTTTGGAATATTAATGAAGGGTCAATTACAATTTTTTCATTTCTAACGACTTTCGTTGCAGTGGACGATTGAATTCACAAAACTTTATTTTTTCTTTGAAATTTAAATTCTTTATAATTAAGTCCGAAACTAGCATTCATTATTTCCATTCCTATTTCAAAAGCTTGATGACAGTTCGTAGAATCATTGCCTTTGCAGCCCGTACTTATAGAATAAATGTTCTCAGAAGAAACAAATGGCTCATACGTTATTATAAATTTTAATAATTTTTGCAAATCGACTGTGTCCCTAGATATTCTCGATGGCCTGGCATCAACGTGTTGCTCAGATGTAGAGAAATTTACATTGCAGAAATTTTGCATAGCCTCGGTAACGTCGATAAGAACGGGCATAGTTAAAGTAAATTTCGTTAAAGTAAAGTACTATCACTGATGCCTCGACCATGGGTTAAACCACCGCTCGTTTTCATAGACCGCATAAGGATTTGTTCGATGGCCATATCTGACCAAATGCCAGCCCAAAACTTATCAGTACGCCTAATCGTAAAAAACCCTTGCTCAGTAAATTTATTAAATTCTGCTGTATTCATTGTTTGTTCAAGCTCGTACATATCTTGTAAATATAATTGAGACGATTTTGCGTACAAGTTATGTCCGCTTGCGTGGAAAAACGGTATCATTTTTCGTATAGATTTCAGATGTAGATTCCAATTTCCGGTTCTTTCGGATTCTATAAATTGTTTAACTAAGGTAACCATGTTAAAATACTCAATCCATAATTTAGCAGCAGGCCCATTATTTTCTATATTTTTTATATGCTTTCTAAATTTCTCTACGATATCTATAAATACTTTTTTTTCAATGTCACTCAAAGTACTTGGTCCTAGATTTTCTAAACTTTCAATAATTATTTTTTTCTCATCGTTTGTTATATTCAAAGTAGAAAGAAGCACATGACCTAAAGCGCAATGAGCCAAAAGATGCCCTCTTACTGCTCTCGCATACGCGTGCCCAGTCAACATTTTGTCTACTGAATTTTCCACGTAAATCTCGCATAAAAGCTCTTTCAAGCCACTTCCACTCATAATGTTACCTATGCTTCCAAGAAACGACATAAGAAGGTGAAAGCCGCCAAGTCTAACATGCATAGATGTAAATAGATCTTTACAACACTCAACTATTTCTCTAGCTTTATAATAAAGCGGTTGGTCAAAAGTAACAAAGCAATCTTTTTGATTATTTATTCTACATAGTCTTTGAGCTTCCAAAAGAACAGTGTATATAGTATTATAACTACTTGGTATGTGATTTACAAAAGGCAAGAAATGGACTTTACTTTTTTCAAAATGTTTGTTTTGAGTTAATTTTTCCATGAATCCATTCCAACCTTCAAATGTTTCAGATTGGACAGATTTTCCATACACCCATAAAAAATCTGCAGGAAGTATTTCGATATCGAGTGACATCGTTAACATTTCGTTTAAATTTTTCACTATAATTTTTTCCATGCCGGAAGATGAAGGTTTCTGGAATATTTGAAAATTGACTTTACCAAAATTTCCTATTGCCTCTGAACTTGGTAATTTTTGCAGTCTTCAAACCTTTTCGCTGCCAGATACAGCAGTATGTGGCGTTATAACTTCTATACCATCCATAGCATGAAACGTGTTTTTGCCATCTAATGTATTTAGATTATGGTCGGCATTGTCAAAATCAAACTGCATAAAGGCATCGTTATAGCTTAAATTTTGTGGATGGCTTAATATCGATGCTTCGAATAGTAATGACTCTTCATACGTTGCGCAAAAACCGAAAGCATTCAAAATTTGTAGTAACTCCTTTGAACCATATTTTTTATTTAGCATTGCTGCTAATCCAATTTGTAAAGGCGAGAGAAACAATCGCGGCCGCGTAGTTGCAATAATCGCATGAGCGATGCTCGTAATTTTGCTACTATAATTTTCACTGCTACGCTTTTGATTTAAAATTATTTTATTTAATAAAATTTGTAAAGTTTCAGGAATATCATCGCTAATCGTGTCAAGAAATGTATCTGGAGCCGGATACGATGATGTATCGTAAAATTGAGCTCGAATATCTTCTACAATAATTTTTGCTGCAATTTCGACGATTCTTTTACGCTCTTCTTTAACATCTTTTTTTTTGTTTTTGTACCACATCTCGGTTAAAATTTTTTCACCAGCATTGATTAAAGTTAAAATAGGACCTTCCTTGGACGAATGAATAATAATATCGTTTCCGAACATTTTAATTAAATACTGATTAATATATTTTAAGGATCCCCATTCGTTAGAGTCAAATTCTTCTAAAATACTGTTAATGCTAAACTGGCATTCTTCCTTATGTGATAAAATATACGTTGCAATGTATTTTGCTGCTTTGTTTGCAACCGTATCGTCTATTTCCACAAAATCTCTGAATTTATTGTACAATTTTTTTGGCAATTTTCATGGTAACGTGCACCTAAATTTACTAGATCGTCCACATTGACGAGGCGCGTATAAACACTTAAACTTAATTTATCTGTCGCATTATTTAATTTTTTCAGCAAATTGATTCGCGTCTCGTTATTATTAACTAAATGAACTCGCTCTCTCTTTTCAGACGATAAACGACTCTGCCGTTTCAAAAAATTATCGGAAGCATCCTTTTCACAAATAAAGCAGAGAGTATGAAAATCAAAATCAAAATTACTTGAAGATCTTCTTGGCGCTGTAGCAGTAGAGGTCGATGGATCTCTCAATCTTCGGACAGCATACTCGATATTCCTTTGCGCTGTGTATGCTTTACAGCAGTTCTCGTGCAGGGTCAATGACTCCTTCTTTCGAAAATAAACATACTTCTGGTCCTGCCTCTGTTTGCTCGCTTCAATGAATTTGGAGATTGTCTCGCCTTTAATTGTGCGAATAGAATCAAATGCTTCGAGCGGTTTTCCGCATATAATGCAATTTCTATTTGTTTCATTATCATCCATGGCGGCTGATCTGTAAAGATACGTTAAATACATAATTTTTACGATTTAGAAATATATAATGATAATTTTATGTATAAAATACATTATGATAAAACAAATTGTTTTCAAATTGGCAAATATGAATTTTATGATTTTTTTTTAATCACAGAATAGTTTTTTTACTAATAAAATAATTTTAATTTATGTTGTTTTTACTTACCGAAATCTTTACAATCATAGCACGTTAATAAATGGCGTTATTATTTAAACATTTAAAGATTGAAATAGTACACCATATATCACGAAAACTCTTGCTCTAAACTCAGCGCTCGAACGTCTCTGTCACAAGTACGTGTAAAACTGCCGAAAGAGACGCCAAGATAGAAGCAACGTATTATTTCGAAACGCTCGTGAAGCCACGCCCTTGAAATATCTGTCAATGATACATCTCCGAATTTTCGTCCAAGCCGAATTTTGTTGGAGGTTCTCCTTAACGCAGCGCAATGTGAAGGGGGGCCGTTCGAGAGGGATCGCTATAGAAAGAGAAATCTCTTTCTTATAAGCACAATACACCTGGCATAGCTGCCCGTATACCTGCAGTAATCTTCACTAATGCGTTTCTAAGGAAATTACTTTACAAAGATTTACTAAATTCTAGGTTTGCAGTTAAATTACCATTAAGCTATTCAATAATGCTGCACTGCCATAAATTAATAGATAAATTAATAAATTTAAATTAGATATAGTTTCTGTTATATTTACGGATTCTTCATCCAATTATATTTATATTGTATGTAGAAAACATATAAATTGATTTTTTGCCATTCTATAAATATAATTCATATTTTAATAACTTAGACTAACTAACAACACCATAGAAAATATTGACATTAAAAATTAAAAAAAAACAAGTAATTTATTAAAAAATGTTAATAATAAGTAAACCATTGATGTTTTTTTGAAATTCTATACTAAATTAAAAAAAAATGACATCAATCGCTCATTCCATTGCTGAGATAATTCAAATTTTTCAGCGCGCTCGAATTTGAAGAGCGCGGATGAACTCTGAAAGCTGTCGTCAGCTGCTCCCCCCACCACTGCACTGCACGCCGCCGCCGCGAGATTCGGCCGTTTTGCACATTTTCGGAAGCGGTTTTCGAAGGGATAATGAATATTATTATTATGTAAACGTATAGCCCTAAAAAGAGTATTAGTTGAGTAATCTGCCAGTGCTCTGCAAATTTTCGTATGTACTATAGTTCGGCTATAAATGGTAAAATAGTTTGAAATCTCATAATTCCGAAACCACTTGGGCTATTTCAATTCGGAACATCTTAAAATACGCGTATTTTATAGCACAATTAATGTAAAACGAGAAAAGTTTCGATCGATCGTCAGTTTTTGCGACAATCAATTAGTTATTTAACGCTTAATTTTCAAAAATTCATTTAAGTATTGTAAAATTGAAAAAAGATTAATTTTGTTATTCTATTTTGTTTAAAGGATCCTAAAGAATGTGTAAAAAATCTAGAAATGATTTGAGAACGTTTTTATAAAATTTATTGAGTGTTAAATATTATCGGACTATCGATCTTAACAATTGAATTGTGCAAAAACTATGAGTCACACGTGATTCGGGTTTACGGATTCATTTAAAGCATGATATTTACTACCTAAATCTAAATTATTATTAGCAAATAGAAACACTTACCTTCATTGCATGCACTTTGAACAAAGTAGTTGTTCATTTATTGATTTTCAATGTAAAAAATATTCAGATTGAAATTTTCCATCGAGAAACCCATTTTTAGTAAGAAAATTAAAAAAAAAACCTAAAAGTTCTCTTCATATTTTTTCGTGCAACGCTTTATTACGTAGCTATTGAAGATTATCCGCGCAAACTTCAATATTTTTTGTAATATCGCTATTTTAAATAAACTTCCCATTGTTTTTCGCACGTAGCAGTTCCAGATTCGGATTCTACACACTTTTCCTGATATGTTCCAAAAAAAAACTGCTTTACATCAAGCAACATCCATCTACCTATTTTTTTTCTGCTCCCACGACTGGACTAGTATTCAAATGGGCCAATTGCGGATTTTGGAGGTTTCCAGGACCAATGGAAATTTGCCAGCCAGGACGGCGCTCCCGGGAGGAAGGAGGCGAGGTGGGAAAATCGCGGCTTCTTCCCCGAGCGGAGCGTCGTCCTCGTTCACTCTGTTCCTGGATTTCGGGCTGATTAGTCTTCTTTCCTCTATTCGGTGCGTAATTCAAACCTCGTGGAAATTTCTCAACGCCATCTTGCATCTTGGAGGATTTCTGATTCCCGGATCCGTGGATTTATACTCTGGATTTCGTTGGAGGTTTGGTGGCAGTTTTTGGGTTTTTTCTGTTCTCTCATTGGTGGAAATAGTGGTAAGATATGAATATAAATATTTATACGTATTTCCTTTTGGTGGTTTGTTGTTGAGAAATAGTAGGTAGTGGCAATTTTTCCCCTTTACAGATTCGATAGATCATTTCGGGTTTTCAGTTGGAAGTTGGCCGTTGTTCCCTTTGTGTATTATAAACATAGCATCACCGTAGAGGAATTTCGCGGCCCTTTCCTTTTTCTAGCAACTCCAGAACCAGCTACCCTGGACTTAGTTATTTGGCCGCTGGCCCATGTGTCATTTAAAATCGTAACTGATATGTTTGCCTACATGAATTTGTAACAGGGAATTTACAATATATTTGATTTATGTGTTAATTCTAATTTTCTTTGTTTTATTATTCATTTCACCAGCCCTATTGCTACTGAAATTTCCCTGCGTGTACCCGTTTTCCGTTTTTCAGGACTCTGGACTCCGAGAGTGAGAAGCAGCCGTTAAAGAAATTATTTTTGTACACTAACTGGAATCCTCGAGCGGGCGAGGCAAATTCCACGTTACAATGTATAATGATCATGTTAATTCTGATATGACATATGCGCAGTTCAAACAACTATGCTCAAAATGTTGGTCAGAAGACAAGCATGGATTTTTAATGATTGATAAAGATAGTCCAATCAATAATGGTCGCTACAGAAAGAGCTTTGATTGTTTTGCTATAAATATAGCGCACATCTAACACCACTTAATTAGTTAGTCGCTAAACCTTGAAGCGTCAACATGACCAATTTACAGCCAGAAAAGGGAATTCTTCAAGGGCTGATGAAAGCTCGAAATGTTGTAAAACGTAAATATAACTTGCTAAAATATGGTAAAGACAATTTCGAAAAAGTTCTCGGAGAAACATTCAAACCAATCGTAGAACCTCTTGAAAAACTGGCTTCTCATACAATAATGACTAAAGAAAATCAAAAAGTCTTCGATTTAAAGAAGCAATCAGCTGCAGAGAAGTCAATCAGAACTAGTACCGATCAAGATTTAGCCGATGAAAGCAATTTATCGAATTTGGATTCAACATTAACCAAGGAAACGAGCGATAATGAAAATACTGGCTTCGAGACAGCAGATGAAGAGGAATCTAACATTACAAAAACTAATTATCAATTAATGCTCGATCCAAGATACAGTAAAAATGTGGATAAAATTTATGGTGTGCGTAAAGAGAATGGAAGATATTTGATTGGTAATTCTCAAATACTTTTCAACGATTCTCATATCATCATAGATAATAAAAAATATGTAAATACTCAAGGATTATTCGATTTAATTATATCAAAGTAACCTAATAGACAATTAATTACATATAATGATTTAGAGATCTATAAAGAAATTCTTGAAACAACTTGCGCGCATAAGAAGCAATTCAGTCCCAATGAAACCATTCGCGTGCATAATAGTAAGAAATATACTGATTTTATTATTCCTCTTTTTAGAACAATAAATAATTCGAAAAAACGAAAATCAGTATCCAAAGCCGGCGGTCTATAGCAGATACCACCATTTAAAATCGCAAGACGGGACACGATAATGGATTAAGTCCACTGGGATCCAAACGAACTAGTAGACAGATTGCGTTTACTGATGGCTGAGAGATCAGCTGGTAATTCTAATCATACGAATGAGATTCATTCAATCATTGAGGAACTCCGTGAAGCTGGCTATATATTGTAACGTGGAATTTACTCGCCCGCACGAGAATTCTCGCTTGTGTACAAAATATTTCTTTTGCGCGGCTGACTTCTTTTACTCCGGCTCGTGATGTTCCTGCAATGGTGAAAAGCGGGATAGTGGTGGCAATTAGGGTTGAACAAATATAAAATGCCAATAATTAAGATGAATAAAACACAGATATATTATCGTATTATACACATGATCGGTATTCAACAACAGAGTGAATTTATGTAAATTCATGGGTACGCGGCCATATAACTAAATGAAACAAAACGGGAAAACTGCAATTCGCTGTAAAACGCGAAAGTTTCCTCTATATTCGAAATCACAAATCCGCCACCTAACTTCACCACATCTCCGCCATAAAAGTAATGATCATCAAAAATATTTAGAATACAACATTACCAAATTCCTCTATAGATGTAGTCGACTCAATTCCTCTAATATCCTTTCCTCCAAAAACGTGAACTCCAACCCAAAGAAATAACCAGAGAGAGAGAGAGAGACAATATAATGCTTTCCCAAGCTTCTCCAAGAATTTCGACCACCGGACCAAAATGGCGTCACAGAAAGAAATGCAATTATCTGCTGAAAATCAACTACTTGCGGCGAGCACCAGTAACGGAATGGCCGAGGCCGACGCACCGCTTGAGGAAAGATGCCGCGTTTTCCCACCCGGCCTCCTTCTTCACGAAAACGCGGTCTCGGCCTCCAAAATTACACAATTGGTCCGTCTTCCTAGAACAATCCCCTATTGGTTTATCGAGAACTACAACCAATCTATTTCTTTGTCTATGAGCTTCCCCGGCGCCCTCTTTTCCAAATCCTAATTTATTGATTGGCTTAGATCTCAATTATCATCTTCTATGGATTTCCTCGATATGTAAATTCGCTCCCTCTCTATTGATATCGATCAATCAATCAATCATGTCGATATCCATCTGGTGGCGCCACCTATAGATAACGCATCAGACCCCTGCGACATTCGAAAATCTACTATGACATGTACATCACCATAGATCGATTACCATCTGATAACTAAAGATCCCCAGTCTATATATTCCCCTATACTTCGTTATGACTTACGGCAGTCAATCTAAAGTTAACTGTACCGCGACGCGACACAGTCACGCGTTCCCAAATCCGCCGAGTGTTCTCAATATCATCAGCTTTGATCCTCTATATCTTTCTCTCTCTCCCACTCATACGCTCGCGCCAACTCCCTCTCTCTCGCTCACTCCGACTCTCTCTCTCTCTCTCTCTCTCTCTCTCTCTCTCTCTCTCTCTCTCTCACACACACACTCATGCATGTGACCGCGTGGGCTCGCCGCCGTCTCGCTTCCTACCGTGCGACTCGAGACCTCACATCCTGCGCTCCGCACGTGGTCGGTCAGCCATCAAGCGCTGGCTCCGCTCCAGGAGCTGTCAGCCGGCCGAGAGTGAGTCAGCTGCCCGTACAATAATGTTCACGACGCAGCAATAATTATTGCTACGTCGCAATATACTGAGTTACGTCCACGATGTATTCATTTCCATCATGAGCGTCGACGTGTTCGGACGTAATCTGAAAGAAAGCAAAGGTAGTCGAGGTCCTCCAGGCATTGGTTTCAAAATCACTGCTGATGGTCAATATAACTTGGAGAACAAACGACTCTGTAATCTCGCTTCTCCTAACGAATTAAATGAAGCAATAAATCTAGGTACTCTGCCTAACATAATTAGAATAGAAATTAGAAAAGTGCAGGGTAGTATATCTATACTGAGAAATGATTTTAATAATTTAGATGATATCGTAGAGGCTCATAGAGATGAAATAGATGTCAAGATACAGAACTTAGAGAATGAGATGTGTACTATAAAAGACGTAGTAATCACGTTATCTCAAAGCATTCACTCTTCGAACGCTGTATAGTGAACATTAAAAGACGAATTCTAAAAAAGTAGTAGTTGAAGAATTGCATAAACCTGCTCGTCGAAACTATCCTCGACACCAGTTCGATGTTCGAGGACTCGATGAAACATGGCAAGCTGACTTGGTCGAAATGCTACCGTATTCTCAAGAAAATAAAGGGTTCAAGTATAAGCTAACGATCATTGATATGTTTCGCATGGGCTGTACCAATTAAATAAAAAACCGGTAAAGATGTTGCTGCTGCAATGAATTCTGTATTACACGAAGGTCGAAAACCGAAAAACTTGCAAACAGATAGAGGTAAAGAATTTTATAACTTGTAACGTGGAATTTGCCTCGCCCGCTCGAGGATTCCAGTTAGTGTACAAAAATAATTTCTTTAATGGCTGCTTCTCACTCTCGGAGTCCAGAGTCCTGAAAAACTGAAAACGGGTACACGCAGGGAAATTTCGGTAGCAATAGGGCTGGTGAAATGAATAATAAAACAAAGAAAATTAGAATTAACACATAAATCAAATATATTGTAAATTCCCTGTTACAAATTCATGTAGGCAAACATATCAGTTACGATTTTAAATGACACATGGGCCAGCGGCCAAATAACTAAGTCCACGGTAGCTGGTTCTGGAGTTGCTAGAAAAAGGAAAGGGCCGCGAAATTCCTCTACGGTGATGCTATGTTTATAATTCACAAAGGGAACAACGGCCAACTTCCAACTGAAAACCCGAAATGATCTATCGAATCTGTAAAGGGGAAAAATTGCCACTACCTACTATTTCTCAACTACAAACAACCAAAAGGAAATACGTATAAATATTTATATTCATATCTTACCACTATTTCCACCAATGAGAGAACAGAAAAAACCCAAAAACTGCCACCAAACCTCCAACGAAATCCAGAGTATAAATCCACGGATCCGGGAATCAGAAATCCTCCAAGATGCAAGATGGCGTTGAGAAATTTCCACGAGGTTTGAATTACGCACCGAACAGAGGAAAGAAGACTAATCAGCCCGAAATCCAGGAACAGAGTGAACGAGGACGACGCTCCGCTCGGGGAAGAAGCCGCGATTTTCCCACCTCGCCTCCTTCCTCCCGGGAGCGCCGTCCTGGCTGGCAAATTTCCATTGGTACTGGAAACCTCCAAAATCCGCAATTGGCCCATTTGAATACCACTACTAATTCATCACTCATCTATGAAATTTCCCAGCGCCCTCTTTTTCTATTTCTAATTTTTCCATTGGCTAATAAATCAATTACCGCCCTCTATATCATTTATCAATATGCAAATTCCGCGCCCCCTTTATTGATCTTAATCAATTAATCAATGTCGATAACCGTAAGGTGGCTCCCTCAATATAGAACTAAACAGCCGCGCTAATTTCGAAATTCATAGAATAGCTTAAAGAATTAGTTGGAAAACAACCTTAATATTTCATCCGAGCCGATAGTGGAAACTAAACGTTATCCCACTATCCCTCTATTCCCCTATAATCCTGTAAATAGAAAACCTCCATATTAAGCATATATCGATCGCCCGGGAGCAGGCGCCCACTCGATCAATCAATACGGCTGATAACGAAGAACGCTCTCTCGCACCGCATACTCTCTCGTCATCCAGCACACGCTTATCTCCCACTCTCGCCAACTTCTCTCTCTCCCGCGCACGCCGACTCTCTCTCTCTCTCTCTCTCTCTCTCACGCTCACACTCACGCCCGCCCCTCTACACCCAGTCGCATGCATGTGACCGCGTGCGCGCCGCCGTCTCGTTTCCTGCCGTGCCCCCTCCCGAGCGCCAACGTGCTGCGCAGGTGTGACTCGAGAGCTCACATCCTGCGCTCCGCACACGGTTGGTTAGAGGCAACTCCTGCGAGCTCCACCGAGCGCTGGCTCCGCTCCATGGCCTGTCAGTGTGCCGAGAGTGAGTCAGCTGGCCGCAATAAATAATCACGACGCAGCAATATTTATTGCTACGTCGCAACATATGTCGCAGATTAACGTTATTTTCTCGGAAAACGACTAGCAGATTTACATTATCTCTTACTATATGTTTAGGTACATGAGCGTACGACTGACATAGGTACAAACAATCAACATTCTTATGTCTCCCCATGCAGAAATATGCTCTGATATTGTTTTGTTTTTCACAGGCTACATCATCGAAAATCATGATTGAATTAGGTAAAGCTTTGATGCGTTATGAGCGCGAGTAGACTGTTGGTTTTACCGCAGTTCGAAGGGCCGCAAAATACAGCTCGAATGCTGTCTGAAAGTAATGTTCCATGACGTTTTCTCTTATTTTCATCTCGCTCTACGACAGTTTCAAAATTAACTATCAGGATTTCCTTGAAGTCCATGTTTTCGTCACGAGAGATCGTTTGCGAGTGAGAGTGAAGGTATAAATAGAGCGCTTTTATACTTCTCCAGTCAGTCGCAATCAAACATTCGAGGTGTGATGATCATACATAGACGTAGTAAGCAACTTCGTTGTCATCGTCGTAGAGGTAGCGGTGTAATTAATACTCTGATAATAAACTTCCATTTGAACTTCAATCTCCTAGGATATCAATATTGTGGGCCTGGTACAAAACTAGCTAAACGCTTAGCTCGTGGTGATCCCGGAATCAATCCTTTTGATAAAGCTTGTAAAGAGCACGACATAGCTTATTCTCAGAATCGTGAAAATATTCAGGCTCGAAACGCAGCTGACAAAATTTTAGCTGATTCAGCTTGGCAGAGAGTTATTGCAAAAGACTCAGGAGTTGGTGAAAAAGCCGCAGCTTACTCTGTAGCAAAAATCATGAAGTTAAAGTCCAAACTTGGAATGGGTATGAAAAAAAAGAACAAAGTGGTCTCCTACAAAGTTGAATACAATTATCAAAGTTGCTTCCAATTCGATAGTGCCGAGTAATAATAGTCGTCAAGTATTCTTTCAGCTTTGGAAGGTGCTCGCAAGACAGTCAAAGATGCCGGGGGGTAGAAGTAATATAATCATACCAGGCATCTTACCAGTCCCATCGATAGGTGTGTTTTTACCGCTTCTTGTACCGATTTTTGCTGGTCTAAGTGCAGCTGGTGCAGTTGCAGGTGGTGCCGCAGGAATTGCAAAAGCTGTCAATGATGCTAGCGCTGCTAAACAGCAGTTGGAAGAGAATCAAAGACATCATAAAAAAATGGAGGATATTGCCTTGGGTAAAGAATTGTTTTTGAAACCGTACAAGACAGGACTTGGTCTTCGTATGAAGCCATATCAACGAGATGGTTTAAGAAAATAAAAGGTCCTCGAAGTAAGGTTGCCGCATCGAGCTCTTACGGATATCGATATTCTAAAATACGCTAAGCTCTTAAAAATTCCTTATTTTCGAGGTGTATTCATGAGGAACACATTACCTTCTAGTGAACCTCATTACAGAGAATCAGCTATAGTATATCTTGATGATGCCGGTGGACCAGGCACTCATTGGGTAGCGTATCGTAAACGTTGGAAAGATGTAGTTTACTTTGATAGTTTTGGAGATCTCCAACCGCCGTTCGATTTATTTTTATATCTGAGCGTTCCTGAAATCAAATACAATCATGAGAGATACCAGGACTATAATACTTTCAATTGCGGCTATCTTTATCTTCAATTTTTACCCAACAAGCTCATGCCTATATAAAGGGGGTAAGAGAGAGAATTTAGTCATTACAGCATGAGCTGTCAAGGAGAGCTCATTAACAATGAGTCTTTCAGGCAAATCTTCAATTCTAGAAGCTCAATTAAACTTTCATCACATAAAAGCTAGGTACTCGGTTTGGTTGAACTTTTGACATTCAATTCTATACCCAATATCGATATAGGTGCTAATAAGTTATACGTTGATAAAGAGGAAATTGTTTTACCGACCGGTAGTTACGAAATTGAAGATATAAATACTTACCTTCGTGATTTATGTCAATATAAGAATATTTCATTTAGTCTTCAACCAAACAACAATACACTTCGTAGTTTCATCAAGTGCAGTCACGATATTGATTTTCGGCCAAGAGATTCGATTGGTTCTTTGCTAGGCTTTACACAACGATTACTTCCAGTAAATCGAACATACAGTTCAGACTTACCTGTAATTATTCTAAAGATCAACGCTCTTCGAGTAGAGTGTAATATTACATCAGGAGCCTATATAAACGGTCAGCCAGTCCATACCATACACGAGTTCTTTCCTGCAGTACCGCCAGGATATAAGATCGTCAAAGTACCCTCATATGTTATTTATCTTCCTGTCATTGTTCGAAGCATTAGTCATCTACAATTACGCATAGTTGACCAAGACGGAAATTTGGTTAATTTTCGTGAAGAAACTATTACTGTCGATTACATCTGAAGCAAGAATAATGGGTATTGTCTATAACACCAAAGTCAGCACAGGGTATATAAGCAAGCCAACATGCAGTCGCCGTATCAGTCTTCAACGAACCTCCAAAGCGTTAACACGACGTTAATATTCAGTTTCTAAAAAGTTTAAACTTAAGAGTCGTTGCTGCCCGCGGTGGAAAGTAATCTGTATATTTTTTTGTTGTTTTACAAAACATGGAAGACATTCTAAACATACAGTCTCCTGTAATATTTGATGAGTCACTGGCTCACTATAAACTTCACGCTCATCAACCCTATACCGCAACCGCTTTTAATAACAGTGATGAGATTCGAATTGCCATTCAACATCAAGACTTGTATCTTCTTCCATCGCGAAGTATGATACACATTTGCGGTAGACTTACAAAGTCAGATGGAGCTGCAGTAGCACATGCAACTCTCGTAAATAATGCATTTCGTCACATTTTTGAGGAAATTCGCTATGAAATTAATGCAGTAGAAATCGATAAATGCAAAAATGTTGACTTGACAACACTCATGAAAGGATGGTTGTCACTCAATCCGAGCCAGACTGTGCTAGTGGAAAACGCCGGTTGGCTTGACGTTAACGAAATGCAAAGTTTGGTAAACCCAACCCTCAAGGCTACTTTGATGTTGCCATTCCATTGAGTATGATTTTTGGGTTTGCCGAAGATTATCAAAAAGTCGTGGCTAATGTCAGGAATGAGCTCATACTGACTAGATCGAGGAATGATTTGAATGCAGTTGTTCAGACTGGAACACAGGAAGGGAATGCAGTAACCTACGAAGATTTCAAAATCGAATTAACTAGAATCGAATGGTTGATGCCTTATTTAGTAGCATCCAATGCTTACAAAATTCATGTGTTGAACTATATAGAGAAGAATAAACCAATCAGTATGAGCTTCAGAATTTGGAAGTTGTATGAATATCCTGTACTACCGAGATCAACGAAACACGTTTTGACTGTAAAGACGTCAAATCAGCTGGAGAAACCCCGATTCATTGTTTTAGTTTTTCAAATGAATCGAAAGAATTCAAGAACAGCCAATGCCAGTCGCTTTGATCACTGTAATCTGAGCAATGTCAAATTGTTTCCCAATTCACAGTACTATCCATACGGTAATCTAAACCTTGACATAGCCCGTGGACAATACACAATCTTGTACAACATGTACACTAATTTTCAAAATGCATACTATAAAAAAAACGCCGAACCTATACTTAACAAAAGGGATTTCAAGTCCGCTATTCGTTATCGATTGTTCCAAACAAAGTGAAGCATTGAAGAATGCTCCCGTAGATGTGCGTTTGGAATTTGAATCGCGCAATAATTTTCCTGAAAATACATCAGCTTACTGCTTAATCCTGCATGATAGGATAATCCAGTACAATCCTGTCAGCGGTGACGTCAAAAAACTTGTTTAAACCTGCATGAGTGGTGGGGGTAAGAAAAAGGTATACCTCTGAGAGTATAAATAATCTTAACACTACACTCATTCTAACACTTTTGCCTTGAACATCAACAAGAATGGGCCAAACTTCTAGTAGTAGTAGATGGTATGTGACTCTATCACTCGAAAGTATAGTATATAGATTAAAAGCATGAATCTATCGCTCTACTCGAGTCAAAAATAATTTTAGAATATAGGCTCTGCACTGCATATTCTCACAATGGAGATCTGTATGCAGGCAGGCCTCAAAAAAATAAAGAGAGAAATATAAATTTCTCTGTTGGCGTTTCGTCCCAGCTGTCAGAGTGGACTCCTCAGTAAGGCTCTGACAGCTTCCTTAGACGCCCGTCACTTCGAAGAGAAGCGGCATTTATATGGTCTCGGCCTGCGTTTTTCTCTTGCAAGAGAGAACTCTAGCATAGAGGAAAAGGCAGGTCGCCACCTAGCGGACACTTATAAGAGCCAGTGTCAAAATTTAGATGGTATGTGACTCTATCACTCGAAAGTATAGTATATAGATTAAAAGCATGAATCTATCGCTCTACTCGAGTCAAAAATAATTTTAGAATATAGGCTCTGCACTGCATATTCTCACAATGGAGATCTGTATGCAGGCAGGCCTCAAAAAAATAAAGAGAGAAATATAAATTTCTCTGTTGGCGTTTCGTCCCAGCTGTCAGAGTGGACTCTGTCAGAGTTCTCTCTTTATTTTTTTGAGGCCTGCCTGCATACAGATCTCCATTGTGAGAATATGCAGTGCAGAGCCTATATTCTAAAATTATTTTTGACTCGAGTAGAGCGATAGATTCATGCTTTTAATCTATATTCTAGTAGTAGTCTTGATTATGAACCGCTTCCTCCGTACAAAAACGTGGAGAAGAAAAAAGAGAAAGGGCAATGGAAATCATACTCTGAAAAGTATTCGACGAATACGAAATCTTTTCCAAAAGGCGAAAAATATAAGAGATTTTAATTGTATGAAGTACTTTGTTGATATGCAAGGCTTTAAGCAGTCCGGTAACGATTTCATTCTAAAGGAGTTATCTATAGTTCCTCTGAGAGTGGAGTCTGAACCTATTACGCTGCTTTTCAAATCGCCTTTTCCATGGAGTCGATTTGCAAAAAAGTTTAAACGAGAGAATACTTGGTTAAAATATGACTATCATGGAATACCTTGGTCATCTGGATATATTCAATGCAAAGAAATCGGAAATATACTTCGAGAAGCCTTGCATGATTCTAGCATAGTGATCGTAATGGGATCATTAAAGAAACAGTGGCTTGAACGTTTCAAGTTCAACGTTCAAGACCTCGCTGAAATAGGATATTCACCGTTGGAAAAAATAAAACTTGTAACAGTTTGTCCTCTTCACAATGGTACCTACAGATCCAACTGCGCTCTTCACAATGTACGATTTATGAAAAAATACGTGAAAAATCTATGCAAATCTTTGTAGGCTTATTTATGGAGATGTTAAGTTATATGGTCGAACCTCACAGATGTTGTTACAAGAATGCATCTCTTTTGTGAGAAAATTTTTTTCCGATCAAAGCGCAGCGCAAATTAGAGATGAGTTTGCTGTTGAATTTCCACATTGACTGATTCCTGCAATATCTACGATACGGAATATGGTGAGCAAATTTAATGAAACAGGCTGTGTGAATACAGGGCACAAAAAATGCGTTCAACCAGCCAAGCAATTGCCGGAAGAGCAGCAAGTGAATGTTTGTGCTTACGCTGAACACAAAAAGACCATCAGCAACTTCTGGCAGGAGATCTTGAACGCAGAATGGTATTCTGCGAAAACATCATGAATTTGATCAATCAAAATCCGAATTTGATTAACTTCATCTGTACGACGGATGAGAGCAGCTTTTATCCTTCGAAAGTTCCGAATAGACAAAATCTGCGCTACTGGAGCACTGAAAACCAACATCTTATTGTGGACTTTATAACACAATACCCACAAAAGGTAAATGTGTGGGCAGGAATGGTGGCAGATAGGATTATCGGGCCGTTTTTCCTCGCCAACAATCTAACTTCTGAGGTATACCTGCAGCTACTTCAAGAGCGGATTATGCCAGCAATACGAAATTTGTAGCAAGAACTCGGTGTAAGTAAAACATTTTTTCTATTACAATTTTAACCTAAAAATTGCAAAATTGTCTCTATTGATTTTTACCGCATAAATATTTCTTATTAAATTCTAGTATAAAATAATCGAATATTGCAATGTCAGCATACAAATTTTTTAGAACTGCAACACTGGCATTAGAATTCATTTAAAATTTCTAGTAATTATTAATTTTTAGTATTAATACTACATTTATTCTATTTCAATTTGAATCTAAAATTTGCTCGAAAATTTGCAAATTATTCGTTTTAAATTTTAGGGCATAAGTATATCTTCTAAAATTTTGGTATAATAAAATCTAATATTGCAATAACTTTACAATATTTCAGAGAAAATTTTTAATTCCATGCCTATTTTTTGTGTTATAGGACTCAATATTATTTCAACAGGATGGGGCGCCCGCACACAGTTCGCGAATCGTGACGGCGTATTTGCGAACACAGTTTCCAAATAGATGGATTGGCTTACGCGCCGAAAACAGCTGGCCAGCGCGATCACCAGATCTAAGTCCATTAGATTATTTTTAATGGGGACATTTAAAAAATAATATTTATTTGCAAGGGGATATTCCCAATTTATTAGAACTGCAACAAAGAATATTGGCAGTTCATTCTAGTATTCCACCAGAGCAAATGCCAGCAGTTACCCGAAGCTGTTACGATCACGTCGGGTACTCCTTCGTCGCAGAAGTACTGCATTTTGAAAATCATTTGTAAATATATCTAGTAATAAACAAAAATTTAATTGATATAATTTGACGTACTCCTTACCGTTACACAAGTTAAATTTTTACCTCATTCCGTTATTAAATCCAAATCCTCGCTCTTAAACCTATCACATCTTCAGCTGCCAATTGATCACATTATCAAGGAATTTTTAAAACGCGAAAATAGAGCGTGAGCTGTACACTCTAGTGGAGTGTAAGTAAAAATCATCCGATATTCACGATTCGAATTTTATTATTATTAGTAAATTTTAAAAATTATTAATATTTCATACAAAAATACATAATAATGAAAAATTAGAAAATATTGAAAAATTTGAAGGAAAAATTTTATGTATGGAGGGTAATTACACGGGTAACCCTCCTCAGACCGCTGTAGCTAAGAGTGTTCACCGGTGCAATAAAAGGCTAAGACCCCTCTCCGGCACTGGTGCACGTGTGGCACGACATTACAAAAACGTTTGCACTAAAAATTATCAAATCAACAACTCTTAAGTAAAGATAATTTTTGCCATACTCACGTTTATGCGTAACGATCCCCAATACTTACAAAACTTGAATCACAAAAATCGGAGCATTTTTACTTTTTCTGTAAAATTAAGTGCCCGTTCAAAAAATATTAATTTTGCAAAATTCAAATTTTTTGAACGCAGCTTTTTTTAAGGGGTTATGAGAGTGTTAAAATTTTGAAAATACCCATTTTTTTATTCACTTTTTTCATAGTTAATAGTCTGTAGAATATGGTCCTGAAAGCCGTTTTTGGATAAAAAATATTTCCTCGAAGATATCAACAAAAAACTAACAAATCTGTTTCAAGTAAATTTTTGAAAAATCGTGATTTTTAAATATTTTAATTAGGCCAAACTTGTGGAAAGGATTGTTCTAACCCACTTTTTACAGAGTAATTTCATGAGAAATCTTACTGAAAATATGACTTAAAAACCGTTTTACAAACCGTTTTTTTCTCAAGAGTTATTAATTTATTTCCGTAAAATAAATAAAATCTGTAAAATTAATTTTTCTATGTGTGATTTTATGTTACTAAACTCAATGTGTTAAAGTAAAGGCATTTAACAAATTTGAATTTGCCACTCGAATAGGTTGTACCTCACAGCGTCTGGTCGAGAATGAAGATTTGTGTTTGATCGGTATAGTAGAATTTTCTGTAAAGCAGCAGAAAGCAGCCAAACAGCTGTTTTTCATCCAAGACACTAGATCAGTGCAGTTAGTCTCCTAGCTGCTGTAGCAATGCTTATAACCTTAGTGGTGTTGCAAAAGTGCAAGAGCTTCTGCAGAGTACAAACATTATTCAGATAAGTATTGGAAACTAATTTGTAATAACAGTGTTCATAATGAGCTTTTTCTTTGTTGGTTTATTTTTTGCTTTTAGGTGTACGGGTGCAAGCCAGCAAAATGGGAGCTTATATTGACTGCCTGAAGTATTATTCTGCATACTTTTTAAGAACTTGAAGTGTATTTAATAATGGTAAGTATTGTATGTAACTGTAATGCATAAACATAACTTGATTATGAATAGCTAACGATAATTTTTATTTTATTTTCAGCTTCTAAATGCTATTATCACACAGCATGACAAGCGCGTACCATCAAATATACTTTATTGTATGTATATTTGAGTACCAAAAGCAAATCAATGTATGCCGGATATTTTCTGTAAGTATAGCTGAGTTCATTTGAATGATTTACATTCTAAACTTTAAATGCCTTTTACACAAATTTAGTTTTTTCATGCTTTTTGTGTACTTGCCGCAGCTTTCTGATGGAACCGTACTATCAATCATGATGAACCAAAGTGGGAAACCTTCTTTATGAGTATGGTCACAAACTGAGTGGAGCAGATTTGGCAAAGGTAAGTTCAAAGTGAATGTTACGTATGTTTACATATGTAACATTCACTATAATTACTAATATTGGCAATATATGCTTAATTAATTATATTAATTTTGTGTTTTTCAGGAATCTGTTCCACTTAGTCTGAGATCAGACTCATAATGAAGATTTGGCACTTTGATTCAACAGGATTGATGGTACGGTTCCATCAGAAACATGCGGCAAGTAAATAAAAGTGATGAAAATCATGATTTTTGGTAAGCAAATACCTTTAATTGTTTTTAAATGTTACACTCACTTTATGCATATTATTTATGCATAAAAGTGATGTATAATACTTGTATTTGAAAGCAAAAATATAGTTTTTAGAGCACCTATATATCTATTAATTTTTTACAACACTAACAATTTTTCTTTTTTTTCAGGTTTTAACACTGTCATAACCACTTAATACGAAACATGTGGGTTGCACACGCTCAGCCGCCGGGATCTCCCTTCACCCCCATACATTTGTTCACCCACACTTCCAGCATGGACAGTTTCACCTGGGACACACGGTATATATAGTTTCTCATGATTCTTATAATTATTACTATGCAATGCAGTAAATTTTTATAAGACAAATAGCAAATTTTTATAACAAGTATAAGAAAAATATATAACTGTTGAATATATTCTCGTGTTGCTACACAATTTAATAAAATTTCATAACAATTTTTCTACGTCTTAGATTAATTGAAATTTAAAGGTTAATTGAAATTTAAATACATTTAAGCGAATGATATATTATGCCATATAAGTTATAGTTGATTTATTTTATGTTTATCCTTTTTAGGCATTTCATTGTGTAAACATTGATCCAAATACAAAATTATGTGTTATCTGTGATACTGTGTTGCTTTTGAGAAGTATATAACTATAACCAATACAATACTTAAAACATTACGGAACTCAAGTTTTAAAAGAAATGATAATGATTTAATGAAGAAAGTAAGTAGAGAAAAGACGTCTTATATTCATGAAACATGTTATAAATCGTATACTCATGCACATAACGTTAAGGCCGCTGCTAAAATATCAAAAGCAAGCACATCGAATCTATCAACTACTACACGATCTGTGGAATCATTTCAATTCGACAAATACTGCATTTTGTGAAGAAAGAAAATAGAAAACCGGAAATAAAAGAGAAAACGTTAATGCAATGATATTTCAAAAAACTTTTGACAAAATAATGCCCGTTGCCAAAGTACGAAATGATAAGCGAGGAACAGATGTAATTGATTTGCTTTCTTCTATAGATTTTACTCAGATTGATGTCAAGTATCATAAATCATGCCTTGCTACATTTTATACTAATTATGATCCTACTCCACGTCAAGTTAAAACTGCACCTGCGGTAGAACATATCATTAATTACTTTAACAGTCATAAAGACGAATGTCAGATCTCTTTCAACAATCTTTTAAGTACATATAAAGGAGAACTGCCTACAACGGAACATTTTTTATTGAGTAAACTTAAAGAGAATTTGGCAGACGACGTTATTATAAGTGACAAAATGAAAGACGATCGCATTTTAACCTTTAAAAGTGTTGGAGTTGATATTATTTCTAATTTTTGGCATAACAATCGTTGTGAAGATTCGAACAGCGAGCGAAAACGTATAGTTAACGCAGCAGCTAATATAATTTTGGAAGATATTCGAGGGAAACAGTACGAGCTTGATAATTATCCTGTTCCTCACAAGTTCATCGATTTAGCGGAAAAAGATATTCCAGAAACATTGAAAATGTTACTAAATAAGATTATTTTAGAAAATAAAAAAAAATCGGAGAAATGGTCGGTGAAATGTATGGCTATAGCGCATGCCATAATTGCGGCAACCAGACCGTGATCATTTCTATCGTCTTTTCAAATTGGTCTTGCTGTCCTCTTACATAGTAAAACAGCTTCTAAAGATATACGATTACTATCATCCATGGGTTTTTGCGCAACGTTCCAAGAATGCATGCAATTTCAAGTTTCGAGCATTATGGATGAAAATAAGCCGAATTTAACTTGATGTTACTGCCAATTCGTTTTTGACAATGCAGATCACAATATTAATACTAAGGACGGACTTCAAACTTTTTATGCAATAGGAGGCATAATGTGTGTTACGCCTGGATCTTTAATTTCATCGGAAGTTGAAATTCCTAGAATTAAGCAGCAAATTTCTTCCAAATCAATCAGTGAAATAAATTGCACAAAAGTGATGCTTTTTGCCAAAAATGAAGTAAGGGGACTTGTAGATGTTATTATTGAAGATTTATTTCAATATAATTGCATTACTTACGATCCTAAAATAACTTCTCTTGAGTTTCTGTGAGCTTATACAAAAAATGCAAACCCGAAAACATTGGATTGGAATAGTTTTCGGTAAAACATTAAATATGATGCAATAGCTGACAAATCTCAAATATTGTTTTTACCTTTTGTGAATGCTTATCCTGGTGATTATAATACAATCCACACTGTTCTTCATTCAGCTGTTGAAAAAAGTGTATCTTTAAATCAAAAAATAACTTTCGTAACATTTGATCAACCACTATACTGGAAAGCCAGAGATATGAAGCATTTGAACCAAAAACATTGAGCGGAGACGGCTCAGTAGGCAGAGTGTCGGACTCGTAATCCAGTGGTCTCGGGTTCGAGCCCGACGCTCGGCGTTTCTGTCATTGGGACACCTCTATGTTTACATACACCTGTATGTATATACTTAAGTGTCTTATAACGTCGAAGCTCCAGTGGTTCGGATTTCACTGAACACAATCTATGGATGTATTGTGTAGTTAAACTGTAGGTCCAGTGTATGGCATACGGTCCATGTGTGCGTCGAGCATGTGTATACGTATATCTGCTCGGGGCACAGACATGGAAAAACATGCCGTAGACTATAGGGAGCCCACTGGCCGGAACCACAAGGTATGCTATAAAAGTATCACTGCGTGGAATCGGTCAAAGGGTAGAAAGGTATAGCATAATGGGCATCTGCCTGCAATAAGTCAGGAAAGGCACTTGTAAAATTTGTATGCTCGCTGGAGTACCTCTAGAGCGAATACGTGGTCTAGATAGAAACTAGAGATTAATTGATAAAAATAAAATCTATTTTTTTTATAAGAGAGACACAAACACTCAACATTAAGTCTAAGTCAAGTGATCACAAACTATTGCCTATTCCGAATACCTCAAGATCGAGTCTGTAATCTTCAGTAGAAAAGGATTTATAAATCAAAAAATAATTTTAAATTTTCATCCCTTGCCAAGTATTATGTCTCTGCGAGAATCAAGTAGACGGCCAAAATTAAAAAGTCTTTATTTAAGCAGCATGTCGTCCCAGGTATAAAGAAGCCACGTACATTGCGTCACGTTTCAATTTAGATTGCTGAAGATGTACATGCAATAAATCATTAGTAGGACATTGTTCGCAAAATAACTTAGTTTGTTTGCCGGGCATCTCGGACCTTCTTTAAAATCCAGTTCAATATCTATTAAATTCATTATTATAATTTTTATTTTTTCACCAGGCTTCTTTATTCCATCGCTTATATCGTAAAATCATCATATACTTTTAAATAACAAAAATTGTTTTAACTCTATTATTCTAAGTTATATTTACAATTTGCAATGTCCTTTAATTGGGAAATTTACAAATTAATTTTTAATGAAGTGAATCAGAAAAGGTACATTTGCATGCGAAATGGCTGATTTCGATTTTCATTAAATTATAAGAATAGTGCAGTCTTTCAAGTATTATAATAGTAAACCTAACCTAATCTAAAAGTAACATTTACTTATAAGACTAGAGGTTGTTATACTCCATTGTTAAATCATTATTTTAGATGGGTCTTTTTTACTAAGAAAACATGATAGCAAGAAAGAATGTGCTAATAGCAAGAATACAAAACTCTAGACACCCCAAACACACAAAAAATACAATCATAAATAAAACTAATATTAAGTAATAATTAATTATATTAGTATTTTCATGTTAAAAGCAAATAAAATTCACAAAATTAACTTTAGCTTAGGTCATCGTAATCCATATTTGGGCCTTCGTAACTAGTGTTCGTTGACTTTGACATGGCTCTGTTCAATTATGGTAAGATTTCTGACCAACAAATGGGTTTAGAGACTTGGGAAATGTTTGAAAAATAGAAAATGTTTTGAAAAATTGTAATTCTTATGTCAGTATAAGGATTTTTAATTGAAAGCTTAGAAAATTTTTTGATAAGAAAACATGAAAATTAACTCGAACAAAATTAAAAAAATTTTGTAAGCTTCCAAATGAAAATCCCAACACTCATAGAAGAATAACAGCTTTTTAAACATTTACCATTATCTTCCAGGTCTCTAAACCCAACCAATTCATTGGTCTAAAATCTTACGGTCACTGAAAAGATCCATGACGAAGTCAACGAAAACGAGCATGGTTACAAAGGCTCAAGCATGAATTATGGTATATAAATTGAAGGTAATTTTGTTTGTTTTTAAAATAAATATATTAATATAATTAAGGGGTTATGACAGTGTTAAAACCTGAAAAAAAAGAAAAATTGTTAGTGTTGTAAAAAATTAATAGATATATAGGTGCTCTAAAAACTATATTTTTGCTTTCAAATACAAGTATTATACATCACTTTTATGCATAAATAATATGCATAAAGTGAGTGTAACATTTAAAAACAATTAAAGGTATTTGCTTACCAAAAATCATGATTTTCATCACTTTTATTTACTTGCCGCATGTTTCTGATGGAACCGTACCATCAATCCTGTTGAATCAAAGTGCCAAATCTTCATTATGAGTCTGATCTCAGACTAAGTGGAACAGATTCCTGAAAAACACAAAATTAATATAATTAATTAAGCATATATTGCCAATATTAGTAATTATAGTGAATGTTACATATGTAAACATACGTAACATTCACTTTGAACTTACCTTTGCCAATTCTGCTCCACTCAGTTTGTGACCATACTCATAAAGAAGGTTTCCCACTTTGGTTCATCATGATTGATAGTACGGTTCCTTCAGAAAGCTGCGGCAAGTACACAAAAAGCATGAAAAAACTAAATTTGAGTAGAAGGCATTTAAAGTTTATAATGTAAATCATTCAAATGAACTCAGCTATACTTACAGAAAATATCCGGCATACCTTGATTTGCTTTTGGTATTCAAATATACATATAATAAAGTATATTTGATGGTACGCGCTTGTCATGCTGTGTGATAATAGCATTTAGAAGCTGAAAATAAAATAAAAATTATCGTTAGCTATTCATAATTAAGTTATGTTTATGAATTACAGTTACATACAATACTTACCATTATTAAATACACTTCAAGTTCTTAAAAAGTATGCAAAATAATACTTCAGGCAGTCAATATAAGCTCCCATTTTGCTGGCTTGCACCCGTATACCTAAAAGCAAAAAATAAACCAACAAAGTTCATTATGAACACTGTTATTACAAATTATTTTCCAATACTTATCTGAATAATGTTTGTACTCTGCAGAAGCTCTTGCACGTTTGCAACACCACTAAGGTTATAAGCATTGCTACAGCAGCTAGCAGACTAACTGCACTGATCTAGTGTCTTGGATGAAAAACAGCTGTTTGGCTGCTTTCTGCTGCTTTACAGAAAATTCTACTATACCGATCAAACAGAAATCTTCATTCTCGACCAGACGCCGTGAGGCACAACCTATTCGAGTGGCAAATTCAAATTTGTTGATTGCCTTTAGTTTAACACATTGAGTTTAGTAACATAAAATCACACATAGAAAAATTAATTTTACAGATTTTATTTATTTTACGGAAATAAATTCACAACTCTTGAGAAAAAAACGATTTGTAAAACAGTTTTTAAGTCATATTTTCAGTAAGATTTCTCATGAAATTACTCTGTAAAAAATGGGTTGGGTTAGAACAATCCTTTGCACAAGTTTGGCCTAATTAAAATATTTAAAAATCAGGCTTTTTCAAAAATTTACTTGAAACAGATTTGTTAGTTTTTTGTTGATATCTTCGAGGCAAATTTTTTTAGCCAAAAACGGCTTTGAAGACCATATTCTACAGACTATTAACTATGAAAAACGTGAATAAAAAAAAATGGGTATTTTCAAAATTTTAACACTGTCATAACCCCTTAATTACTACTAATAATTTTATTTATAATTGTATATGTGTAACGTGCCAGGTCTATTAATTATTTAATAGAGTATGGTATTTTTAAATTTAGCATGTAGCATTCAGCCGCGGTGCGTTAAAATGTATTTGCAAGTATTGGATGACGGCTCATTGCTACATATGCTGCGTCGATCGTGACATCGTTAGCGTGCGGCGAGTGAGTTGCTGACTCGCGCGTCAGCATTTTGCGCGACCTACTGATCCGAGGAGTGAGGAAACATTGCTTCGGGTGGCAAGTGTTGGTTATTTGTGTCCTTGATCGGCTGGATTAAGTATGCCATTTCTGAGGCTTTATAAGTCCCGGAAATGCGCTGCTGCGGGCCTTTTGCAGAGTGAACCCGCGAGTAGTCGTTTGGGTAGTCTCGCTGAGTATTGACAAGAGTGAGTATAGACAAGTTAGATCTCTATTATTTGAAGACTCGGCTACGAGGGCCTGCCGACAAAAGACATCACTTTGGAAGGGACCGCCAATAAATCTGGCGAAAGTGACTGAAACTCACAGCTTAATTAAGGACCAATACTAGCCACGCAAAGTCGTGTAGCCTGTAAGTAGGTTAAGATTGTACACGGAGAAAATTAGAACTCTTCTCTGTATACAATATTAGACTAGAATCGGTGTAAGTAGAATAAGACTAGATTTACTGTTCAACTACGAAGAAAACCATTCCGTTGAAACTGCTACTGTAAAATTATAATCAAGGACAAGGATTGTAAGAGCTTGGTTACTGAAAAGCTGGAATAAAGGTACAAAACAATTTGGTATTAAACTTTGAAAATTTTGTTTAAAATAAATTTATTGTAAAAAATACCCAACCCTAACTACAAGTAGAACATCATCAGGCCTGTAGTCTACAAGCAGGACTCAAGAGGGAGAGTTGGGACAGAGAAAAAGTTGTCCCACCCCAGCATAAGACAAGGGGACAAAAAATTGTCCCAACACAGGAGGTACGAACTATATCGGTGAATGTCCCATCGCCGGTGGTCCCACGTGCATAATTGACGGAACAACAAAAATACTCCAGCTCCAGCTTTTTCAAAGAGTCAATAAATCACACCTTTAGTCCCATTGATCGTGTCCCATCCCAAGATTCTGTGGAGAGCAGTCAATGGCAACACTCTTACAGTATTTATGGCTGTTGTCTACAAACTTAAGCCTGGACAAATATTAACAATTAATGAACAAAAGACTTAGGGGTCGAGGCTAGGTCCCGAAATAAAAATATAATAGTAACCCGCACGTCCTATTTACCTTCCGTAAATACGGTCCTTGCATATGCAACTAATAGGAGTGCTTTCTCCTCTTAAGTTCGGTTGCATTTGATTCCAAAAAAATGGCGGAAAAACAAGAAAATATAAATAGGAAAGCTAAATTTTTCTGATGCTTTAAATGATGCAATTCTGGGATATAATGTAAATCAGTTTCAATAAGAACGATCGCCCAAACATACAGCTTTCCAGTAGCAACGCTTACAAAGATAGTATTATTTTTGTTAATTAATGTTTATTATTAAATTTATTAAATTATATGGCGTTATTTTCTATTCGAAGGTGTATTTTACCATAGTTCCTCGTGTAAAATAAATAAATTATTCAATTTATGCAGTTTAAATAAATTTTTATTGTGTATCATAATCGGGTCAATTCGTATGAACCGCGGGAAGGAGGCGTTTCTAGCGTGCCTCATAATCCGTACATAAAAATTGCTCTACATTTTAACTAATTACGTTATTTCTAGTTTTTCAAAACAAATAGAAAAATTTGTTGTTATTCCAGAAGCCTACTGCCTAAGGCAGCAAAAAAACTTGCCCCATTACTGGCTTTTAATTAATTTTGAAAATCGAAAACTTCTTTTTCGCACTGAATCACTGCTTCATAGTTGTATCTTTGCCCTTACACGAAAAACAAAAAAGTACGTATCGATTATATCTCTATATACTACACAACGGAATTAATAGATTTCTTCTATCAAATTATTGATGAAAAATTTTATTCAATAATTTATAATTTTAACCCATTAACGACCAAAAGGCATAAATTTTTGTTAATTTTCGAAACGTTTTTTTACGTTGTTATAGAGATTAGAAAAATTTTGCAATTGCGGGTTTCGACGCAAAATTTAATGCCCTTTTAGAATCTGCGATCAAAATTGTGATTAACTACGTAATAAAAGGGTTATAGCCAATTAAACAAAAAAAGACGTGAACATTTTCGCAAAAAATCGAAGGAATCTGATATAAATCTGAACAGGGGTAATCATGACTATCAAAATATTTCAGGGAAATTTGGTGGAGTTTTGAACCACTCCTTCCAAAAAAATGGCGGACAAATCTAAAAAAAATCATAAAAAACATAACTCATATTTTTGGAAACTGTTCAGTTTAGAGAAAGTTTGTAGAAACAAAATGTCTTAAAATAGTTCATGAAACACTCAGATTTTTTCAAAACTTTTGGAGAAAATTTTTTAGTTTTTGTGAGTACGTTAAAAACGATCTTTATGTAAAAATTCTTGATTTGAAAATTGTGGGTGCAAACTTTTTTCTGGCGTGCCATACGTGTACCAGTGCCCGAGAGGGATCTTTTATTGAACCGGTGGACAGACTCTTGGCTAGAGCGGGCGAATGAGGGTCACCCGTATAATTACCCTCCAAAAACAAAATTTTTCCTTAATATATTACTCTCAATTTTCAAATCAAAATATTTTAAATAAAGATCATTTTTAACGTATCTCAAGTTTGTGTATAAGGATCCCTAATACTTATAAAACGTGAATCACAAAAATCTTAGCATTTTCACTTTCATGAATTCGCAATCCTGCAAGTAACAATTTACAAATTAGTCTCGTCATCTTATGAAGTTACCATTCCATTTATGTCATTCAAATTCTGTTGAATTCAGTCTTTTCTGTAGGATTAAGTACCTATCCAAAAGATATTAATTTTGCAAATTTTAAATTTTTTAAATGCAGCGTTCTTTAATACGAAACACATGGATTGCACACGCTCAGCCGCCGGGATCAACTTTCACTCCCATAAATTTCTTCACCATAGTTTTTAATGCTGAAATTTTTTCCACCCACACTCTCAGCATCGACAGTTTCACCTGATACACACGGTATATTAAATACCTGAATCAAATAGTAATAATAAAATATTTATTCACCTCAGTCCACGTATAGCTTCTTTATGCGCTTGAAACATTTTCACATTATTCATATTACTTTGCCAGTATTTTACGTATCCAGCATGATCCCCAGTTACCATCCAACTCTCATTATGTGACCATACCATTGTTCGCACTGGACTGTCATGAGCCTGAAAAATATTAAATATTGAACTAAGAAAGATATAATAAATCATTGAATAATTATATTACACCCCACCCATGTGACTCTTGCTCCCCGAATTCACGCTCCGTAACAAGCCCCTGCTACCCGGCAGTCTGGCCAGCGCAACCGAGATACTCCGCGACGCAGAAGTTCCGTGCGCAGCCACTAGGCGGCCAGCACCATACTTTCGCAAGTCCTTCATCGAAGTAGGGTGCCAGAATGGATATAAGGCTGATCCTCCTCGGGCTCGGAGACTTCTCGCGGAGACGTTCTCTGTACGAAGGCAAGCCACACACACACACACACACACACACACACACACACACGCACACGCATACGCACGCACACACGCACGCACACACACACACCCATGGCCTGGCATCCAGGAGACAGTTAGTGTAACTCCACAATCAGGCCATGAGAGAGAGAAAAAATACAAAAACACACTCACAGAGGTTTTAGTAGCTAAGAGCGAATGTAGTAGTTGAAGGAGAAAAATTATTATGCATCTCTTCGAGCTACATAGATGTCTTTATTTAACGCCGACGTTTCGAGCCGTTACGGCTCCTCTTCAGGGCTTAATTAAGTATGAAAAGACCGGATATTAGACCGAAAAAACCAGGTGGACAACGACCAACTAAAGAGAACACTACCGGTGCCGCCTGGTGTTAATGCGACACCGGTGGAGATCAACAATCGTGTATGTGGCTCGAAGAGATGCATAATAATTTTTCTCGTTCAACTGCACCAAATTCGAGCGATAAATGCACATTTCACAAGGGAATGAAGTATTTAAGTTGAGTCAAAGTCATTCCCAGCTCTTCATAAAATTAATTAAAAAGCAATCACCTCAATCAAACGTCGTTGTAATCTCAAACAGTCGTCAAACCACACTCGAGAGTCAACTATGTACGAGGGAAATGGTTATACCCCACCCATATAACTTTCTCGCTTCGTAATAAGCCCCTGCATTACGATCGAAAAATATACAAAACAAAAATAAACCTGGCGGAATTGCCTTAAAAAAAAGTAAAAGTGGCGTCAATGCCTTATCGAACATGGAAAAAAAAGAAGAATTATTAATAAAGGAATCTATCGCTCGACAATTGTAATAGATTAAGAAAATAACTAAATGCATCCCTTCAAGCCAATAATTGATTTTATTTTGAAGCCAACGTTTCGAACCGTTGCGGTTCCTCTTCAGGGCTAGATACAAACAATATTATACGGTAAGAATTAATTAAACCCAAATCATTTACAAAAAACATATTAAATTAATACAATATACCTTATTAACATTAGCACAATAATTACTACGCTCATTTGCCGACAATCAACACAGTAATTCACTAAATAAAAATATTAAACTTTAAATACAAAATTTTATATATAAAAGCAATATTATCAATAAATTTAATTCTTACGCAGGACAATGATCGACCGCAACACATATATACAAAATTGTATATATTTTGTAAATGATTTGGGTTTAATTGATTCTTATTGTGTAATATTGTTTGTATCTAGCCCTGAAGAGGAACCGCAACGGTTCGAAACGTTGGCTTCTAAATAAAATCAATTATTGGCTCGAAGGGATGCATTTAGTTATTTCCTTAAAAAAGAAGAATTCTGCCTCACCAGGTAAAGAGTAAGGGCTTAAAGAGAGGGAAGAAAGCATGAGGATAAAGGAACGTTGACAGTGGTTGGTTCGGCCAAGAGCCACGGTCGACTATTGATTTTCCTTCCGTCTCGTGCCGCAGTATGTAAGGTCTGTACCATGGACCTTGAAGTTGGTGCAATCCTCCATTCTGTGGATTTTTCTCTTTCCGCAGATCGGACTCTGTGGACCAGGCTTAGTAAAATATCGGCCGGTCGCCTTTGCGGTGCTCCTATTTCGCTAGGCGCTTCCTTTCTGCGGCCCACTTGAATTCGGCTTTAAGCTCCTCGACCGATTTCCGGGTCGTTTTCCGGATGCTGCCGGTTGAAAGAAGTAGCTTAGGGTCATCCGGCTTGATGATTACTCCCTTGATTGTCTTCGGCTCGCTTGTCCTGCCCAAACTCTTCTAACGCCCGAGATTGAATGCATCCGTTTTGATTGGCGTCCTGTCGGCCGTAGTTCCGGTCGAAGTTGCTATGGCGGTCGGTGAAGGTCGACTGGAGTCGTCTGATGGACCGGCTGTTTGTTATCGGGAGGCCGGTTTGGTGCCCTGGAGGTGGGTCAAGGTAACGGCCATTTTAGTGTTATTTAGCAAGTCACTTCGATGGCCGAACCGTTGAGGGATCTCCATGCCGATTGCGAGCACTCCCTACAATGCTTCGATGAGCTCGCCACGTACTTCTCAATGAAATTGGACCTACTCAATTGCCTTATTCAGAAGTTAACTTGTCCATAAGTTTCGCCTTCCTGTCCTCTATTTTGGCTGACGTCATCGTTCCTCATGTCGGGGTAGTCCGGTTGACCAAGTCGCCCACTGAGACAGTTGGGTACGCTTCGGCCTTGTCGTCCGATTCCATAAAACGTAGTGTTATCGCCTAGGTCGTCGAACGATGTGGACATGTGTCAACGCGCTGGCGCTAGCTGGCATCTTAAGTCTTCTGGGAAGGACAGAAAATTCGTAGATCTCCTTATGGTCTACTGTAGCTCGTCTGTTGGGGGGAAAAGACAATAAATGGATTAGTATGGTGGGAAGGGAGAACAAACATGTGAAAGAAATAAGAAGTGAAGACACGTATATCTGCCGCGGGTAAAAGGTTACGATTTCCTCGTGAGTTTTGTTTTCGAACACTTCGGGCGACCACACTTGCGATTTGCGTCTTACCTGTATTATGTCTGCCGACAGACTATCGCAGTTACGTGGGTTACTGAAGTTCACCGACGCGTCATTATCTTTCGATCGTCGATCATCTCTGTCGTTTTCTTCTCCTCAGAAGTCTTCTTCCCCTCAGAAGTCTTCGGCCCCTATTGCAAAATTTGAGGTATCACACTGGATTGTAAATAGTTTCGTGAAATCTGCACGAGCCAGCATAGGAGCATTCGTCAACGAGAGTTTCAATTCCTCAAACGCTTGTTGTTGCTCCTCAATCCAAGTCTATTCCTCCAAATTTCTTAGGTTCCTCAATAACAGTGCCTTCATCTCCGCATCATACTCCGGAAAACGACTATACCATCCAATCATCCCGAAAACTCTCTTAAGCTGAGTCGTATCCTTTAGGGTTGGATACAGCATTATCGAAGAAATCCTTTCAGGTTGTGGTCTCAAACCATCTTTATCTAATCAATAACCCAAATATCGAACTCTTGAACAACCAAATTCACATGTCTTTTTATTAACAGTCAAACCAGCCTCCGTAATTTTCCTCAACACTAATGCCAGCCATTTAAGGTGTTCCTCAAAGTCATCCGCTGCCACTATAACATTATCCAAATATCCAAAAATGTACGGCTCAAATTACGGTCCAAATAAGGAGTCAATTAGACGTTGAAAAGTGGCCGGTGCATTGAAAAACCCAAATGGTAAACGAGTAAACTGCCACAATCCACTATCAGACATCGCAAAAGCTGTATACCGTTTACTACTCTCCTCCATTGGCACTTGAAAATAAGCTTTCTTCAGGTCAATATTCGAAATGTATTGAGCACGCCGCAATTTATCCAAAATCCCATTAATCGAAGACAATGGATAAGTATCTTTCTTTGTCAGCATATTCACGTCTCTATAGTCTATACAAAATCTGACATCACCATTTTCCTTAAACACAATAACCGGAGTACTGCTAGAATCACTATCGGATGGTTCAATAGCTCCAGTCTTAACCATTTCTTCTATTTCCACCATACCTGCTTTCCACCGCTTTGGGGACCATCTCCTGAATTTATGTTTGACCGGAGCATCTTCCAAATACATTATCTTATGATCCGTGAGAGCAGTAGCATTTAGACGTCTATGTGGATCCTCAGGTAAAAATTTCTTCACTATCGGCAACATCCTATCATGTTCCTCCACATTTAATTCCGATAAACCCATAAACTCAGCTATCAGTGGAGATTTACCGTAATTACTATCCTGATCAAAAGAATGCCATACCCCCTCAGCAATCCTCCACAAATTCTCTTTATAATTTATTTGAATCTCCCAATCTCTAAGAATCAAATCATAACCTGGCTCCTCCATAACTATACACTCCAGAACTGTTCCGTCTATCTCCTGAGTAATTTTTACCCTACCCTTGACAGGGAATATATCTCCCGTCATTCCTCGAATATATTTATTACACTAACTAATTTTAAAGGAAATCTCTGCAGGAAGGACACCATTGCTCCACTATCCACCAAAGCTATATACTCTTTTCCTCGAAAATCTATTCAATGAAAATTCCTATTTTCTGTAGTGGTAATCTCTGCACCTTGAGTAATCAATTGACACATTCCTCTATTCTTCTCCAATTTCTTTTTCTTCTTATCCTCCATAAACCTATCCACTTGCTTCACAACCTCTTGAAAAGATGTTATTAATGGTTCAGAATCACTATGCTCCTCATAATTCCATCCTCCACTAACACTATTCAAATGCTGCAACTTAACAACAGGACCAGGTAATTGCCATATCAAGTCAAAATCCGGTTCCTCTACGCTTCTCTGAAACGACCCGATTCGTTGTAACTTTGTCCTTAGGTATGGCTCTTCTGGAGACATATTTTACTATCTCTAACGGCAAATCTCTAGATGAACCTTCTGCCGACTTTTCCCTCAACAAATTTTTACTTTCACCAAGCCGATTAGTATCTTTATTAACCACACTGTCCCCAACTATGCCATCTGGACGTACTTTCCTCAAATACTGTGACCTATTTCTCAAAGTTTTATCAGCCAACTTCGAGTTAGAGCGCAACTCTATCGACGATGCATCACTATGGAAAATTGAATTCACACCGTCCGCATGAGTCGTAATATTCACATCATCACTACTCTTCTTCCTCTTAGATAGCTTTCCTCTAGCTCCTTCCATATCCTATTCATCACGACTATTATCTCCGCTATTTCACCGACTCCCACTTCAGCATCCATTGGAGTTTCTCACTATCTGTCTCACCAAAGCAAAGTACTATCCAAAGCATTCGACAGCTTTACATAATTACTTCCACTATTCGAATAATTCCCATCACTATTAACTACACCGAAAATACTGTTTTCATATTTTTATTTTTACTATAGTTATATATATAGTATTTTTACTACAGGCATGGTGGTAAAACTGGACTGATGCGGGATACCGCCTCTCGGGTGCGGGAGTAGCCGCCCTGGTTGGAATTCCCGTACAAAGGGCTCTCCCTGCCTGGGCCTCTCCACGGGGCGGGAACCAGGCCTCGGAGTTATCGAAAACGGCCATGTGGGTAGATGAGAGGCTAAGAACAACCTTCCATTACGTTCGGGAAGAGGCGTAATGGGTATTTCATACAAACCCCAATCCCAAGGTGGAGCTATCGTGCCGAGGGGACTGATTGGCTACCGGGACCCAGGTGGTCGCGAACGATGTGCAAGGGTTGCAAAGCGAAATCCCTGCATAGAGGGTAGCCCTGGGCTAAACGGCTGACCCTCTCCTACTGGGCGATTACGGTAGTGCCTAGTAGCGTGCACAGTACCGCGCAAAGACACGAACACACACACAAGACACTACACTGTAGGCTCCACGGATACTCGGGTCCCGAGGACTCTTGGGCGCCACTCCTGTGGTGGTCTTCACGTCGCATTGAAGGGTACAGTGGGAAAACTGGGATTGCTGGCACTCCTAGACCGCGGGATAGTATAGGGCTCGGATCTATCTAACCAACATGACCTGGCTGCCCTATCAGTCAGCATGTCAATGCTTGTCAATGGATAGAGCCAGGATGGGTCGGGTGAGAGGCCCTACCGCGACCACGGGTGGCGGCGGGGGCTCTCCTCTGGGCAGTCGCCGGGGGGACAGCGGTGCCAGGGGGTAAGGAGCAGCCGGCTACATACACTTATACACCCGCTTATAAGCTAAAGCAGGGAAAAAAGTAATGAAGATGAGGTCTAAAATGTGCCAGAAACCACAGGGCTCCCTAGCCCATATAAGGAACAGAAGGCGGAGACTGCCAAGCTAGAGGCCGAGGCTAAAGGCATCTCAAGGGTCTGGCGGGGTACCCCGATGACTGATGGGGGTCAAAACAGTAGGCATGGACCCCTGGGCGGTGATCAAGAGCATAGGATGTCAAAACCCTACCACGAAGGCGGATACTTGAGTGTTGACCGGGTCACATAAGGTCACCAAAGTGGGGTGCTCTTGAAGGGGGCGAAGGTTGAGGCGCTTAAGGGGTTATGACAGTGTTAAAATTTTGAAAATACCCATTTTTTTTTATTCACTTTTTTCATAGTTAATAGTCTGTAGAATATGGTCCTGAAAGCCGTTTTTGGCTAAAAAAATTTTCCTCGAAGATATTAACAAAAAACTAACAAATCTGTTTCAAGTAAATTTTTGAAAAATCGTGATTTTTAAATATTTTAATTAAGCCAAACTTGTGGAAAGGATTGTTCTAACCCACTTTTTACAGAGTAATTTCATGAGAAATCTTACTGAAAATATGACTTAAAAACCGTTTTACAAACCGTTTTTTTCTCAAGAGTTATTAATTTAATTATTTCCGTAAAATAAATAAAATCTGTAAAATTAATTTTTCTATGTGTGATTTTATGTTACTAAACTCAATGTGTTAAAGTAAAGGCATTCAACAAATTTGAATTTGCCACTGCCAACAGGATTGATGGTACGGTTCCATCAGAAACATGCGGCAAGTAAATAAAAGTGATGAAAATCATGATTTTTGGTAAGCAAATACCTTTAATTGTTTTTAAATGTTACACTCACTTTATGCATATTATTTATGCATAAAAGTGATGTATAATACTTGTATTTGAAAGCAAAAATATAGTTTTTAGAGCACCTATATATCTATTAATTTTTTTCAACACTAACAATTTTTCTTTTTTTTCAGGTTTTAACACTGTCATAACCCCTTAAGACCGTCGAATGGAGACCCTTCCTGGGGGGAAGCAGGGCCCACGTCTTCCACCTCCAATCGGGGAAGGACAATGAGGAGAAGAAGAGTGGAGCCACCATGGAGGTGGACCCAGCGATAGCACCGGCAGGTGATGAGGAGAGGAATGCGGCTCCCTAATGGAAAATAGGTGAATGCAAGGTGATGCGAATGCGATCGCCGATGCCAGCTCTGTAGCGGCAACCAAAATTGCGCTCACGCAGATTAACTTACACCACTGCAAAAATGCCTCAACGGTGCTCGCTACATACATGGCAAGGGTGAACATAGGTATCTAGCTAATCCAAGAACCCTGGATTGTCAAAGGCAAAGTTAAAGGTTTAAATAGTTGAGGTACCCTGATTAGTAATACAGTAGACTCAGTAAGATTATGTATCGTTGTTAAGATTACTTCTAACATATTGGCACTTTATCACGGAAATGCCAGGGACAAGATTGAGAAGAGAGTTGGCATCAACATCTAGTCAATTCGCGATGTCTTGTCCAGCCTTGCCGCCGTCTCCATCGGGGGCAATGACCGATTATATTTGCAGAGTGAGGGGAGGTTTAACGACCGCACGAAATAACAGCAGAGGAGCAACGACTTATAAGCTAAGTTCATCGAACCCCGAAAGAAACAAAATAGATTGTTTTGATTGTGAGTCTTCGTATATCGGGGAGACTTACCGCCCTTTAAAAGCTAGGGTGTCGGAACATAAACGTTATATAGATAAAGGAGATATCACCTCCCCCCTTGCAGTCTACGCAATGGAAACGGGCCATACGTTTGATTTTCAAAATATATGCATGCGGTGGTCCTAAGGCGTATACAACGTTTGCGAATTTCAGGGGAGCCAGTCGTCCGTTGATCTCCACCGGTGTCGCATTACCTTCCGGCGGCACCGGTCACTCTGCAAGAGCTCAAGTTGTTGCTACAACGTGTAAGAGCGGCTATGGTATTTTATTTAACATTAATTAGTTAGTTTCATTAGTGTTTTAATTGATTAATTTTACATATTAGGGACGACATTCGAATGCATGGCCGTTCTACTTTGCATTTAGGAGTTATGTTTTTATAAAAGTTGTATTATTGAATTTTGTAAATTGAGTTTTTTTGTGTGTTAATAGGTTTATTTAATTTATACAATTTTGTAAATTATTTTGTGGTTTTTATATAGCCCTGAAGAGGGACGTCAATCGGTCGAAACGTTGGCATAAATAAAAGTAATTTTCGCTCGAAGAGATGCATATATTCATTTTTTCTTAAGATTATGTATCATTGTGAAGGGCCTGCGGGTGGAAACAGTGCCAAGGCACTGCAACAGGGACTTACCTACGGCTAAGAGAATATATGTAGACAGGGAGGAGTCCAACAAGAACATTCTGGTGGCAGCGGCCTACTTCCATTCTGAAAGAAAATGCCGGCTTAGAGAAGTAAACGCTCTAGTCAGGGACTGTGAAAGGAAGGGAACCGAACTAGTGATGGGATGTAACACAAATGCGCACCACACGGTTTTGGGAAGCTTTGACATAAACGAAAGAGGGAAGAAGCTGCTAGAGTTTCAGGTGACCTAACCTTGGATCTAATGAATGTAGACAATAGGCCGACGTTCAAGAACTCGATAAGAGAGGAAATCACCGACATTACTCTCGCAACGAGGTCTCTCTGGACAAAGAGGGATGAAAAGTTTCGGATGAGGTCTCAATATCGGTCCACAATCAAATTGTTTTCTGCATTGAGGTAGTATTACGTTGACGACCTTTAGAAGAAATCCAAAGAGAAACAAACCGGCGAGGCTATAGGGAAAGTTTGGGCAGCGAGGATCGGTGCTTTTCCTACGTCTTACGGATCGGCGAAGGACATCGAGCATTGTTGCGAGATTCTCACGGACACCATCATGAGATCGTATGAGAAGAACAACGAACTCAGGAGAAAGAGGAAACCCAAGGGGGCCCTATGATGGAGTAAGTCTTTAGAAAGAGTCCACAAAAGGGTTAGAAGATACTCTCTGTTTTAGGGAAGCGCAAAGGGTTTATAAAAGGTATATTACGGAGGCTAAGATCGAGGGATGAAGAAAGGCCTGCAGCAAATAGACAGACCGCAAGAATACTGCTGTGCAGGATACTCCAACACCCCAAGGATACCTTGACTGACACAAGCAAGGTTGGGGATGCTTGGGCGGTTAATGTGGAGGTGGCTTTATTAGGGCTACTTAACAAACATTTTCCAGACCATTGGGCAGTGGCAGATGAGGAAAAAACCGGGCATAGGCCAAGTGGACGCGACTGGATGACAGCCAGACTCATGAAAAGTAGGGAAAGGATAAAGTGAGTTTTACACCCTTTTGAGCCGTATAAGGCTGCAGGCTCAACGGGGTCTTCCCGGCTCTATTACAGCAGGGAGAAATGCTACTCGGGTACACACCTAGAAGATGAAGGCAAGCGAAGGTGGTGTTCCTTCCTAAACCAGGAAAGGTACGATACAGGAATGCCGTGGACTATGGGTCGATTAGCGTCACCTCGTTTCTTCTGAAAACGCTGGAAAGGATGGTGCACAGGTATATCAAGAAAGAATGTCTGGTAGCGACATCCTTGCATAGCGGGTAGCACGCCTACCAATCGGGGAAATCGGTGGAGACAGCGCTGGTGGATGCTGTCTACCGAATAAGATCAGTATCAGTAAGTTCCCGGAGGTGATACCGGCGGCCCCTGCCCGGGGACGTGCCGGTTCTGGCACTTAGGTCAAGCCCATTATGCCGTTCCTCCTGTACCTTCATCATTTACTGTCAAACATCCCTTAGGACGCCCCTCTCAACCTAACCCAGCCTACTGTCTATGCTCCTCATCATGCTAAGCACCGAATCGAGCTCCAGCGACCTCATAAAAATTGGGTCCACGAAGGGTACCCCCCCACACCCTGTGCCTCGTATCAACGAACGCCGGGCACCTACCCATGAGGTGCAACGTGGTCTCCTTCTTCGATCCGCACCACCTGCAACCTGCATTCTGTCTTAACCTCATCTTAGTCAGGTGGTAACCCACCCGCCAATGACCCGTCAAAAATCCCACCACCACCCTAAATCTAGTCCTGTCGGATTTCCCTAAGGTACTCAGCCACTCTTTAGGTGGGTCGACACCCAGCAGACGTTTTGCCTGCTTGATTCCAGGTGCCTCCCTCCATTTCCTAAGCAGCTCCTTCTGGAACCAGCGTTTTACCGCTCCGTCGACCACGCAGTCAGGTACCGCCACCCTGCAGGGTTTAGCCCTTACCAGGCTGGAGCCCCTGCCCGCCAGTCGGTCTGCTTTTTCATTGCCGATGATGCCCGAGTGCCCCGGCACCCAGACTAGCCTAACCTCTTTCCCTCTCGCCAGCTCCTCTAGTGACTGCCTGCACCTCATCACCTCTCTCGAGTCGATGCGGATTGCGTTCAGTGCCAGAAGTGCCGCCTTACTGTCAGAGCATATGGTAATCAACCCATGGTTGGTTCCCTTGTCCCTTATCCAATCGGCACATTCCCTAATGGCCCTAATTTCCGCTTGGAATACGGTCGCGTATGAATCTAGGCTGCAAACCAATTCCTCGGTGCCACCTTTCTTCCACGCTCCCGCTCCAACTCCCTGATCTGTCTTTGACCCGTCCGTGAACCACACCTCACCCACCTTAAGTAGTTCGTGTGTGCCCCCTGCCCATTTCGTTCTCTGCGGTAAATGGACCTTATATGATTTGGCGAAGAGTAATCTCCCCCCCATCCTATCAAATTCCTCCCACTTCTCGCCCTCCGTGACCCTTGTCATTATCTCCTCGTCCCTGAACCTGTCAGAAGACCTGGTCCCAGCGAGTCTGGCCCATGTCTTAAAGGCCCCGGCCCTGATATCCTTGTCCAGCGGTGGGAGTCCCAGCAGAAGCTCCAGGGCAACCCTCGGGGTCGTCCTAATAGAGCCCGCCATTCCTCTCATCACCAGCCCTTGGATCCGATCAAACTCCTCTACATGCCCCTTTTGTTCGCATTTGTGCACCCATACTATGGCCCCATGCGCCAGCCTAGGTTTTATGATGGATTCGTAGATCCATCTTACCTGTGTCGGTCCTAGTCCCCAGTGTGTTCCTATTGCCCTCCTGCAAAGCCAGAAGGTACTCACCGCCTTACTACATTTGCTCCTTATGTGCTTGCCCCAGTTGAGATTCGAGTCAATCGTGACGCCCAGGTATTTGACCTCCTTTGACAGTTTCAGTGGAATGCCATTCAAGACAAGCCCCTCTGCCGCCTTGGCCTTGTACCTCGTTGTACACAGCATGACTTCCACCTTCCTGGGGTTCACACTTAACCTCACCGTTTCACACCACTCTTCCACGAGGCTCAACGCGTACTGCATGACTCCCGCCACCACGTCCACGTCGTCACCCCTAACCAAGATCAAGATGTCGTCAGCATACGCTTGTGCATATATGCCCGCATCCTCCAACTTCCTTAGCAACCCGTTCACCACCAGGCACCACAGGGTGGGAGAGAGCACTCCCCCTTGAGGGCAGCCTTTCCCCACCCTGCACCTCCTGGTGCTCGCGCCCCAATGCGCTTCAATGACCCTACTACTCAGCATGCCCCAGATCCAGTTATGCACCGTCCGGGGGACGCCGTGCCTTTCCAATCCCTCCGCTATGGCTTCCCTGGTTGTGTGGTTGAATGCCCCTTCCACATCCAGGAAGGCCGCTAGCACAAAACCCTTCCTTTCCATACCCTTCTCTATTCGATAGACGGCCTCAACTAGTGCCGTGTCTACCGATTTTCCCGCCTGGTACGCGTGCTGCCCACTATGTAGGGGTGTCGTCACCAGGCTTTCTTCCTTGATATACCTATCTACCAGCCTTTCCAGCGCTTTCAACAGAAACGTTGTCAGGCTAATTGGTCTATAATCGCCTGCGGCTGAGTGTTGCACCTTCCCCGGTTTGGGGATGAACACCACCTTCGCCCTCCTCCATTTCTTGGGCGTGTACCCAAAAGCCCGACAGGCCCTGAATAGCTTCTCCAAGGCAGTCCCGATTATTGTCTCCCCCTGCTGTAGAAGAGCTGGGAAGACTCCGTCCAGTCCTGCCGCCTTGTAGGGCTCGAAGGAGTCTAGGGCCCACTTTATCCTTTCCCTACTGGTGATCTTCCTGGCAATACGCCAGTCACATCCCCTTGGCCTATGTCCAATACTTTCCTCCCTCACCCATTCCCGGTGGTTCGGGAAGTGCTTCCTAAGTAGCTCAGAAAGAGCTTCTTCCGCACCCCCCGCCCAGTCCGCCCCTACTCTTATTGTGTCAGCCAGGTTTCCCTTGGGGTGTTGGAGGACCCTGCACAGTCTGGCCGTATCCCTAAGTTCCGTCCACCCGCTGCAGGCCCTCCACCCCATAGTCCTGGCCTCCTCAATGGCCCTCTTATAGTTCCTGCGCGCTTCCCTAAACCTCTGCATATCCGCCTCCGCTCTAGTTCGTTTAGATCTATTGCGGAGCCTTGTTACGCCCTTACGCAGCTTCCCCAGTGACTTATTCCACCAGGGGGCTCCCTTGGGTTTAGCCTTCCTCCTTCGCAGTTTTCCTCGTACGAGCTCACGATAATCTCTGTGAGAACCTCGCAGCAGTGCTCGATGTCCTCCACCGACCCATAAGATCTCGGGAAGGCACCCATTCTTGCTCCTAGGCTCTCCCTGTATCCTTGCCAGTTGGTCTTCCTGGGATTTCTCCCATAGATTACCAATGTGCTTTTACCGCCAATGTGGAACACGATTTGATTGTGATCCGACAATGTGACCTTATCCGAAACCCTCTATTCTTGCCCACAGAGATCTCGATGCCAGAGTGATGTCAATAACCTCCTCTCTTCTCGAGTTCTCAAACGTCGGCTTGTTGCCTACATTCATTACGTCCAAATTCGTGGACGCCAGAAACCCTAGCAGCCTTTCCCCCCTCTTGTTGATATCGGAACTTCCCCAAGCCGTGTGGTGCGCATTTGCGTCGCACCCCATTACCAGCTCGGTTCCGTTCCTCTCACACGCCCTTATCAAATTCTCTACTTCCATCGGCGGGCATTCCCCCTCGTAGGGGAAATACGCTGCTGCCACGAGTAGGTCTCTCCTGATCCCCCCCTCATCCATATACTTTACTCTAGCCGTGGCCAGATCCCTTGTGCAGTGCTTCGGCACCGTTTCTACCTGTAGTCCCTTCACAATGATACACGCTCTCACCGAGTTCATTGTACCATTGATCCGGGTTCCACAGCCATTTAGACCTGCTATCCTGCCCCCGTGAATCCAAGGTTCTTGGATTAGGCAGATACCTGTGTCCACCTCTGCCATGTGCCTGGCAGAACCGCCGTGGCACTTTTGCAGTGGTGTAAGTTGATCTGCGCGAACGCAATTTTGGTTGCTGCTACAGAGCCAGCCCCCGTGATCGCGTCCGCGCCCGGTTCCGTCCCCCTACTTACCATCAGGAGGACCCTCCTCTATGGCTCCCGCCCCTTCCCCCGGTGCCATGTCGGTGTCCACCTGCATGGCATCGTCCTTTTCCATGGCCTCCCCCTCCTTCGTCTTCAGGGGGACGACATGGGCCCTGCCCGCTCCTAGGAAGGGTCGCCAGTCCAACGCTTTCAGCGCCTCGACCTCAGACCCTTCCAGGAGGACCTTCACCACCGTCTCCTCCCTTCTCCCGGCCTCCACCCCTTTGGTGACCTTGTTGGAGCTGGTCACCACCCAGGTTTCGGCCTTGAGAGTCGGATTTTGACGGCCAAGATTCTTGATCAACACCCCGGGATCTTTTGATCCCGGGCAGTAGACCAAGGCCCTAGTCATCTTCGCGAGGTCCCCCATGCCAACTGCCTTGACTTGGAGTCCCTCGCCCTTCCACTTCTCTACCTTCTCCAGAAGCCACGCCTTATCCTCTTTCGCCTGGCAGTTGAGTATCAAAGCGCCCCTCTGCTGCCAATTTTCCCAAAACTTGGGAAAATAGGCATCGTCCGGTGCGTCGGTGATCTCCCCGTCGATGCGGTCGAGAATAGGAAAGGGATAGAAAATAGGGGGCTGGTGCTAGTGGCTTTCCTGGATGTTGGAAGTGCATTCAACTATACGATCAGGGAGGCAATTGAGGAGAGAATGATAATGCATTACATCTCCCGGACACTATGTAACTGGATCCGAGGCATGCTGAGTAGCAGATACATTCGGGTTCGAGCTTTAGGAGAAGCAGATTGGAAAGGGACACCTACAATGGGACGTGCCTTCACCCACTCGGTAGTGTTTTGTAGTTGATGATCTGCTGAAAAAGCTGAATGATGCAGGCATACACGCGCAAGCATATGCAGATAATATTTTGATCATGCTGAGGGGCGATGACGTAGATCTAGTGGCGGGGGACATACAATACGCGTGCAAGTGAGGTGGATTTACAAATCCATCATTAAACCTAGGCTAGCATATGGGGCCATTGTCTGGGCGCACAGATTTAACCCGAGAGGACGTGCGGAGGCTCTCCATCGGATTCAGAAGCTGGTGATGGGAGGAATGGCGGAAATGAAGACGACCCCTACATTGGAGCTCTTGCTATCACTCCCTCCACTAGACAAGGACATTAGGGCCTGTGCCTTTAAAGCATGTACTAGACTCGCGGGATACAAGACGAAGGTCATTAGTGGCTACGAATCCCCTTAACCCTTTAACGCTCAAATGGCCAAAATTTTAACGTCAACTTCAAGCTCGTTACTTTTAATTATAACCCGGGTGGAAAAAATATTTGGATACATATTCTTATGTAAAAAAATCTAATCTATTGAATGGTATCGTCAAATTTGTTAATATGTGACCGCTAATTATTTATTTTGTAACGGGGCAAATGGCTTTAGCACGGTGACTACGGATCGTCGCCGCGTCACCGAGTCTTACCCGCATACAAGCTCTTATGCTCCCCGGCGTAGCTTCTCGGCGAACGACTATGCGCGTCTATCTGGCCACTTACTCAGTGTACAAATGTGTGATGCGCCCGAGCATCACACTTCTCCGTAAATTACGAGTTCTTATTCGAGAGGACGAAGTAAGCAAAGGAGAATAAACTTCACTATTATTTCGTTATGAAAAGTGAGTCGTAGACTCGCCTATTGAATAATACTTGAATATAAATAAAATCCGCACTCAATGGTCGTATGCGCGATAGCGGAGAGTAATAACGCACGCACTCAATTAAGAAAGAGCCGAGTGTCCTGTGGCAGAGAACACTCGTCCTCGGCAATCTTAATGAGGAAAACGATTCTTAATGAAATTCGACTTACAGTGGTACAAGGTACGCGTTGCTTCTTCTGTACACTTTCTCGAGCCGTTATCATCTCTACGGGATCCCTGCCTAGATCGATTCGGATGGCACGGAGAAGGCGTCCCTTCTCCAGCACACAGATGATGAGTATCCTTGATCACCACTAGATCGTCTCCGTACTGGCTATAACGCACCTCGGGCACGATGGTGGCTTTGCAGAAGGTCGAATATAACGCGCGAAGCACGCATCGGCGTGGTCAAATCGAATCTGGTCAGCGTGGCGCGCGGGCCTTCTCCTACTCTTCCCCCACGCGTCCCTTGCCGCAGTACAGTAGCGTCGCTTGCTACTAAGTTCGCATCGTGCGACCTAACGAGCGCGCGCTATTCAAATAATACGCCAAAATTAGTTGAGAGAATTGATTTTCAAGATCGCTACCGTGATGAGTCGGCTAAAATAACGTATTTTCATAGCTTATAGCCACTGTATAGTTTTCAATCCTTTATAAACAATAGTTTTATGAATTTTTAGGACCACTTGATCTAAATTCATTGTTAGCTTATTAAAAATTAAAATGGCGAATCCAATATGGCGGACCGCCAACTCAAAAATAGCGATTCAGGAAAACTAAAAAATTCTATCGTATTCTATGTAAATGTTTGTAATATTTAGAATGTTGTAGGAAATCCACTAGAAAGTGGTACACAACTTGGTCCAAAAGATGCACTTTTTTATTTTTGTGGGCACACCTATTAAACCATGCTAGTATTGTTCGGTAGCTCATTTCAAATAATAAACCGTGATGTACCTAGTCCAAACCCTATGCCAACAAAGAGCTACAGGCGAAAAACCGAAAAAAATGACCGCGATTTTTGCTATAAAAATTAAAAAAAGGGTATTATCTACAGTATTATAATTTTTTTTATTTTTTTCATGGACAGACTTAAAATACGCTAAAATCTTTAATTTGCATATAAATTTGTCTGGATCGGATGCACTGATCAAAAGATACGCACATTTAAAGACAGCGAAATCTGTTGCAGGCGCTTACGAAAATAGCCAATTTTACGTATTTCTTCATATCCTTTTAACTTTGGTTCAAGCTCTAAGCTCTTTCCTTCTATTTTTTGCCAATAAGTTTAAATTCAAATTTTTTAATGTAGTGAACAATAGTATATATCCTTCTCTAGTAGATCTATCTTTGAAAGCATATATTGTCGCGTGGTGGATTTATCGTCCGTGGGGAAGGCTCGACACCACGCAATGACACCTATTCAGGTTTATCGCGAGCTCGTATTTTATGAATGATGGACGCCCGAACTCGCTGTCTGGTTACTCCGGTACTGCCGGCTGGAGAGCTCCTCGTGCTCGGGGTCCCGAGCTAGGTGTAAAGGAGGGAAAAGTCGCCGAGAAATAATAACACTCACGATTTAAACAGAAGATTACTAATAAAATTTATTTAATAAAACACTAGAAAAAAGGAGTGTGTCTCTACCGCTGACCGTCTCTATCTCCGGCTACAAACACGATGGTGATAATTCTTATTTTCCGCCCGTCCTCTCGTTCGGGTGATGTCTCGTGCCCTGTGAAAAGCGCACGCGAAAAAGAGAAATACTCCGACGTCGGAAATTGCACACGGGGGGATTTCTGTTCTCTCGTTTGGATGCTCTCTGCGTCTGCCTTCTGTCGTACTCACGGGGATACTTTCTCTGCAAAGGTTCAATGGATACTGATACTCGTAGCCGCTCGTCGGCTACACCGGTTCGCGGCCTCTATCTCGCTCTCTCACACACACTTTCCGTTAATTTGCTCTCTCGCGCCTACCAGAAAATTACACGCTTCTGCACCATATAGCACATTTACACTCTCGCGCGTGAGATTCAAAACTCTCTTACACGCTTGACTGGCTTTACATACGATATTTACAAATTTTCACATAGCTTCGCATTTCGGCATGTTTACATTCGACGTTTGCCGCTCGCACACTCGCTGTGGATCGAGCCGTACCCCTCCACCTTTTCCCAATATCACACAGTGGGGCACGTTGCCTCCACTCTCTCTTGTCTGTCTCTAAAGCGCATTCTCTGTCGCATAATATTCCCATCTTTCTCGCACTCATACTATAGTTAGTCGCTCACCTACATGGCGGCCGTCGCTCGCACGCGTTCGCCTCGTGATTCGCATGCTTCGTATCTTCCTCTCTTTCTCTCTCGCTCTCGTTGCTCTAACGCTGCGCCGTGCTGCTCTCTCTCCTTCTCTCACCTCGGCTGCCACGCTGCTGCGCGCTGCGATTCCCTACTCTGTCCCGCTCTCGCCTCATGCTGCTGCTGCTCGTCGGCCGGCTGCTCTCGGCAACGCCGTCCTTTTCCGTCCTTACTCGTACTGTCTGCTCGTACATTATCTCTGTAAACACCACCGAGTATTAGACGTCGTCGTCTACCTAGTTTGGTGTCCAGTCGAGCAGCTATTGACGGGATCCCCGTCACAATATATAGCACACAGTTTCAAATATTTGAAAAAAGGGAAAAATCTCTGGATTTGGCAAAACCGAGTGATTTAATGGAAAAAAGCAAAATTTGCCTTTTTTGAAATCCTCGTACCTTCTGATCCAATAGACCGATTTCAAGGATTTTCATAGCTAAATCTGAACGTATATTGATTTCATATGCATTACATTGCGTACCAATTTTTCTACTCGAATCAATGAAAGTAGCTTTGTAGCATCTGGTGCAAGTGTCATATAGTGTCGAGAACTCTTGCATCGTTTTCATCAAATTTGACATGCCTACTACAAACTTTAAAGGCAAGAAATTTCTGTAATCCTGGGTACAGTAACGAAATGTCAAATATTCTATTCTTGATCGTACCAGCTTCTGGCTGGTATGATCATGATCATCAAGTGCTGGCCACTGTACTTGTTTATCGTTGCTGATCATTTCTTGATGTTGAATTGGTGGTCGATGCTCTTGATAGTGGTTGCTGATGATTTGCAGGTGTTTGCGCTAACTGATTTCTTCTTTTCTTCTTACCATGAAAAAACTTTTCTCTTCTATTCGCTCTTCCAAATGTGTGTTTTCACGTGACGATAACCCAGGCACTCTACCTATTGAGTTAAGGGGTTATGACAGTGTTAAAATTTTGAAAATACCCATTTTTTTTATTCACTTTTTTCATAGTTAATAATCTGTAGAATATGGTCCTGAAAGCCGTTTTTGGCTAAAAAAATTTTCCTCGAAGATATCAACAAAAAACTAACAAATCTGTTTCAAGTAAATTTTTGAAAAATCGTGATTTTTAAATATTTTAATTAGGCCAAACTTGTGGAAAGGATTGTTCTAACCCACTTTTTACAGAGTAATTTCATGAGAAATCTTACTGAAAATATGACTTAAAAACCGTTTTACAAACCGTTTTTTTCTCAAGAGTTATGAATTTATTTCCGTAAAATAAATAAAATCTGTAAAATTAATTTTTCTATGTGTGATTTTATGTTACTAAACTCAATGTGTTAAAGTAAAGGCAATCAACAAATTTGAATTCGCCACTCGAATAGGTTGTGCCTCACAGCGTCTGGTCGAGAATGAAGATTTCTGTTTGATCGGTATAGTAGAATTTTCTGTAAAGCAGCAGAAAGCAGCCAAACAGCTGTTTTTCATCCAAGACACTAGATCAGTGCAGTTAGTCTGCTAGCTGCTGTAGCAATGCTTATAACCTTAGTGGTGTTGCAAAAGTGCAAGAGCTTCTGCAGAGTACAAACATTATTCAGATAAGTATTGGAAACTAATTTGTAATAACAGTGTTCATAATGAGCTTTTTCTTTGTTGGTTTATTTATTGCTTTTAGGTATACGGGTGCAAGCCAGCGAAATGGGAGCTTATATTGACTGCCTGAAGTATTATTTTGCATACTTTTTAAGAACTTGAAGTGTATTTAATAATGGTAAGTATTGTATGTAACTGTAATTGATAAACATAACTTGATTATGAATAGCTAACGATAATTTTTATTTTATTTTCAGCTTCTAAATGCTATTATCACACAGCATGACAAGCGCGTACCATCAAATATACTTTATTGTATGTATATTTGAGTACCAAAAGCAAATCAAGGTATGCCGGATATTTTCTGTAAGTATAGCTGAGTTCATTTGAATGATTTACATTATAAACTTTAAATGCCTTTTACTCAAATTTAGTTTTTTCATGCTTTTTGTGTACTTGCCGCAGCATTCTGAAGGAACCGTACTATCAATCATGATGAACCAAAGTGGGAAACCTTCTTTATGAGTATGGTCATAAACTGAGTGGAGCAGAATTGGCAAAGGTAAGTTCAAAGTGAATGTTACGTATGTTTACATATGTAGCATTCACTATAATTACTAATATTGGCAATATATGTTTAATTAATTATATTAATTTTGTGTTTTTCAGGAATCTGTTCCACTTAGTCTGAGACCAGACTCATAATGAAGATTTGGCACTTTGATTCAACAGGATTGATGGTACGGTTCCATCGGAAACATGCGGCAAGTAAATAAAAGTGATGAAAATCATGATTTTTAGTAAGCAAATACCTTTAATTGTTTTTAAATGTTACACTCACTTTATGCATATTATTTATGCATAAAAGTGATGTATAATACTTGTATTTGAAAGCAAAAATATAGTTTTTAGAGCACCTATATATCTATTAATTTTTTACAACACTAACAATTTTTCTTTTTTTTCAGGTTTTAACACTGTCATAACCCCTTAAACTCATCTTGAATTGTCCTTTCTAATTGTCAAAATAAATTCACTCACTTTTAAATAAAATTCTTAATTACAAATACTAAGACTTTTATAACACTATTAAATATATTAAATAGTTTTTACAATACTTAGTGATTGTAAAATAAATTCACTTAATAAAAATTCACAACTAGATAATAAATTTGAAAATGTACAGTGCTTATTTATGAAAAAATAATTTTCTGGGTGTGAGCCACATAAAACAGGATTACAGACTTATCACCACTTTCTTTAACTCTCATATGTTTCAGTGGGTAAGTCGCTAAGTTGAAAATCTGTTATCTCTCGTGTTTTCACACACACACACGCAAACGCATACACAGATTTGTAAATTTGTATCAAAGCGGTTATTAATAAAACTTTTTGCAGTAAAACGTTATACACAATATAAATAATAAGAATACAAAATTTAATCAATTTTGTTTTTATCATATCTTGTATTTATTGTAGACATTAGTGAATTGGTACGCGAAAATACAAATTTTACGAAAATTAAATATGCAAAATTACTGCACTAATTTATTAATAATTTTTTATCATAATGGTATTTTCTTGCGAAATGGACTTTTTTATCATATTCTGCAGAAAATTTTCTATAAAAATAATCTAAGGAAAGTATTGAAACAATATTATTTCGTGGTAATAATTTTTCGAAAATTACCTATGAACATTTTTTCAGTTACTTGTTTATATCTTTGCAAAAAAAATTAGCTAAATACGGGTTCCATCATCAGATTATACCGAAACTTTCCTAGAAAGAAGGTAAAAAAAAATTCAATTTTTTCAACTTCTTAACCCAGGCCTGACCCCTTAAATGAAAAAACGTATTAAAATAATCTTTTTTCTTTTTGATGTAAAACTTCGTGGTTAGCGGTTCAAACAATAGATTTCCAAGTTTAATATCTCAAATTAAAGCTCTTTTCTTTTACTTTCATTCTAATTCATCAGAATAAAAATTTTTTATCTGATGAACTATATATAAGCTTCTCAAATTGATCGTTTTTTACTGATGTTGAGGAGCATATATATAGCATATGGCATGAAAACCCTATACTGCAGCTAAACTAGAAAAAAAGTAGAATATAAGAGCTTCAATTTAAGCTATTAAATTTTAGAATAGGTCAATCGGATCGGAAGGTACAAGGATTTGAAAAAAGGCAAATTTTTTTTTCCATGAAATCACTCGATTTTGGCAAATCTAGAGATTTTTCCGTTGTCAAAATGCTTGAAACTCTTGATCTAGTTGAGCGTTTCCAATATTTAATAGCTCAAATTAAAGCTCTTTTCTTCATATTTTTTTGTTAGTTAGTTCGAAATTGAAAAAATTTGTATTTAGACTTATTGGCAAAAGACTAGAAAAAAAGAGCTTTAAGTTAAGCTATTAAGGGGTGCGACACAGCAATAATTATTGCTGCGTCGTGAATGTTGTTACACGGCAGCTGACTCGCTCAGAGCCAGATGACAGCTTCTGGAGCGGAGCTAGCGCTCTGTGGAGCTCGCAGGAGGTATCTCTAACCAACCGCGTGCGGAGCGGAGGACGTGACGTATCGAGTCACGCCTGGGCGACCTGCCGTCGTTCGGGAGAGAGCGCGGCAGGAAGTGATATAATAGCCCGCACGCGGTCACATGCATGAGATACGTGTGGGAGAGGGAGCGAGAGAGAGTATGAGTGAGCAAGAGATGGGACTGACGAGGCCAGCGGCATACGAAAGATATCGAGCGTCTGAGTGTGACAGAGAGAGGGAACGATTACTCGGCCGAGAGGATAAATAAGAGAGGGAAAGAACGAGCGCTAGGTCGAGCGCGTGAGTGCGAGAGAGAGAGAGAGAGAGAGAGAGAGAGAGAGAGATAGTGATTGGGGAGTACTGTACAAGCGAACTGTACACTACTAATATAGTGGTTTCTTATAGGTTGTGACGTTACAGGTTGCTCGCCAGAATTATGACGAAACGCGTAACGCTTGCACACCCTGTTATCGCACGAGGGAGAACCGTATTTAATATACTATTTATTTAGTTAGTCGCCCGGTTCATCGACCCGCTTTGCCGGCCGCGCAGTTGAGGTAGAGACTCTCTCGCCCGGGGCTGTAAGTTTCGAAAGATTAATTTTGCAACTCTTGATATCTCAATGTCACAAAAATTCTAAGTGTTTTCTCTATCTATACAGTTATTTCATTATATTAATCAAAGTTAATTTTTAAACTCTCGATATCCCTTACGTGGTGAAAATTCAGAGTGCTTATTCTAAAAGTCTATTTTCATTATGTAAATTAAAGTCAAACTTTCAATAATAATGTAAATAATATTCTAGCAGGTTTATTGTGTACGTTTATTACTTTTCCCTTAGTAAAGGTTAATAAGAAATGTGATTATAATGCAATGATTAAAAAGGTATTTCTAATTAGTTCAACTAATAATTATGTTAATATATGTGTTTTCTTTTACCTCGTAAATGAGTGAATCACAGACACTGAAAGAACATGATGTTTATACATGAAGCTGAATAACTTGAAATTTTCATCTATCTATATCAATATGAATGCGTAAACATCTTTGCTTGAAGGATCTGTTGGACAGACTACCATTTCTTTAGTGTTTCTTCTCTATACCTTCGATTTTACATAAATTTCAATTTTAATATAGCAAAAGAAAGTTATGATATCAATAAAGAAATTGGCAAGTTTTTGTTATAAGAAGCAATTGAGTTGATATAAATAAATAATTGTTTAAATCGGAGAAGGATTATAAATATATATGTATTCATCATTATAAACACTCGACCAAATTGTGACATGTGAAAAGGTGGATAGCCTGTGAAAAGATACTGTCGGTAGAATTGTCGGAATAACTGCGATTGCCGCCACGTCCTGCGCATTTCCAGCTGACGTTTAATGACTGATCACTCTTACGCCGTATTTAGTGTGGGAGGTTAGGTTGCCGTACTTCCAGTAAATAGAGCGTTCCGTAACCGGTCACAAACATGCGCAAAGCATAGCACTAATTCGATATTATTCAAAGTTCAATATGATCCGAGTGTAGATATAGGAATGATGCTCTTACATGACATTATCACATGAAAAATGTGCCCATAATATATTACAGGATTGTTTCGCATTATGAAAACTTTTTCGATTATTTATGGAAGCAGCGAGCGGATGTACAATCTACTCTACTTAGTAATTCAGTAAATTGCTATCCTTATTTCATGAAAAATCTATGTCCAGGACGATCATTTGCAATTAAATATAAGATTCAATTCATACAAAAAATCGATCCCACATTTAAAAAAAACAGTAACAAATTCTAGCATGTAGAACGCAATTTTTTTTATGGAAAAACTTGCCGTCCCGCCCTATAATAGATACCGATGGGTACTATCTTAAAATTGTGCATGGTTATCCAAAGTAATTTGTTGTTAACAAAACACTGTTAGAAAATCTCGTATCGGATTTTTCATTCTACATGTATTTACTACTATTCTTAACCAATTTTTGAAGAATTCAAACTTCATCTTGTAATCATTGTAAACACAATTTTTGGTTATTTGTATTTGTATGTATGTTTCACAAAAGTATGTTATTATTATCGAATGGTTACAAGATGTTCAATAAAAATAATTATTATTATGTATTACAAAAATGTTATAAAATAAATTTCTATGATTAAAGTTCGGAAATCAATCAAGCTAAAAAATATTAAATTAACATTTATGTTTATATTTTAGTTTTATATCCATACTTAATAAAAAAAATTGCCAGTTTCTTTATTGATATCATAACTTTCTTTTGCTATATTAAAATTGAAATTTATGTAAAATCGAAGGTATAGAGAAGAAACACTAAAGAAATGGTAGTCTGTCCAACAGATCCTTCAAGCAAAGATGTTTACGCATTCATATTGATATAGATAGATGAAAATTTCAAGTTATTCAGCTTCATGAATAAGCATCATGTTCTTTCAGTGTCTGTGATTCACTCATTTACGAGGTAAAAGAAGACACATATATTAACATAATTATTAGTTAAACTAATTAGAAATACCTTTTTAATCATTGCATTATAATCACATTTCTTATTAACCTTTACTAAGGGAAAAGTAATAAACGTACACAATAAACCTGCTAGAATATTATTTACATTATTATTGAAAGTTTGACTTTAATTTACATAATGAAAATAGACTTTTAGAATAAGCACTCTGAATTTTCACCACGTAAGGGATATCGAGAGTTTAAAAATTAACTTTGATTAATATAATGAAATAACTGTATAGATAGAGAAAACACTTAGAATTTTTGTGACATTGAGATACCAACAGTTGCAAAATTAATCTTCAAGTTTTACATGAAGAAACGACCTTATACTTGCCAGCCTTTTACCTTGAAAAGGTTTTTGGGGGGGGGGGGGAGATTTCACCACTTTTAAAAAGTATGTAATACCTAAATTACAGAGAATAGTTAACATCAACTGAATAAGTTATAAATTTAAAAATTAATGTGTAAATGCTCACTGAAGATGGCCGCGGCAGTGGTACTAGTATTTGTCACTAGCGCCCTAGTTCTAAAAGTGTGCGCGCGTGCTCAGTCTGTGGCGTCGGTAAGTCGCTCTGTAGTCCTGGGGTTATCGACGTTACGTCTGCTATTCCGTCAGTGTTTAACCTCTCGCGTGATTAACATTGTCGCTGCTAAAGTATTTTAAAATTGTTGCTACGGGATCGAAACTCGTACTCAGGAGCAACTATGGATGGTCAGCTACTCCGAGGAGTTATTTCTTTTGGGACTTGTACACTGTGGTGATGGAAAACTTGTGCTTTCCCTTGGTCGATCATTGCTGTTTGGAGTCAGATAAGTTATTTTTTTTTTATTTAAATTATTGAGACTTTTTGTTGATTTAAAGCACCGGTGCTTTGTTAAAAGAATTTTGTCTTTTTTTTTCAGGTCACTGGGTCAATGCTGCTTCGAAATTTGTGTGTTACGTCTTAAGAAGATTTTGACGCCTCCCCTGGAATGGCATGCCGAAGCTAGTGCACAAGTTTTCGGTAAAGTTTTTTGTAGTGAGAAGTACAACAGTGTTGTAGAGTGTTTTAATAAACATATTTAATTAATTTACATGACTTGACCAGTGCTTTTGACTTTTTGTAGTTTTTAAATTATGTATATGTGTGAATAAGTGTAAATCACTATGGTGTTTTTCAATAATTATTGTGTGAATTTGTGGATCTCAAGTGTGATTTGTCGAGAACAAGCAAAAAATGGTATAGTTATTTACACTTTTTTTCCTACACATAATAATTTAATAATAATTCACATGATAATATAATTCACATAATATATATGATAATTCACATAATAATTTAATTTATGTTAAAGTGTTTTGTGTTGTTTGGCTCTGTTTCCCTGGATTTGAATGGACTTATTGGTGTATGTTTATGTCAGACCTATCTGATTGTGTTCGTCTTTTGGAGCAAAGGCCATCTCTTTCAGATTGCTCTTCCTGGGTTCGACTAAGTTTTGATGTGTAAATAGTGGGTCTCAATAATTGTGCACATTGAATTTAGTTTATATGTTGGCTTAATTATTTGTTTTATTGCCTATGGAATTGATAATGACTTTTGCCGACCAAGTTTTGTTTGTGCATGAATAGAGGAATACTTATGAACTCAATGCTTCGTGCAAGTGCGTTGCTTTAATTTTTTTAAATTATAGTTTGAAAGTTTTATTTGTGGGTCCAATATGGGATATTAATAATGCTTTTGGGGTGCCTATCTATTAAGTTAACTATTTGCTTGTTTTGTTATTTGACAGACTCCTATGCTAAACTACTCTGTGGTACGTTAAACTATTTATATTGAGTTTGGGGTATGTGAAAAAGGCGTTGGAAGTGCAAACTGTGAATCTTTCAACGTCTTTTATCTTGGTACACTGTGTTGAATTACGTTCAAAGTTTTCTATTATTATTTACACTCTGTATTATAGCTGATAACCTAATTTACTTTCATCGTTAAATATTTATTCATCACAGCCATAAAATTTATATATACTGAATTTACTGCTAAACCATAATATCAAAGAAAGTATAAAATATATATATAATATCAACTTCCATTTGGTCCCATTAAAAATGGAATAAATATCTGCAAAAAATACATGTTTACAAAGACCAGAGCTTATATATAATAACTACTGTATTAAGGTACTAAAAAATGTATGTAAAATATCCATAGATTTTAATCACTACTATAATAATGACTACATATAGAAATGAGAGCGAAAAATATAATTGAAATAAGTAAGCTACATTTTGAATATTTCGGTCTTCGCCTGATTTAAAATCTGTTATAGCTATAAAAGCTTGTTTTAACATGCTAAAACAATACAATTGAGTTTATCTAAGAACTTATAGTTTTGATTTTTATAGTTATGCACCTGACAATTTAGACCCTAAAGCCATGAAATCGATGGAGTAAGTATATAATATACACATGCTGATTATTGTATAAAACATTACTGTTGCATCAAGCAAGAATATTCTCTATTATATAAACTGAATAATCTCTAAAATCCAACAAAATAAAACACTTTCACTAGCTATTCATAAGAATCCCTTTCGACGAACAGCCTGAGAGTCTACCTCCCAGGAGACGATAGGAAAAGTTATGAACTATTCATATACACTTAAACAACTTAGAAAATTTCATGCATGAGCGATGCATATTCTTGACACTTCACTAGCTTCTCACTATAGAAAATAATTTTTTCCTTATATAAACTGAATATTCTCTGAACTAAGAAAATAAAACACTTTTACTATCTATTCATAAGAATTCTTTTCGATGTACAGCCTCAGAGTCTATCTCCCAGGAGACTATAGGAAAAGTTAACATAAGCACTTCCACAATTGTAGAAACTTTCTTGCGTGGAAGATTGAATCTAATCGTAACACTCAACCAACTTGTCACATCACAAGAAAATTATATAAACAGGAAATTCTGTATGAATTTTCTTTGATTCTTGGACGATGAAAATTCAACACTTTCACTAGCTTCTCATCAGGATCCCTTTCGACGAATAGCCTGAGAGTCTAGCTCCCAGGAAACGATAGGAAAAGTTATGAATTATTCATATACACTTAAACAACTTAGAAAATTTCATGCATGAGCGATGCATATTCTTGACACTTCACTAGCTTCGAATATAATCCTAACACTTAACCAACTTGTCAAATCACAAGAAAATTATATAAACTGGAAATTCTGTATAAATTTTCTTTGATTCTTGGATAATGAAAACACAACACTTTCACTAGCTTCTCATCAGGATCCATTTCGACGAATAGCCTGAGAGTCTACCTCCCAGGAGACAATAGAAAAAATTACACATCCACTTCAAGAATATAGAAACTTGCTTGAAAGGTGAACCCAGGAGACGATAGAAAAAGTTACATATTTACTTCAACAACGTAAACTTTCTTGAAAGATGAATTCTTAACACTTTACTAGCTGCCACATCACAGAATAGTTATTTCTTTATGTAATCTAATAGTAAAAAAACCTGAAAAATAAAAGGATATATTTTAACAAATAATCAGTTCATGAATCTTTCATGTATTGTATATAATTTTAAACATTTACTTTTTAGCACTTTTTTCAACTTCACATAATAATTGTTTGGATAATACTTTTCATAAGTTTATTCTCGTTTAAAATAACACAATCACTTTCTGTATACAACTTATAATAAGTTCACTTTTTAACACTTTTTTATGGTACATTCCATCCGATCTGGATAGAGAAAAAGTCTATAATTCACAGCAAGAGGTGGATAGTCCTCCATAAGGAGACGATCCTCCATAAAAAACAATCCTTCACACTAGTAGATGAATTACTTATTATCAAAATAAAAATCTTCCGCTAGCACCAGATATTCTGCTAACTTAATAAATATTCTTACTTCACAGCATAATAAATACTGCAAATCATAAATATTTATAATTCAAACTTTTTCCAATGGCAATATAACCTCCCAAAAGTATCTGAAAAAGAAAAGAGAACATTTAAACAAAGTATCAGTTCACGAAACCTTGATTTATATTGTATATTAATAAATCACAATCATAACACTAAATACTTATCTAATCTAATTATACACTATTAATCATGTCGATCATTATGAACGAAATTGACTTATTTCTCACTGTTTTTAAATGACACTGTTTTAAAATATTAAACTTATGATATATTTCGCACTATCACAATATTTTATAATAATATGTTAAATTATTAATTAAAATATTTACGATGATTATTATAAACATAAACAATGTTTCACCGTGAAACATCGTCTGCATCTGCTCAGCATGTACAAGTAGATCTATATTGATGCATGGTGTGCTATATATTATTACGGAAATACGTAGAGCTGACGTGACCGGAAGAATTGTTCAGTTTTCATTCTTCTCTCTTGATGAGAATCGAGGGGCTCGAACTTTCACTTTACAATATCTGTTGATAGAAGCATTTTCAGAAAATGTGACCCTGATGTGATTTTGTTAGTTTCGTCTCAAGCTTTCGTTTGAGTATTTCTATGTGACAAATAATACTGTCAAAGTGAAGAAAACCGTAAGTCGAGTTTCCAACAATGCCTATGAGATGTATATAGGGTCTGGCTAGCGCCCGACGGCGGCGTACGTACTCACGTACCTTATACTTGCCATCGTGGCGCTACCGCGCCCCTTGATAAAAAGGGGGATACGGAATATACGCGAAATAACTTACACAGGATTAACTTTTAACTGCCTGACATTTATTTGGACACAAAAACCGAATAGCGGAGTGACTGTCGACCGGCCGTAATTCGCGAGCGCGCCTCACAAATTATATGCAAAATTGTCTACCTGGCTGTTCTTCTAAACCTGCTCTTCCTCACGTTCGGTGATACCTCGTACCCTGAAATTCGCGCGGCGCAAACTCTCGTGACTTATCTCTGAACGTACAGAAATTGCCGGAGAACTAACGTATTTGCGACGGAGGGAATCTTGGAGTTGCTGCTATGGTCCTGCGTGTTCCTCGCTCTCCAAAGGAATACTCTATACAATGCTGACTGCACACTTTGACTGCTATCTCGATACTACCTTGCTCTGATACTCGCTGCTTCTTGCGGTCGCAGCGTCTCTCTCTGTCCCGCTCGTACGCATTACATTTCTTGTAGATCTCTCATTCATACCAATCACGCATTTACACGATTTTTACATGTTATAGTTGCAGCCCTCTACTTATTGCCAATAGCTCCCGAGGCACGACGCATGCCTCCACTCTTACGCTCACATTCTCATTCGCTTTCTCTCTCTTACATTTGTTATCTCTCTCACTCACACATTCTCATTCTGAGCTTGCCAACATGGCGGCGGCCGATCGCGCGCGTACGCCACGTGGCTTAACATGCTGTGCTCTCAGCTGTTGCCGCTATCTCTCTCTCTCTCTCTCCCTCCCTGCCTCCCTCTCTCTCTCTCTCTCTCTCTCTCTCTCTCTCTCTCTCGCTCTAATTTAATCTGCACTTCATCGGAGACTCGGGCCCCTCCCCCCTCAAAGCGATTACTACTGCTACTTCTAACGCGGTGGGAATAGATGATATTTCCCTTCGGCATCTTCGGGATTATTGTCCTGTAATAATAAATCCGCTTTCTCACATATTCGATGTCTCTTTGCGTGCTGGTTGTTTCCAGAGCGAGTGGAAGGGTGCACTCGTTCATCCGCTTCTTAAAAAGAATTCGGCCTCTAATATGTCCGACTTAAGCCGATTAGTATTTTAATGGCGCCAGCAAAGCTGTTCGAAAGTGTTGCGCTCGATCAGATCGCGAGCTTCGTCAATGAAAATAATTTATTGGACGAGTTCCAGTCGGGTTTCCGGAGGGGGCAAGGAACAAGCACTGCCTTGACTCGAGTGGTGGACGATCTCAGGTCTGCAATTGATCGGCAGAGAATTACGCTAGTGACGGCGATCGATTTTTCTCGGGCCTTCGATCTTGTCGACATCAAGCTGATATGTGCTAAATTGCATAGGTTGGGCTTCTCTGACCGCGCGTGTTCCTGGGTAAATTTGTATCTCTCCAACTTCTCGTTAGACGTGCCGGAGTTCCGCAAGGCAGTCTGTTGGGGCCTCTCTTCTTTTCGTTGTTCATTAACGATTTACTCAGGGCTTTGCGTCGATGCAAATACCAGCTATATGCACACGATTTTGTCGTGTACATCGATGGGAAGTTCTCCGACGCCGCGAGGCTCGTGGAAAGTCTGAATTTTGACCTCGCTGCTATTTCTACGTGGGCTGCTTCAAATGGCCTTACAATCAACGCGGGAAAAACTCAGGCGATGTGGGTGGGATCCCGAAATTTTATTGGGAGACTGAGCGAGGTCAACTTGCCGGATATTTTGCTGGACTGCACAGTGATCGCGCCTTCTTCACTCAAAATGCTCGGTCTGATCATCGACAGCACTCTGTCATGCAGGGAGCAGTACGTGGCTAGTTCAAGAAAATGCTTTGCAGCCCTCGGCCGCCTCCGCAAGTGTAGGCCTTACTTAACCCGGGACACACTGCTTCTACTAATTAAAAGCCTCATTTTTCCTTATTTTGGCTACTGCGCCACTGTTTTTCTCGGCCTCCCTAGCGAATTATCCCGAAAATTGCGCAGATGTCAGAATGCGGCCATCCGATTCATGACGGGGTTAAGAATTTATGAGCACATTACGCCGGCATATGAGGAGCTCCAGATTTTGCCATATGCTCTGCGTTGTGAATTCCGCGCAATCCGCTTTTTAGCTAAAATCCTAACAACAGGAGTGCCTTCTTACCTCGGGGAAAGATTCCAATTCGTTAACGTCGATAGACGGGGAAGTAGAAGGAAATCGGAGCTTGATTTGATCGTCGGCGAATTTCGCACGGAGTGTTTGAGAGCTTCGTTTTGTATTGGTGCGACGTATCTTTGGAATGCGCTTCCAATTGCCATCCGCGAATTTTACCAGCGTCCCTGCTTTAAGAGCAGGGTGTATGTACACCTTCTTGAGAGAATCGGCTAGTGTAGTGTGGGTTATGAATGAAGCGATGTAAATTTTATCAGATAGCATGGACGGTATGCATCATATGTAATTCATTTTCTTTTATTTTGTAACGCGCCCGTTCTTTTTTCACAAATGATTATTTGTTATTTTGTTTTGCTATAAATTTATTTTATTGTATATATTAATTTATTTATGTTTTATTTTAATAGTATTGTAAGGCCACATGGCCCATTCTGGCTTTAATATTTCTGCGATAATTTTACCTGCCCGTAGGCCGCATAGGACCCAGAGTTCTCGGCTTTTTGAAATAAATATATTCAATTCAGTTCAATTCTCTCTCTCGACGGGATCGGTTGTGTTTCGTGTCGCTCCTGACTTTATTCCGATTTTCTACAATATCCTGGTACTTAATGTATTTTTTCTTGCATCCACGTGATGCGTGAACCTTCTGTGTTACGGTGTGACTTCAGTTTTGGGCGCAGTTGCAGTTTTTCGTGTGTAAGCTGCAGAAATCACTGATTGACGTAACTCTGATACCGGTGCGATAACCTCGTACCTCATCATGGACGGCAACCCAGAGGTTCCCCTCTCCTCTGAGGATAATGACCAATCATCTATCCTTGCTATGGAAGTAGTTGAAGATCCGGATGCACTGCCAGAGCTGCGGAATGACAGGAATAAGAAGAGAGATCGAGATACTACGGCCAACGAAGAATCGTTGCCTTTGGCGAAACGCTTGGTTTCAGCTCGTCAGTCGCCCAATGTGTTCGATAATAATATAAATACTGATGTAAACAATGGTTCTTCGACTACAAGTACGGTTAATTGCTCGGCTCAACTATTAACGATTGCCGAGGTAAATAGTATAATGTCTCAAGTTAGCTCGCAACGTAAGGAAATTGTCGACTGGATCGCTAATGCTAAGCTTTCGGATGCCAAAAAAACAAGTCAGCACCGCATTAGAGTCCTTTTGTGACGCTATTACACGCCTAAGTTCTGCGTATATCTTACGCGTTGCCTCTGACTCATGTAGAGGTCCCATCGAGAGCGCTTGTGCCCGCCTAGAAAAAGCAGTAGAGAGTCTGGCATCGCGTCCGCAGCCGCTGGTTGGCGCCCCCAATGTCCCGGCTGCCGCCGATTTTCCTTCGTTGGCGTCGACGTCATCATACGTAAGCAAAGCCGCTACGGTTTCATTCCTGGCATCAGTGTCAAGAGGATTTTTGTTCGGCCGCTTGACTCACACAAGGACAACTACGCCGATTCCACCACTATCAAGACCGCCCTCTTCCAAGCTGTCAACCCAGTGGATCTGAAGTTGAAAGTGGATCGCGTCATACTCCTGAAGACCAGCTCTGCGATCCTCATCACCGGCGATGCGCTCGAGCCTTTATTGACATGTAAGTCCTTGGCCACCCTGGGTTTAGAGGCGAAACTTGACATTAAGCTGAATCCTCGCGTAATTATTCATGGGATCCCCGTCGATCTCAGTCAAGATGACATTCTTAAATTCCTGGTCAGCCAGAATGTCCCGGATGTTTCACCGGATAGGTTTAGCGTCGTGTACCGCTACCTCAAGGGGAAAAAGGATTTTCGGTCTTGCGTAGTCCAAATGGACTCTGAGCTGCGCGATGCTCTTTTTAGGTGCGATGGTATACGGTTGGGATGGTAGCTCTGTAAATTTGACGACCATGTGACTATTCTGCAGTGTTTCAGATGCCTGCAGTTTGGTCATAAGGCCAAAGATTGCACTGGTCAGAATACTTGCGGTAACTGTGCGGGGTCTCACACCACTAATAAATGCGATAAGCGGCGTCCTCTTTGTTGTATAAACTGCTAGACTGGTAAAATAAATGGTGCGCATTCTGCTTTCGATAAGGCCAAATGCAATATTCTTCGAGCTAAAATCGAGCGAAAATCGGTTAGAATTGACTATGGCTGTTAGACCGGTACAGTCACGACAAAGCAGTGTCTCCTTCGGCCATATTAACGCCCAATCTTTAATCGCCCACTTTTTCGACGTAAAATCTCTGGTCTCGGATTCCAAACCCCTGGCGTTCGGTATTAGTGAGACGTGGCTCAAGCCCTCCGACCCGTCATCATCGCTGGCGATCACCGGATACACGTTACTTAGGCATGACAGAGTTGGCAAACGAGGTGGAGGAGTAGCGATGTACATTAGCGATGCGGCCCGTTGCAGAACAGTGGGTTTTTCGGAGAGCCCTGCCATTTATCGTAAACTGCCCGAATTTCATCTTGTTGAGGTAGCAATACAGCAATATAAGTTTCTTTGTGTCGTCATCTACAGCCCTTCTAAATCTGGGTTCTGGGGTCTTGTCGACGAAGCTATACTCTATTGCAACGTAGGATATGACCAGCTCATCCTCATGGGCGACTTCAACATTGAGTGGCATTCGAATGGTACTGAGCGTAATATCTTGGCGCAGTCCCTCCGCTCATTCTCACTGGTCCCTGTGCCCTTTAGGACGACCCACCACCTTCAGCATTCAGATTCTACTATCGACTATATCTGCCTGGATGACACAGTTACTCCGCTCGATCACAGGCAAGTTCGATATCCATGGATCTCTGCCCATGATGCTCTGTTTGTCACACTTTCCGTTCCTCAGGCATTGCTTAGCCAAGCTCCCAGGACTGTGACCTGTCGAAGCGTTTCAAAATTCAACATCCGCCAATTCTGGAGCGATCTGCGCCAGCTCGACTGGTCACCTATTACTCAGCAACCATGCGTTGACGCCAATCTCGTCCTCTTTACTGAGCGCATCCTTGAGCTCTATGACCGCCATGCTCCGATACATACTTTCGCCCCTAAGAAGCCACAAATAGGAGGCTAATAAACAAAGGTACAACCATTTGCGAAACCGAGTTAAGCTCGAGTTTAGAAACGCCGCTAACACTTACTATTGTAAGAGGTTATCTGAATGTCGGAGCAGCACGGAGATCTGAAGTATTATTAATGAACTTGGCCTTCGTGGCAAACATAGTAATCCAATGCAACTTCCCTTATCAGTCGATGAGCTTAACCAGTTTTTCGTCAGCTCTAATGTACCTACTCCTCTCCGTGACCTGCGTCCGACCGTCAGAATTCCTCCCGATGACCGTTTTTATTTTAAATACGTCTCTGCAGATGAGGTACTCGCTGCGCTCGGTGCAGCCCGCTCTAACGCTGTCGGTCTCGATGGAATACAGCTGCGCTTTCTCAAAGAGTGCTCTGGCGTGATATTGCCAGTTCTTATGCACCTCTTCGATACATCTCTCCAATCTGGCACTTTCCCTGATTCCTGGAAGATTGCTCGCGTTATGCCCATCCCAAAGATTAACGAGCCTTCTACTGCCGATGACCTGCGACCAATAAGTATTCTTCCCGCCCCTGCGAAAATCCTCGAGGCTGTCGCGCTTCGGCAGATGTCGAATTACATCTCGAGTAGGAATTTGCTTAACCCTTTTCAATCACACAGGGAGAAAGAGAGGCTACAGCATTCACTCAGCGCTGATTTCGATCAATGAGGACATACGCCAGGCCATTGATGGGGGTATGGTTACGCTTCTGGTCTCCATCGATCAGAGCAAAGTGTTCGATCTCGTAAACGTCCCCCTACTCGCCGATAAACTTGAGACCTTCGGTTTGTCCGATGCGGTCTGCGCCTGGGTCCTTTCCTACCTCTCTGGGAGATCCCAGGTCGTCGCCGCGCCCTCGGGAGAACTATCAAAGCCTCTTCATAGAGTTTCCGGAGTTCCACAAGGCTCGTTGCCAGGGCCCTTGCTCTTCTCTCTGTTTATCGATGATTTACCCGACGTATGCAACAAATGTAATTTCCACCTTTACGCCAATGATTTCTGCATTTACGTACACGGTAAAGTCCATGAGGCGAATAATATGGTAGCGCATTCTTATCAACATTGTCGGCTGGGCCAACTCCAATGGTCTTAGAATAAACAGCGCCAAAACCAAGGCCATCTGGTTTGATTCGCGTGCGTTCCTGAGCAGAATCCTCAATGCTGAGCTTCAGCCTGTCCTCGTCGATGGGAAAGTGATCCCATTCAGCGATAGCGTTAAATTGCTAGACGTAACACTCGACGGCTGTCTGTCTCTGAAACCTCACTGCCAAATCACGGCTAAAAAATGTTTTGCTGCATTATCTCGACTTCGTAGGGGGGCCTACTTTCTTGCACCAGCGACAAAACTTAAATCATTAGTATTTCCTTACCTGGAGTACGCTCCGTCGCTACTCCTTGGCCTGACCGACGAACTGGCGGTCAAGTTGGAGCGCTGTAAGAACGCAGCGTTGCGGTTCGTGGCTGGCATAAACCATTTCCAACATATCTCGCCTACCTACAAGAAGTTCGGAGTTGCCTCATTTAAATGGCGAATGAAGTTCCTTATTTTATGTATGCTGGCCAAAGTGCTTCGCACTGATACGCCTTCCTATCTGCGCGACCAGCTTAGCTTCCGTGACTCCAGCCGACAGGGCTCCAAGAGGGTATCGGCGCTCGACCTGCGTACTCCACGATTTGCGACCAAAACAACCTCGCGAAGCATTTTGCCGATAGCGATCCACGCCTTCGCTGACGTAGCTGCTTTACTGCCTTTTGAATCGCTTAGTAAATTAATTTATTGCGTTTACACGTTATATTTCTGTATTGCGACGATTCTCACTGCGATTTTTATCAACATTATGTTTATTTTATTGCGTCATTTTGTTTATTTATGTGTTTGTTATCATTTTAGTAGTTCATAAGTTATATCTTTTTGTTTATATTTTTACTTGTTTAACTGACCATTTTATTCTGCCATAAGCTTGCGGGCCATTGCGATTGCCCTGCACCTCTCCGTACTATAATTTATAATACTTTCATGTTTCTATGGATGTAGGACTATGAAGGACCGGGAGTTCTTAGTCCCAAAATTATTGAATAAAAACTATCTATCTATCTATCTATCTATCTCGCTGGCTCATGCAACGCTGCTCGATGTTCTCGCCTGCTCGTGCGGCGCTGCCCGTGGTTCCCACTCTCTCTTTCTCTCTCGCTCTCACTGGCTGTTTGCTGTCTCTTTCTCGTGCCTGTAAACACCACCAGATATTAGTTTTATCCCTTTTTCTCGGAGTGGCTCCGGTGGTGTCCAGGTGAGCATGGGCTGACGGTAGACCGACACATTCCCCTTCCCAAACCTTATACACCGTGTAGGTTTTTTAAAGAAGCAGAAAGGACTCAACCTGGACACACCTTTTCCGGACAAATAATGAGGTAGCTAGACAGAGGAGAAAAAAATTTATTTGCGTTTAAGAGTAGAAAGCGTTACCATAGCGTAGTGAGCTAGGTGGAAGCTGAATGGTTGCTGGAGCAGAGAAAAACAATTTTTCGTAGCCCTGCTGCTGGCCTCGGTGGACAAACTGGGAGAGCGCGGTGAAATTGCTGATGAACTCAGGCTCCTCGCCTCCCCAGCTCTTTCTGTACGGCCGTTCTTGGTTGTTCATGTCTGAAATGAGTATGCGATTAGTATTTTCCTTTGATTTGTAAAGGGATAGGTTTTCCATAACCATGATACTTACGAGGGTTGCGTGAAAGTTCCGTATAACAAACACATGCACTTACTTGGGATACTACGTTGGGTGGTAGGTCAGGTAAGTTAGTAGTGGATTGTCTAGGGACTATGTACTTTTGGGTAATGGTGAAGGGACCGTCGTATTTGGAGGCAAGTTTGGCCAAGAATTTTTCTGTTCCCTTGGATAAGGGGTGTAATCTTCTCATTACCAAGTCTCCTACCTGAAATTCAACGACTTTCCTTCCTCTGTTATACCGTTTACCCTGTTTGTCTCGTTCATCGTCAATGTACTTGGCGATTAAGTCTCGTGATGCGTCCAGTCTTTTCATTCTATCTTCCTACAAAGCCGGGTCCAATCGTAACTTTTTCGACCCCCCCTCCCGTTCTGCCCTTAGGTTTTTCACCGGTGTAGGGTGTCGACTGTAGTTGTGAAAAGCAGGTGAGGTTTTGAGTGTAGATTGTGTGCCCGTGTTGATAACGTGTCTTAGTTCATGCAAGTGTTTGTCCCAGTGGCTGTGGTTCGCCACATAAAATGAAATCATGGTCTTAAGGGTACGGTTACTTCGCTCTACGGGATTCACTTGCAGATTGTATGCTGGACGTGCTTCATTTCATACTGCTCCAACGTTTCCGCTAAGTGTTTGTTAATGAACTCCGTCCCGATGTCTGTCAGTAAGTATTCTGGCGTTTCCCATCTGAACAGGATTAATTCTTCAAAAACTCTAGCTATTGTTTTCCCGGTCGCCTGGCGTAAGGAATAAACCTCTATCCAGCGTGAGAAAAGGTCTTGGAAGACTACCAAATACTTGTTTTGACTAGAGCTTTTGGGAAATTCCATGACGTCGGCTGACACAACAGACGAAGGTCTTTCTACCAGCCGTTTTCCGATAAGTCCTTGCGGAGCCTGCTGTGAGATTTTATAAGCCTGGCAAGTCTGACAGCTTCTGATGAATTTACACACGTCTTGGAATAATCCTGGACAGAAATACTCTCTTGCGATTCTGTCGTAGGTTTTCTCGATTCCAAGATGACCGGCAGAGATTTCTGTATGTGCTGTATTTAAAACTCTCTCTCGCATTTCCTCAGGTACTACTAACTTCCAACCTTCGTCTGGATGTGTAATCGGGTCGAGCATCGGATCTTCTTTGTGTCGATACAATTTTCCGTCTTCTATGCGCCATTCTGGGTAATGCGAGGGGTTTTCTTCGACTTCGTTTTTCCGTCTAATGTACCATTTGTCTTCTATTCCCGACGTGACTGTGATATCCGGCTCGATCATCCGAGATAGTGCGTTGGGAACGACGTGATTCGTGCCGCTACTATGGACTATGTCGAAGGCCCACTGTTGGATTTCTATCGACTATCTAGCTAGTCGTCCTTTCGGCTCTTTGAGAGATCGAAGCCACCGCAGTGCACTGTGTTACTTCGTGCAAGTGATAAACTTCCACGTATGGTCTCAGTTTTTGTATAGACCAGATGAGTGCTAGACATTCTTTCTTGGTACTAGAATTCTTGAGTGAGAACGGCGCTGACAGCGTAGTTGCATCACATTGAATTGTGAAAGGTTTTGAAAAATCTGGTCTGGCTAAAACTGGCGCGTTTGTCAAGAATATTTTCAATTTCTCGAAGGCTTCCTGCTGTTCTTCCCCCCATTTCCAGTTCTTTTGGTCACGTATGAGACGCGTGGGAGGTACTTTGATTTCTGATTCGTTTTCTAGAAATCTTGAGTACCATCCAAACATCCCTAAGATTCTGCGTAATTCCTTTAAATCTTTTGGGGCCTGACATCGTAAAATTGGTTCTACCTTCGTTGGATCTGTCCTCAATCCATCTCTGTCAAGTATAAATCCCAAATATCGTATTTGTCAAACGCCAAACTCACATTTCTTCGGATTGATCGTTAGTCCGTCTAAAGTTAGTTTAGTTAGCACGTGTTTTACTCGATGTTTGTGTTCTTCCAACGTGTCTGTAGCAATGACGATGTCGTCGAGATATCCAAACACGTTAGGGAAGTCTTCAGGACCATACGGTAACCTGGCACGGCAGAAGCGGTGTACTTCTTGCTACTTTCTTCCATTTTTACTTGAAAGTATGCCTGCTTCAGATCGATTTTACTTAAGTATCTGGCAGCTCTCAGCCTGACTAAAATCATATCCATCTGTGGCAAAGGGTAACTGTCTTTCTTCGTTACTTTACACAGAACCTCTCTGTTCCGTCTGATTTTGGTACCAGTAGTGGCTGGCTGTTTTTGTTGACTTCTTCTTGATGTTTTTCTTTTTCTTTGTGTTAGTTGGTTCTTCTGACGTTTCTGCTATTTCACCTGCAGCTACAAATTTCGGTTCCGGTGTGCCAATGTGACGTTGCAGTTTGTGAGGCTTTCCCAGGCCGAACAACGTAATTACACCCTGTTATTGGGTATCGTACCACGGACCGTATTATATTAGATTAACGAATTAATTGTTGGACACGCAGTCCGTAGTCTACTGTGCCGGCTACTCTGTCGCATGAAACGGCTCTCAAGCTGTGAAATCGCGATAAAAGGGAAGGGTTGAACGCACGAAAATAACAACACTGGTAATTATTTAAAAATTTGCCTGGCATTTATTAATAACAAACTTGCGTTGGGTGTGAACTTACTGGTGCTTTTTTACTGGTGAGGATTGCAGCAAAGTCGAAGTATGTTGGCTCATGAACCATTTACTACTGGGTAACAATTTACTGCTTCCGTCAATAAATGCTTGACATGTTCCGAATATTGTATGCTTGTTGATGATCCCCCCCCCCCCATTAGGCTGTATATACTCTTGCGGTATTACTGGTTGTAACTGTGCAATCGGTTGTGTGACGTCTATTCTATCTGTTCTTGTATTATTCGACTCCATTGGTTGTGAGATTAACATCTGTCCGTCCCATTCATACCATGGTGCTGTCAACTTTGTTTCTGCTAATAATCTCGTTCGGAGTAATCTATCCTGCAGTACTCCTTTATTTCCATTCGTGTCTGCATTTAGTTCTTCTAATTGTTGCTGTAGTTCTCTTCGAACCATTTTGATTATTTATCTTGTTAATGCTCTGACCTCCCTGTTTTTACGAAGTGCTTTCATGATCTCTTGATGGTCGACGTTACGACATCCTGGGTTTTCTAGTAATTTTTACAATACTGACTTAACTTGATCTATAACCCTATAACCCTATAACCCTATCATTGGTGGCACCGATAAAAAAATTTTTGTTTGTGCTATTGCTGTAGTACTACTAAAAAAATATTTCTGACCGGCTGTAAAATGAAATCTATTGTCTGGCTGTATAATCTTCCTGAATGTTTCCCTAGTCTGTCCATAAGTAGTGAAATTTATTATACAATTTTCGACGGACAAACTGTAAACCGTCCAAAGAAATATGATGGAGCACTGTTAGTAAACAAGGCATGTATCAAATAGATAATCAGAGAAATAATATTTAAGAGAGATATCAATGATATAATTGCAATTATATTTGACCTCAAAAATTTTCGGACGCTGTCAGGACGAACAAATTTTAATTTTGCTGAATAGGCGTCGTCGGTGTGAAAAATTTATCAAAAAAAATTGAGATTTTATATGGAAATGGTTGTATAGTGCTCGGCAGCTGACTTTAAAAATTTTTCTTTGTAAATTCCCCGGCAATTGTCGCGACAGAATTACGTAGTGTGCTAAATAACGTGTGGGTTATCCGACTGTACGCGAATCGTATCAGACTGTATGCTAGGAGAATAAAGGGAAAAAAAAATTTTATGGAAAGCCGCGTATAGCATGCGTACCGACCGTTTCTGGCTAAGCGCTCAAGAAAAAGAAATTTTTCGAAGCCTTATCGCACTTACTTCTTTACACCATAATATAATTTTTATTCCCCCCGGTTCGTGTAGAATCTCCATCGTGTTTCCTTCCGCGCGTGGTGTCTTTCAAGATGGCCGCCAAACTCGACCCCGTGGCAGAAAATGGCCAAGTCGCGCGTGCTTCGATATTTCACTTTTCCCTATTCCTTTTCGCCGCACGTTGGGCGTCAATGTGACGTTGCAAGTTGCTCGCCAGAATTATGACGAAACCCGTAACGCTTGCACACAGCTGTTATCGGGCTATCTCTCGGCGAACCGTATTTAATATACTATTTATTTAGTTAGACGCCCGGTTCGTCGACTCGCTTTGCCGGTCGCTCAGCTGAGGTAGAGACTCTCTCGCCCGGAGCTGTAAGTTTCGAGAAAAAGGGGGATAGGGAATATACGCGAAATAACTTACACAGGATTAACTTTTAACTGCCTGGCATTTATTTGGACACAAAAACCGAACAGCGGAGTGACTGTTGACCGGCCGTGATTCGCGAGCGCGCACTCGCAAATTATATGCAAAATTGTCTGTCTACCTGGCTGTTCTTCTTAGCCTGCTCTTCCTCACGTTCGGTGATGCCTCGTACCCTGAAATTCGCGCGGCGCAAACTCTTGCGACTTATCTCTCAACGTACAGAAATTGCCGGAGAGCAAACGTATTTGATACGGTGGGAATCTTGGAGTTGCTGCTATGGTCCTGCGTGTTCCTCGCTTTCCAAGGGAATACTCTGTACAATACGATACTATCTTGCTCTGATACTCGGTGCTTCTTGCGGTCGCGGCGTCTCTCTCTGTCTCGATTGCACGCATTACATTTCTTGTAGATCTCTCATTCATACCAATCACGCATTTACACGATTTTTGCATGTTATATCGCATGTTTGCTCGCTCTCTCGCGCCCTCTTACAAATAGTTGTCCCGCGCGCGAAATTCGAATCGATTCATCTACACGGTCTGGCTGTTAATCGCGTAGTTTCCTACGTCTGGCTGCGCTTGTACATTTTCTTTCTATTTTCTCTCGTAGTACATTTCGCGATCTCGCTTCACAGGCAGTGGACGGAGTTGCAGCCCTCCACTTATTGCCAATAGCTCCCGAGGCTCGACGCATGCATGATACATGGTTTTAATTCTTAAAGTAAGGCTTATATACTAACGTTACAACTGAAATATGTTTATATTTATTTTTTTTGACATTTTTTACAGTTTTTACTATAGTATTAATGTAGTATATGGCAACATGTGGCATTAATATAGTGGTTAACATAGCGTACAAAAATAAACTAATGCTATTTGTGCACGTGTGCATGCACGTTTCCTTGCAAGCGGAGCGCTTGCTCGGAAAATGCGCGATGGCGTACTAAATCGCCACCCGTTAGATGGTCGCCGCTACCGGCGCCCGAACGTTCTACGCTAGCACGCGTGCCGACTGCAGTCTAGCCCCTCACACGCTTGCGCGCGCTGCGCGCTTAAGCTACAGTGTCCGCCACTATGCGGTTTGGCTGTGCGTGCTATGGCCATGTGGCTGGCGTTTTTTTTCTCTTCGCACGCGTAGGAGGCAAGGCTGTGCGTAAGCGGCTTTGTTCTCTAATCCCGCTCGGCTCGGATGTTTTCAGTGCGCGCGATTGTCGCATACCGATGCGTCGAAATGGCAACGAACGCTCGTCGGGGCGTAACGAAAGCGCGTGTCTCAGGCGCGTAAACATGGGTGCACGTGTGGCCGCGCGCGTGCAGTTGAAAAGTTTTCGAGTGCCTGCGAGGAGGGCTCAAGCGTGCGGCGGGTGGAGCAGTGTGCCAGTGCGAGATTGACCGTTCGGTTGTGCAGACGTGTGCTCCGAGACTATTCGTGATGACATCATTTTACCCAAGTGAACACCCGTGAGTGATCGCGTGTGTTGTGCAGGTGGTGTGTCGCAGTGACTTCATTAATTGATTGTGCGCTTGTTTCAGGCCATGGGATGCCCCGGATGCCGTGGAGATGTGCGCGCCGGAGTTTGGCGCCTATCTGCATGCCGCGGGGGCTGGCGCCGGGGTGACGGTGACCTACAAGTGCCAGTGGGAGAACATCATGTGCCCCCATCGAAGTGAAATTCGACAGCCGAGTTGACTGGCCTTCCCAGTGCTGATTTCGCTGATTAGCGCAACTCTTGGTCGCTCGTATGGTGGAGGTATTGCGGTCGCCGGTGCGCCCTGTCATCCTAGCTGGCGGCGCGTCGTACGCCGACTTTGATGGGCTATAGCTCTGCAAATAAGGGCTGCATCCAAATTTCACTTTCTGGTGGCCTATATGTGGGGGAGCTGCCCTACCCGATAGGCCCAACACCAGCCCGATCGGAGCCGAACTGGGTGCTGGAAGTGTTTTGGCGACTAGAAGTCGTTGCTTGGCCGCTGTCGTCGGCCGGCGCTCCCGTGTTGCGCCTGATCTGCGGTGCACTAGGGGGTTGCGCTTGAAGGTGAACCCGCGTGTGCATGAATGATCGTCCGCGGGGTGGGTTGATGGGGAGGGGGGGGGAATGAAATTCGACAGCCGAGTTGACTGGCCTTCCCAGTGCTGATTTCGCTGATTAGCGCAACTCTTGGTCGCTCATATGGTGGAGGTATTGCGGTCGCCGCATGACTGTTCTCGCTTGGCCGGTGCACCCTGTCATCCTAGCTGGCGGCGCGTCGTACGCCGAGTTTGATGGGCTATAGCTCTGCAAATAAGGGCTGCATCCAAATTTCACTTTCTGGTGGCCTATATATGGGGGAGCTGCCCTACCCGATAGGCCCAACACCAGCCCGATCGGAGCCGAACTGGATGCTGGAAGTGTTTTGGCGACTAGAAGTCGTTGCTTGGCCGCTGTCGTCGGCCGGCGCTCCCGTGTTGCGCCTGATCTGCGGTGCACTAGGGGGTTGCGGTTTGAACCTCCTGTGTCCGCTTTTGCGCGCCTACGGGTGTGCCCCGGCTGCGCCTTGAAGAGCGCGCTGGCCAGATGCGATTTGCTGAGCCTGGTTGATTGCTAGCAATTCGTGCCGTTGCTTGATCATTCGTCTAAGGGGGCCACCGCGGTGTTTATGGTAGCAGGTGCAGGCTATTGCTCCTACGACTGCTGCCAAGATCAAGGCCGCCGAGATGGAATAGCCGAACTTCGCTGACCCGCTGCTCAGCTCCCGTAGTTCAAATGAAGTCTCCTTCCTGCTCGCCACCTCCCGCGCTCGATCCGCTATCTGGTGAAGGGCGATGCCAGCCCCTAGGCTTGCCAGGTTCATGCCGTGCTGCGCTTCCACCCGGCTGGCTGTCTGCCTTTCTATTGCTTCACGCAATTCCGCTTCGGCTCCGGCTGCCCCCTTCAGGCTGTTGACGAGCCCTGTAGGGTCCAATTTGATGGCTTCGAACTGCGATTCGTTCAGGAACGCTGTGATCGTCCTAGGGGCCGTAAACCGTGCGTTCGCCGTGTGCGCGGAGCAGCCTGGGTTCAACTCGATGATACCGACTCCTTCTATATCGTCGGTTAACTGCACTGCGTGCGCACAGGTGCAGTAAATTTTCTCCTTACTCCTGGCAGAGAAAAGCCATGCATTGGCGTTGTGCAACCTCAGCCAAAATGTGCCTTTCAGCTGTTTCAATCGCACATCACACGCCGCGGGATCTTCGATCTCTTTGCCCGCTGCTATTTTTACTTCGCATGATACCGACTTTTCGATATCACGAATCGGTTCGTGGTTTACTGCGATGAACCCGTCGTCCATCCTACGCAGTTTCGGGACGTTTTCGTCCGCGATAGGCAGGTACGTCCTGTTCGAGTCGCTTACCGCGAAATATATGTGTTCAGGCCAGATGTAGGCCGCTATGTCCTTGGCGCCTAGTATGCTCTACAGCGAGGGGACCGGTGTGGCCTTGAACAGGTGATAACTGTCTAGGTCAAGCAAGGGGATGTCGATGCGGTAGACCAAGATCCCCTCAATGTACAAGATGTTGATCTTCGAGATCTCTAGGATTGTCAAGACTGATATTTTGTCACTGGGCACGGGGAATTTTACCTCTGTTACCGACGCGTTCACGGCAAGCATCGCCTCGATGAAGACGTCCGGCGAAATTAGACGAGGGTGAATCGCTCCGTTCTTAGCGAATAATATTGCGTGGATTAGGGTATCGGTGTCTTCCCTGAGCTGCTCGATGCTCAACCTGGCGCTCACCAGGGCGTTGAGGACCGCGATTTTCCTGTCGTTTGCCGTTGTTCTATTCACTAGCACGTCGGTTGCCGTGTCTAGACGATCTAATCGCGAACTCAAGTGGGATAGTTCGCGCTCCACCACCTGCGTCTGCTCTGCTAACAGGGCCGCGGTTTGTCGCGCGTCGCTTGCCACTACCTTAATGGACTGCTGGATCTCGATCGCGTCGTCCTCTGTCAGCGTACCGTAGAGGAATTTTTGTAGCGGTCCCCCAAATGGCACTATGCCTGCCCAGCGTCGGGCGCGGTGTCTATCTACCTGGGCCCTATCTATTAGGTGTTCGTTCAGTGATAGCAGTTCCTGCACGCGCTCCGGGCTTCGCGTCTACACTGCTGCCTGGCTCGCCCTCCGGATCACAAATTCAATGGAGTTCTTTCTTTCGCGGGTTTGGCTCAGTTGCGGGGGCTTACGCGGGATTGAATTGACTTCGTGTCGTTCTTTTTTATCTTTGTTTTTCTTCTGCAGCTGCACGTCCGTTGCTGCGGAAAAAAAACGATAAAAAAAACGACTATCCTGCGGGGTGGTCTATTTCAGACTCTACTTCGTACAGGAACTCTACTGCGCGCTTCACTTTGTCTATGTGCACGGTTTTTAGGACATTCTCGACGCGCAGGGTTACGTTGTTCATGCGGCTGTTTATCTTGACAATTTCGAATGGCCCTGTGTACTCCAAGCCGAACTTTTTGTGCTTGGGTTCCTTTAACAGGAAAACGAGCTCGCCCTCCCGGAAATGCTTGACGTTCAGCTTGCGGTCGTAGTAATACTTCGATCTGAATTTGGCTTGCACGAGGTTCATTGCTGCTGACGTTTGCAACACCGCCAGGTTGTTTGTAGCTTCCTCGATGAACTCGTTGTACGTGACTACTGATCCTTCTCGCGGAAAGCTGGAGGGCGTGCGCGGTTTCGTGCCGAACACTAGCTCGTGAGGCGTGTAGCGTGTTCCCTCGTGCTCCGTGCAGTTGTACGCGTGCTGGCACAAGGACGTCCATTGGTCCCAATTGCTGAAAGTTTTTACGTACTTTCGGAGGTATTCGGTGAGCGTGTGGTGCATACGCTCGATCGATCCGTTCGATTGTGGATAGTAGGTGGTCGTGCAGAACTTGCGGATCCCGAATACCCTTGCGAACTCTTCCAGCAGGCGATTCTGAAAGTGCGTACCCTGGTCGGTGAGTATCGCCTCCGGAGGGCCAAATACGCAGATCAGTTTTTCCGTTAAGGCCCTTGCCACTTTTTCTGCTGTTGCCATTTTCACGGGCGTGAGCAGCGTGAACTTAGTGAGCAAGTTCCTGGGCCGTCAAAATGTACCTATTACCTCGATTGGTTCTCTCCAGAGGCCCATAGAAATCCAGGGCGACTTGGGAGAAGGGAAACGCCGGGGTGTTGCTGATAACCATCGGCGACCTCGTTTTTAACCGGACGAGTTTGTTCGTCTGGCAGACTTTACAGCGGGCGACGAACTACGATTTTTGCGTACGTCTTTGTTGTTCCTCGATGCCCTCCTAGGGCTGCCACGTGGTACTGCTGGATGAGCTTGTACCTGTCCTTCGTTGGCGGTACCGGCAGATTACTCAAGTACATGATTGCTACCACTGGCTCGTTGGCGAACACGCTATCGAAAATGTCGGTGAAGACTGTCCAATCAGACAGTTTGAGCATTCCAAGGTCTCTGATAACCGGGAAGCTCTTGATGGCTTGGCTAGTTACGAGACCCTTGAAGGTCTTCAGACCTTTCCGCAGATCGCTGCGCATTGGCCTCTCTGTTATATAATTTTTCACGCATAACCCAAATATCGACAATCCTGCGCAATGGGTTATGCTTACTTCACCGATCGCTAGCTGTTGGTCGCTCAAGGTAGCTGGGTGTAAGTAGCCCCTTTCCACAAGGGCCTGAAGCACCTCCGTGGACAATGCCATGTCCGCGGCCAAGAGGACCAGCAGATTCTCCCTATACGCGAAGGGATGTTCTTTTAGCTGAGCGAGGTGGACAAACGGTGGAGGAAGCTCGTCGCTGGGTATGGCCCATGGCGGCTTCTCACGCGGCGGCCTTGCGCGAGCTACCACGTAGCGTCTTAGCGCATCGTCCTTCAGGGCGGCGTCGGTGATGCCAACCCTATGGCCACCGGACTGCCCGTCGCTGTCCGACGTGTGGCTTTGCTCGGCCTCTGTCGGCAGCTGTTGCTTCGTACCGTTGGGGCGCTTGCCTTGCTCCTCACGTGTGGTTACCCTGCCGATGTCATTTTCGAATGACGATGAGTGGCTGCTGGGCAGTGCCGTCATTGCAGCCCTTTGGAAATCGTCACTGAGCGATCCCAAAGGGGCGGTTGCTTGTTGACGAACGACCGTCTGCTGCTCATCTTCGCTTTGCTCTTCGTTGTCGTGGCTTGGCCTTCGATTTGGCGTAGCTACGGGCTTGCGCTTCTTTCGGTCGAGTCGGATCGGGACTGGAGACAACGAGGGGCTACTTTCGCCGCCGGGCGATGGTAGCCTGTTCTGGCTCGGCCCGCTGCCGCGCGCTCGCTCCTCAGGTATGTCCGCGTGGACGTACGGCGTGAGGTGTTGACCTTCGAGTTGGAGGTGAACCGTTTCGTACGCCGCAGCCACCACAATGTGGCAAAAAACTGTGCTCGTATCAGGTCTTTTCACGTGAATGCACACGTCCATTTTGAATTCGTGTGCGAATAGGAATGCGCAGTCGACATTTCCCCATTCGCTGTCTGACTGAAGTATGGCTTTAGTTGCCGTGTACTCGCCACATGCGATCAGCCTGTCAGACGCGAGTAGACGCCGCCGCAGGTCCACTGCCGACATGTTTAGTCTAGCCGCTCGGATGAGGGAGAAAAACAGGCAGTTTCCTGGCGGGTCGTTGGGGATGTCTGTACACCTTCGCCACAGGATATGTGGCTCTGCGCACTGGCCCTTTCTGATGTATGTTTGCACGAGCACGTTTGCGGATGAGGCTGATGAGCGTTCCTCCGAGGAGGCGCGTTTCCGATCGTAATTACGCGGGATTCCCTCGAAATCTTCTCGCGGGCCGGCGTCCATTGGGTCCTCGAGGATATCACTGTCAGCTGATCGTGCCGTTTCCATTGCTTCGGCCGTGCGCCACGCGTCTCCGTCATCGTCAGCTGATCGTACGATCTGCATCGCTTCGGCCGTGCGCTGTACGTCTACGTCATTGAAGGCGATCATGCCCGCTGCATGTGAGTGATCCCCCGGTATCAGTGCGGCTTAAGTTACACTGCGCGCCGGCCTGTGCGGTGCAAGGGCCTTCTTGCAGCTGTTCGTTATCGCGGCTTGACGCGGCGAAGGCCGATGCTGCCTCGGTCAAGGCCAACGGGGCTGTTGATGCGCTTTTTTCGTCGATGTCGATGCGTAGACCGCGCTTCCCGTCGGCTGCGTGTTTAGTCACTCTGACTGCTAGTTTCTTCCTAGCTTCCCCGGACTTCCATGGCCATGGAAGCTTCAGGGTAGGCGGCTTGCTAGCTGCGCTCGGTGCGATGCTTTCGCTTGAATCAACTGGCGTAGGGGACTTTCGCTTATCCGTGCTCGTTGGCTTTGTGCCCAATGCACCCTGCGCTAGTCGGGGGGCGCGAAACGTCTGTTCTGGAGCGGCCGCGCGCGCGTCAACATCGGAAGCATCGACTACGTTTGAGGACGAACTGCTAGTTGACATCGGCGTGAACGACCTCGGAGTCTTGCGATTGAAGGACGAGTTGCTGTGCGACGCGTCCTACCCTAGGGGTGCTACGTCCCGGATATATCTCCAAGCTCCAGGCGGCAAGCCCTCCGGCACTGTTACTGATTCGGAGAATGTTGTTACTAAGCTCTCCTTGCTTGCTTGCTGGTTTCTTGCAGTCTTCTGTTGCTCGTCCGGCAAGGCGAAGTTCTCGATCGATTGCTGGAGGATTCTGGCAATCCGGAAACGCTCGTATGGGCTGAGTCTATACTTCGCTTTGCCCAATGATTCCAACGTTACGTTCGTTAGAATGCATTGAAAACTTATATTGTCGGCGTAATCGAGCACGAAGACGTCATTCTCGTTTACCTGTTTGGTCAGCCATCGGATGCGTATTGGCTCGGTTGTGCTGAGTACGTCTTGTAACGCTCGGCAGAGGTAGAAACCGTTATCCACGTTCCTTACTGCCAAAAATTCTCCCTTCTCGTAGATGGTCATGCGCTTGATACGTCTTTTAGGCCGCTGTTTATGAGTTACTGACGCGCTCGATTCGGTGACTGCTTGTACCCTCTTGCTCTTATCGCCTGGTTGCTTCACGGCGCGGAAGCGGAAGATGCGCCCTGGCGGGGCTCCAGCCTCTTCGTCCGGGGCTCTCGTCGATCTGCTTGTCGGCCAGCTGGTACAGCTGTTCACGGGGAAGCTCTGGATTGACCTGCCCGGGTTCCAGTACTGGATTTCGAGAGAGAGCGTCGGCGTTCGCGTTCTTCTTGCCGGGGCGATAGATGATATCGAAATCGTAACCTATTAACGCAGCCTTGAGCCGATTAAATCGTAGGTCGGGCTTCCTGGTGTTGTGGAAGTGCTTCAACGCCTCGTGGTCCGTCACGAATGTAAATTTCTTGCCGTACAGGTAGCAGCGGAACTGCTCCTTAGCATAGACCAAGGCTAGCAGTTCCTTGTCATAAGTCGGGCACTTCAGCTCGCTGCCTTTTAGGCATCGGGACGCAAATGCGCAGAGCTGATCGGCGCCCAAGGGTCCTTGCGAAAGCACACAACCAAGAGCGAAATCGGAACTATCGACCGACACCAGAAACGGTTGATCTAAATCTGGTGTTTTCAGAACGGGCGGGTTTGCCAGAAGGGCCCGAAGCGTTACAAACGCGTGCTGCTGAGCTTCACCCCAAGCGAATTTTCCCTCGGGTTGCGCTACCTCATACAAGGGCCTGGCGATCTTGGCGAAGTCCTTGATGAATCGGCGGTAGTAATTGAATAGGCCAAGGGCTTGCCTGACCTTGTGCGCGTTCGTGGGGATCGGATAATTGGCCATCGCGTGCGTTTTGGCCGGGTCGGCTTTGATAAAGCCTCCGCCAACGATGTGCCCGAGCAGCTGAGCTTCGCGCTTCAGGAACTGGCACTTCTTAGGTTCGACTGTCATATTTGCGTCGATCAGTCTTTGCAAGACCCGGCGTAGCCGATCGCCGTGCTGGTCGAGTGTCTCACTGAAGACCATCAGATCGTCCAAGTATACTTCGACCTCCTCCCCTTGCAGGCCTCTCATTGCCAAATTCATGGCACGGGTGAACGTAATTGTGGCCTCTTTAAGGCCCATCGCCATGCGCTTAAACTGCAACAACTGATTGCCGGATTTCCCATCCGGGGCGTAGAAAGCCGTCAGGTGTTTGGACTTCGGGTCCATCTCGATCTGATGATAGCCCTGCTTTAAGTCCATCACCGTGATGTAAGTTGCCGCAGACAGGTGCTCCAAGATATCGCTTGTGAACGGCAGGGGGTGACAACTACCCTCCGTTTCTTCGTTAAGCGCACGAAAATCCGTGACCAAGCGGAACCGCTTGTTGCCCTTGGCGTCCGGCTTTTTCGGGACTATCCAAAGGGATGATGAGTAGCCGGAGTTGGAGGGCTCGACTATCCCTTGCTCACGGAGCTTTGCCAGTTCTCTGATCATGTGTTCTTTTATGGCCGGCGGGAATCTATAGCGGCCTGTTCGCACTGGCTTGTTTGACTTCAAATTTATTTCGTGCCGAAGTAAGTGTGTTGCAGGCAGCTGCTCGCCCTCGAGTCCGAATACGCCGGCAAACTCGTCGACGATTTCCCGAATTAACTCGGTTTCTTCTTCGTTGCAGCTCTCGAGGTCGGCAAGCTGTAGGATCATGTCGACCCTCGCTCTTCTAGCTGCGTCGTCTGCTTGGAGCTTCTCGTTCAGAAGCTCGACATCCCTATAATCCATACGGTTATCCTTGTCGGCGGTCAGTCGTCTAATGTTCGCCTGGCCGTCCAGTCGCCCTTCGGCCTGGCCGTCCCCATCGGCGTGGCTCGAAGGGTTCTGGGGAACTGCGTGGCAAGCCGCAATCTCTACTACTGGGGTTGGAATCGTCACCTCCTGCTCGCTTGTGTTTATGCATTCTGCGAATGCTCGACCGCTCCTGTTCTCGGCGATGCAGTTGCCGAACAACAAGTCGGGATGAATTGGTTGCAGGGGTATCCATCCAACCTCCACATCCGCGTTGGACACTATCGAGCTAATTACCATCCTCGCTCGCGGTGGTATCGTCACTCGCTCCTCTTCCACGAACGGGAATGTCAACTCCCCAAGTCGGAGGCATTTGTTAGCCGCGTCGACGCTGCCTTTGAGGGCATTAATGACGTCCCAGCCGATTATTCCATCCGTCTCGATTGGAAAATCGCTGGACACTATGTACAAGTCGCACAACACGTCGTGGAAGTCTATAGTGGCGATCCCGAGTGTGCGTGAGTGTCCCTCGGTGACTCCGCGAATCACGATTCTGTGTCGGTAATTGATTGGGACACCTCTCGCTAGCTTGTCGATTTTGATAACCGACACGTCTGCTCCCGAATCGACGAAAAGGCTGGCTTTTCCGCTTAGCAGTTGCTCGGATTCTAGATGAATTATGGGAGGGGATCTCCCGGCCGTGAGAAAGCGTATGTCCGCGCAGCATGAGCATGCGTCCGAGTCATCTGGTGACTCCAGGTCCTCGCAATTCACTCCAGCTACTCTGGGCCTCTCTGGGAGGGTCGCGCTGGGAAACTGCTGCGGCAGAATCCTATCATCAACAAGCTTGGCCTCCTCGACATGCAAGTCGAACTTGTAACCGTGCTCATGAGCTGCTCGTACGCCGGGTTCGCCCTGGGCGTTGATGCGTGTATCGATGAGAGTAATGTAACCCTTGGTCCGCTTGTTTGACTCTTGCAGTCTTTCAATCGTCGTATACTCAGGCGGAGTATCACGATTGGCGCGACCTGGGACGAGAGACATCTCACCGTTTACAGCTGGGGGCTGCACGAGTTGCTCTTTGCATGGTGACTGATCCGGCCGTGGGGCTACGGAAACCATCTCCTGCTGAATCTGGGATGCACCGGGTGCGGTGACCTGTGACGTTTTCACTGTTATCACGTTCGTTGTTCTATTCATGATATTTTCGCCGAAAGCGAGCGTGTCGCTAGCTGTTGCGATTTCGATGGCACGAGGGGCGTCGCCACCCGAAGAAATCTCCTTCGAATCGCTCTTCTGCGTTCGTATAAGCTTCGTTACTATCTTCTTTTTCTTATCTACTGCGTGACACTCATCGTCTGGGGAACGAGACGAGCGTCGCACTAGTTTAAAGGCTTGGCCTGATTGCCTTGATTGACATCGCGCTGGTCGCCAGCGCTGGCGCCGCCTTCCTTTCGGTTGTCATGGCGATCGTCTTCGTTGTTGTTGTTGTTGTTGTTGTTGTTGTTGTTTTTACGGTTGCCGTTATTGTTGTTGTTGCCATTTCCGGAATTCCGCTGATTGTTGCCGCGAAACCCGCCTCCTCTTCTATTGTTCGGCCATCTGCCGTAACTCTGGCCGGGCTCCGGTTTGCTGCGTTCGCCGCGCGGGTTTTCTATCCTCTTTTGTGCGGCGTCCCGTACGAGAGTTTTGCACTCGTCCAGTGCGTGACCGGGCACGTCGCAGTATGAGCAAAAGGATTTTGCCCTCACGTCCTGGGAAGCGCCGCCTTTCTCCTCGCTTGATGTAGGAGGCTTCTCCACCTTATCTGCGCTCTCCGCCGCGGCCGCCGCTCGTCTTATCTGGGCCGCCGGCCTATGCTCGTCCGATTTGGCGGACGTAAGCAAGCGAGCTCCCAACCTGGCTTCGTGCTCGATGGCTGCGGTGAAGGCGTCGTTCCAGCACGTGGGGCGCGTCGCCCGGACGAGATGGTCCAGGGGCGCTCTGAGGCCGTACATGAATTGCTCCAGTACGTCGAAGTCTGCTTGCCGCCTTCGAGCCTCTCTGTCGAGCTCGGACAAGCGTGGAGCTGAATCGATTATTGTCGATAGTCGATAGTAAATTTTTTCGACTCGGAAGCCGTAGTCGCCCACGTTCTCGCCGTTTTCCTGCGCAATCGCCCGAATTTGCGCGCTCAATTGGTCTGCGATCCCGATGTTCGCGAAGTGCAGCGTAAGCTCGCGTAGCAGAGCCTCCACTGACCCGTACCGGACCGTGCGCGCGCGAAAGCCCTGTGTCGCTTTGCCTGTCAGTTTGTTTGCAATCTGGCGAAGGAGGAATCTCTCAAACTCCGGGCCGAATGAGTTGAGCACCTCCCTTACTGCTGTCGTGAAAATTGACAGCGTGTCCACATCCCCGTCGAATGTGGGGATCATAGAGAGGGCTTGCGTGAAGTGCGCGTAACGCCTCGGATCGATCGTTGCTACAGATGGAGCCGCCGCTGCCAGGGGCAAGTTTACGTGCGGGGCTCCCGGGCCGTGTGGGGGCTGCGGGGGAGGCTGGGCCCATGGAGGGGGTAGGGGGTGCGGTGGGGGTACCGGTGGCTGCGCTGGAGGCTGCCTTCTTGGTGCAATGGGGTGGCGAGGGATCGCGTCGGGGGAACCTGTCGTCGGCTTCGCCTTCCCTCGGATAGCTATCGCGGCGCCCGGACCTAGAGCAGCATCGGGAATCCGGACGTTCGTTCCCCGTGTGCCGTGTGTCTGTCTCCCGGGCGTCGTTGCGCGCCAGCCGGCCATTCTGTTGATTGCAGTTGTTGTACGCCCCCGCGCATCCCCTACGCCAGTCGATCACGTGGCAGCTTTCGCGGCTGCATCTTCCGTCGGGGAGTTCGTTGTGGCCGCGCCTGCCGTGCTCGTGAGCACTATAATAACTGCGCCGGCTTTCGTCTGAGTCGCCGGCGCAGCTACGGTAGTTGCTTGCTGAACTGTAGCTGCCGTCCGAATGGTCCCCGCGGCAACGGCCCGCGGCGTGGCCGCCGTGGCCGCGTGAGCGACGCGCTCGTTCGTCCTCCCTTCTCTGCCGAAGATCACTGTCTGAGCTATCGTACGGGTTGCGCTGTGGGGTAAACTGCGCCGATCTCGCGGTTAAGTGGCCGCTCGGCGACCTTTCGCCCCCATAGCGGCGCACGCCGGGCGCTGCGGCGCTTTCACGCCGCTGCGTGTTAGCAGGGGATTCGTTCGCGTGATTTTGCGCGGCGCCAGCCGACCCCTCGTGCTCACGACGTTCTGTGTCGCGGCGGTGACGTCGCTCGGTAGCGTGCCGAGCCCTTCCCTCGCTTGGTCGCGTAGGGCTGGCAAATCGACAAGGTTGTCGATCGCTCGTGAACCTTTCGCGTGCATTTGGGCTTTGCCGGGGACGTGGGGGTGCGGCCGGCTCCGATCTCCGGCCGTCACAGAAGCGATCGTCTTGGCTTCTATGCCGATCGGGCTGTCTGGTACACTGCCCGTCGGACCATCTCCACGGCTCGGCCACGCGATTGCTTGTGCCGCCCTTGCCGCCCCGTCCGCCGTCGGACGACTCGTTGGCTCGGGACTTCCTGCTCTTTCGGCGACGCTCGCGCCATCACTCCGCTTGCCCGTCCGAGCCATCGGGATCGCTCGATGGATCAGAGCTCGGATCGTCTGCCGGCGGGATGCGGCGGTATTCGCCCCGGGGCTTCCCTTCCGTACCGAGGAAGGGTTTGCTGCCAACGGCAGCTGGTGGCTCATACGCTTTACTGTTAGCGTCTGCGCCGGCCTTGTTCGAGCTAGTCGCTAGCCAGTCTTTCTCTGGCCATGCCGGGAACAGCGGGAGCGCACCTCCGGCTTGCTCTGCCGCAGCACTGCTAAGCGATTTTGACGGGGGCGGTGGCATGTCTTTGAATAACTGCCTTTTGGTCGGTTTTCTTCCTGACTTCAGGATTTTGATCGCCTCCCGGATTTGACCGTACATCACCTCCTCGTCCTCCGGCGCGCTATCTTCGGACAATAACTCGTCGATGATCTTGTGGAGTTTGTCCGCTTCGCGTTCAAGAGCGGAAGGGTGCGCAGGGGTGCCCCTGCCCGAGCCGCGGCGGGAGCCGGTCGCTGAGGCGGCTCGCGCCTCCTCCTCGTTCCCGGACTCGAACACGTTGTTCGGGTCCTCGTAGCTAGCGATCTGTTTGATTTGCAGGAGATTTGATACGCCTGCCATGCATTTATCCCCTATTTCGACTCGCGCGGGCTTCACTAGGGGAGTATTCAAATGTCCCCAAATATCCGACGGCTGTTCGCGCGGCTCACGTGGTTCCAAGGCCAGACCGTCCAGCCTCTTGCGCAGTTGAGCCAACTCCGTGGGCTCTGATCTTGGGACTGGCTTTTTTATCGTTCCCGTACTTCCGGGGACTGGGAGAGCCGGAGGTATGATGAACGTTGTGTTTTTGGGGTCCTCGTCGGACGAAGCTGGTACTTTCGGATACCGTGACGCCGAGCTGGCGGCGAGCAGCCACGGGGTAGCGCTTACCTGCACGCCAACCTGGTCAGGGTTACGTGCGCTGCTGGGGGGGGGGGCGCGGCGAGTCGGTTCGCGGTTCCAGCGATTCCCACAGCAATCTTTGCGACGTCGGTGATAGGCGGTAATAGGAGCGATAGACCTCCTTCGCGTGCTTGAAACGTTTCTTCGTTTCCGGATCGCTGAGCCGCCCGCGTTTTTCGCGATCTTGATCTTTTCATTGCGCTCCGTTCGCGGTCCTATGTTCAATACCGACATAGCTTTCCGTAGCTTTGTGCGCGTCATTCCGCTATCACGACGCGCTGTCCGCTTTTCGCA
>JACCIB010000353.1:0-174134 GCA_018906965.1 Philotrypesis tridentata
AAGGTCATGACTGTAATTTTATTGAAATGAAGTTGGATAATGAAAATAACGATGTAATGGAGGATACTGAAATACAGTATGATGAAATCAAACAATACATTAATACAAGATACGTTTGTCCTCCAGATGCAATGCATCGTTTATTACAATATAATATGAGTGAATGATCACATACTATTAATAGATTGCCTGTTCATGATAAAGATCAACAACAAATTTATTTTGTAAAGAACGAAGAAGAGAAAATATTGAATAAAAACGTTGGAACACAACTTACTGCTTGGTTTGAACTCAATCAAATAGATGCAGAAGCTCACAACTATTTATATACAGAAATCCCTAGATATTATACATTCGATAAAAAAGAAAAAAAATGGAATAAACGTAAACATTATAACAAACCAATTTTGAGTAGGATGTATTTAGTAAATCCTAAACAAAAAGAAAAATTCTTTCTCCGATTATTATTATTACATGTTAAAGGAGCTACATCATATGAATATTTAAAATCATATGATGGAATAACATATTCAAGTTATTATGAAGTTTGCAAAGCAGGAAATTTAATGACTACAGATGAAGAATGGGATAAATGTTTAGAAGAAGCATCACAATATAAATTTCCAAAAAGTATGTGTCAATTATTTGCTTACATTTGTGTATTTCACAATCCAATGCTCCAGAATTATTTGAAAAATATAAAACACAATTCTATCCACCAAAAATGTCTGAAGAAGTTGGCGTACAATATGCATTAAATGTAATACAAGAAATTTTAATTTCCCACGGATTTTCAACAAAAGATTATAGTCTACCACATATCACTGAAGCAAATGAATTTACTTACAATATTCCTGATAATGACAACGACAGTTTCAATTTTAATAACTCCAATTTATGCGCAGATCCAATTTCAACATTAACAGACGCACAAAGAATTATTTATAATATGATAATAAATTGTATTAACAAAAAATCAGATGATAATTGCATATTTATCGACGGTCCTGGAGGTACCAGTAAAAGTTATTTATTAAATACACTTATAACTTATTTCAAAATAAATAATATTAACTTTTTAACGGTTGCATGGACTGGAATCGCTGCTAATTTATTACAATATGGAAAAACTGTGCATACAACATTCAAATTACCATTAAATGTTAATGAACGTGCAATATAACTGCAAACAGTGTTATTGGCCATGTAATGAGGGATGTTCAAGTTATTATTTGGGATGAAATATCAATGACTTCCAAGTACGCATTTGAGGTAGTTGATAGAATGTTTAAAGATGTTTGTAATAACGACAATACTTTTGGTAATAAAATTGTCATTGTATCTGGAGATTTTCGGCAAATATTACCAGTTGTTAGACATGGAAACAGATCACAAATAGTTGAAAACTGTATAAAAAGCGTAATTTATGGAACAGTTTTAAAATTGTAAGTTTAAAAATAAAATATACGCATTGTTGAATAATTACACAGTTCAAAAAAATGGCTTTAAATGTAGGAGATGGAATATTTGCAAACAATTTTGAAAAAGAACATGAAGTAATAAGTATACCCGAAGAAATGTTAACAAAAGAAAATATAATTAATGAAATATATGGTTACAATATTGAACCAAGCAATCCTGAATATTACGAAAATATCATATTGGCACCCAAAAACTCTGACGTTTTGGAAATAAATAATAAAATTTTATCACTTATCAATGAACAAGAACCTATATTTTAAGCAGTGATTCAGCAGAAGATTCTAATAATGAAAACTTAGACACACTTTTACCTACAGAATTTTTAAACTCGTTAAACCTAATGGATTACCACCGCACAAACTTGTATTAAAAAAGGAGCCATAGTCATGTTATTACGAAATTTGAATTTAAACGACGGTCTTGCAATGGCACAAATTAATTATAAAAGACATGAATAAATATTCCATTTTAGCAGAAATAATAAGTGGGGAAAAAACTGGTTCAAACGTTATATTACCTAGAATAAGTTTAACACCAGCAGTAGAAGAAATACCATTTTCTATGACCAGAAGACAATTTCCAATTAGACTTGCACACGCAATGACAAGTAATAAATGTGCTTGTTGGCTTTATCGATCTCTCCGAGGCAATCGTTGTAGAAAAGGGTTAGAATAAAAAGGCCCTTTCTTATATCGTCAACGTTTCGGCGAACATTGTCGCCCTCATCAGGACACTGTCGAAAGTTTTTATTGTAAATATAAATATAAAGTTACAGAACAATTTTTTAAAAAACAATATTTTTAGAGAACTTACATATCGGAGCTGTCGTGATTTTTGTACATCTCAATGATGTTTTTCCCCCGGCTATTTAATAGCGGGGGACGAGAGACGCCGAGCGACACGTTATTATTTGTATTGCTCTGTCGGCTAATTTCTCAGAAGTGAGGAAGTAGCCAACAGCCGTCGCTTATATATAATGCGCGCGATTCCTGATCTTTAGCGCGGTTTTGTTTACAAGTGACGTCACACACATCACCTCATTTGTTCGATGTACATAAACAGAATATATGTATTCACATTTAACTTTTCAGCTGGTAAATCAAGTGTGTGTATACATTATTTAGTTTTTGGGTATCCTCCTTTTTATTTATACCGTTTTTCTGTAAATGTATGTACATCATTTCCGAGATCAATCTTTTATTTAGATTACTCTCCCTGTCTTTAATACGGTAATCTTCGAAATTGAAAACATGGTTGTACTTTTCTTTATGCTCGGAAATGACATTGTCTTTGGATTTCCTATGCTCCTCCACACGTGTACATACATTTCTTTTTGTTTGGCCGACGTATGTGGCAGTGCAGTCATTACATTTAAGTTCGTAAACAACATTATTTTCCAAGTGCTTTTCTTTTTTATCTTTACCCTTTACAATAATATTGCACATCTGACTATGTATCTTCGGAATAGTTGTTATGTTGTTACGTCTCAAAGAATGCTGCACACGCTCATAGAAACCGCCGATGTATGGTATGCCAACGCAATTACGATATGTATTATCCCTTGACCGTTGTTGTGGTTGTCTCGTTGTTTTGACTTGCGACAGTCGTTTTTTGACATATTTATTAATGAACTCAACAGGGTAATCATTTTCGAGCAGCAAATTCTTAACAATATTAATGTTTTTCTGATGAAAACATCTACTTGATAACCTTACTGCTCGATCAATTAAATTGTACACCATGGCAATTTTTTGGTTAATCGGATGTTGAGATTTAAAATGCAAAAATCTGCCAGAGAAAGTTGGTTTTGTGTACTAATCAGTTTTTATATTACCTGCTTCATTCACCAATAAAACGTCTAAAAAGCTTATGGATTTGTTTACTTCCATTTCATGTGTAAATTGGAGTCTATTGTTATATGAATTGAATACTCTTAATGTTTCATTTACTTTTGTTCTTGGAATACAAGTGATAATATCATCGACATATCGGAACAAGAACACTGGTTTATACGTTAATTTCAAAATACATTCCGTTTCGAGATCATCCATGACAATGTCAGCGAACAGTCCCGAAATCGGAGAACCCATAGGTGTGCCAAAAGTTGTTTGTAAAATTTACCATTAAACTGGAAGTACGTATTCTCCATAAGCAGATCGCAAGCATGCAAAATTTCATCAAGTGGAATTTCCAACTTCCTCGCTATTTGTGCATATCGTCTTTCAATGCTTTGCATGACTAGTGTCTTGTCGATGTTTGTATATAATGACTTTACATCTAAGCTGACAATACAGTGGTCATTCGGAATATTTATATTTCTTATTTTTTCTATGAATTCGTAGCTATTTTTTATGTACGAGTTCGGCTTATCTATGCTATTTTTTAAAACCTTGAATAAATATTTTGATAAAAAATATGTTGGTGAACCTATTGCTGAAATTATAGGTCTTAGAGGATGGTCTCTCTTGTGGATTTTTGGTAACCCATATGCTTTTGGTAAGCAGGTATCAGTTTGTGTGAAAAACTGTTTTTTATATTTTTTACCAAAATATTCATTCTCACTCCAGATATTTGTTAATTTTTTAATATTCGACTGTAGTTTTGATAATGGATTTTTCTTAATGATAGTATAATAGTGTTGTCAGCTAAAAGATTCTCCATCTTGTCATATAATCTCGTTTCTAACATAAGCAACCGTTACATTAACCTTTATCAGCAAAGGTGAACATGATGTCATTGTGAGTCTTAATGAAATTCTTAGTTTCCGTTAACTATTCTCAAAACTTTTTTCCTCTATGTAGTATGTCTAGTTCTATTACGGTGTGTGTGATTTTGTTAATTAGCGTGTTACGAATATCATTTGCAGTATTATCCTGAAAATTGTTGATTGATATTGTGTTCTCTAAGTTTTTTTATGCATTCAATAATAAGAATTTCATTAAGACTACTCGTAGGATTAAATTTCCCTACCTAGCGAGGTCACGTACTTTACATTAGTCGGTATGTCTACATTAGTCCAATTGGTAAACCATTTTTCAAAACTCGGATTTGTGTTGTTTTTTTCTGTTTAAGTTATCGAATTTTCTATTATGAATACAGTTGAGATTGAAGCGAAAATTAGTGTTATGCTCATCCTGGTTTAACATGACAAAATCAAAAATCTCTTGTGAAAGTGAACCATACAAACCGAAAGCATATGGGTTACCAAAAATCCACAAGAGAGACCATCCTCTAAGACCTATAATTTCAGCAATAGGTTCACCAACATATTTTTTATCAAAATATTTATTCAAGGTTTTAAAAAATAGCATAGATAAGCCGAACTCGTACATAAAAAATAGCTACGAATTCATAGAAAAATAAGAAATATAAATATTCCGAATGACCACTGTATTGTCAGCTTAGATGTAAAGTCATTATATACAAACATCGACAAGACACTAGTCATGCAAAGCATTGAAAGACGATATGCACAAATAGCGAGGAAGTTGGAAATTCCACTTGATGAAATTTTGCATGCTTGCGATCTGCTTATGGAGAATACGTACTTCCAGTTTAATGGTAAATTTTACAAACAACTTTTTGGCACACCTATGGGTTCTCCGATTTCGGGACTGTTCGCTGACATTGTCATGGATGATCTCGAAACGGAATGTATTTCGAAATTAACGTATAAACCAGTGTTCTTGTTCCGATATGTCGATGATATTATCACTTGTATTCCAAGAACAAAAGTAAATGAAACATTAAGAGTATTCAATTCATATAACAATAGACTCCAATTTACACATGAAATGGAAGTAAACAAATCCATAAGCTTTTTAGACGTTTTATTGGTGAATGAAGCAGGTAATATAAAAACTGATTAGTACACAAAACCAACTTTCTCTGGCAGATTTTTGCATTTTAAATCTCAACATCCGATTAACCAAAAAATTGCCATGGTGTACAATTTAATTGATCGAGCAGTAAGGTTATCAAGTAGATGTTTTCATCAGAAAAACATTAATATTGTTAAGAATTTGCTGCTCGAAAATGATTACCCTGTTGAGTTCATTAATAAATATGTCAAAAAACGACTGTCGCAAGTCAAAACAACGAGACAACCACAACAACGGTCAAGGGATAATACATATCGTAATTGCGTTGGCATACCATACATCGGCGGTTTCTATGAGCGTGTGCAGCATTCTTTGAGACGTAACAACATAACAACTATTCCGAAGATACATAGTCAGATGTGCAATATTATTGTAAAGGGTAAAGATAAAAAAGAAAAGCACTTGGAAAATAATGTTGTTTACGAACTTAAATGTAATGACTGCACTGCCACATACGTCGGCCAAACAAAAAGAAATGTATGTACACGTGTGGAGGAGCATAGGAAATCCAAAGACAATGTCATTTCCGAGCATAAAGAAAAGTACAACCATGTTTTCAATTTCGAAGATTACCGTATTAAAGACAGGGAGAGTAATCTAAATAAAAGATTGATCTCGGAAATGATGTACATACATTTACAGAAAAACGGTATAAATAAAAAGGAGGATACCCAAAAACTAAATAATGTATACACACACTTGATTTACCAGCTGAAAAGTTAAATGTGAATACATATATTCTGTTTATGTACATCGAACAAATGAGGTGATGTGTGACGTCACTTGTAAACAAAACCGCGCTAAAGATCAGGAATCGCGCGCATTATATATAAGCGACGGCTGTTGGCTACTTCCTCACTTCTGAGAAATTAGCCGACAGAGCAATACAAATAATAACTGTGTCGCTCGGCGTCTCTCGTCCCCCGCTATTAAATAGCCGGGGGAAAAACATCATTGAGATGTACAAAAATCACGACAGCTCCGATATGTAAGTTCTCTAAAAATATTGTTTTTTAAAAAATTGTTCTGTAACTTTATATTTATATTTACAATAAAAACTTTCGACAGTGTCCTGATGAGGGCGACAATGTTCGCCGAAACGTTGACGATATAAGAAAAGGGCCTTTTTATTCTAACCCTTTTCTACACGATTGCCTCGGAGAGATCGATAAAGCCAACAAGCACATTTATTAATTGTCATTGCGTGTGCAAGTCTAATTGGAAATTGTCTTCTGGTCATAGAAAATGGTATTTCTTCTACTGCTGGTGTTAAACTTATTCTAGGTAATATAACGTTTGAACCAGTTTTTTTCCCACTTATTATTTCTGCTAAAATGGAATATTTATTCATGTCTTTTATAATTAATTTTGTGCCATTGCAAAGACCGTCGTTTAAATTCAAATTTCGTAATAACATGACTATGGCTCCTTTTTTAATACAAGTTTGTGCGGTGGTAATCCATTAGGTGTTAACGAGTTTAAAAATTCTGTAGGTAAAAGTGTGTCTAAGTTTTCATTATTAGAATCTTCTGCTGAATCACTGCTTAAAAATATATGTTCTTGTTCATTGATAAGTGATAAAATTTTATTATTTATTTCCAAAACGTCAGAGTTTTTTGGTGCCAATATGATATTTTCGTAATATTCAGGATTGCTTGGTTCAATTATTGTACCATATATTTCATTAATTATATTTTCTTTTGTTAACATTTCTTCGGGTATACTTATTACTTCATGTTCTTTTTCAAAATTGTTTGCAAATATTCCATCTCCTACATTTAAAAGCCATTTTTTGAACTGTGTAATTAATTCAACAATGCGTATATTTTATTTTAAACTTACAATTTTAAAACTGTTCCATAAATTACTCTTTTTTATACAGTTTTCAACTATTTGTGATCTGTTTCCATGTCTAACAACTGGTAATATTTGCCGAAAATCTCCAGATACAATGACAATTTTATTACCAAAAGTATTGTCGTTATTACAAACATCTTTAAACATTCTATCAACTACCTCAAATGCGTACTTGGAAGTCATTGATATTTCATCCCAAATAATAACTTGAACATCCCTCATTACATGGCCAATAACACTGTTTGTAGTTATATTGCACGTTCATTAACATTTAATGGTAATTTGAATGTTGTATGCACAGTTTTTCCATATTGTAATAAATTAGCAGCGATTCCAGTCCATGCAACCGTTAAAAAGTTAATATTATTTATTTTGAAATAAGTTATAAGTGTATTTAATAAATAACTTTTACTGGTACCTCCAGGACCGTCGATAAATATGCAATTATCATCTGATTTTTTGTTAATACAATTTATTATCATATTATAAATAATTCTTTGTGCGTCTGTTAATGTTGAAATTGGATCTGCGCATAAATTGGAGTTATTAAAATTGAAACTGTCGTTGTCATTATCAGGAATATTGTAAGTAAATTCATTTGCTTCAGTGATATGTGGTAGACTATAATCTTTTGTTGAAAATCCGTGGGAAATTAAAATTTCTTGTATTACATTTAATGCATATTGTACGCCAACTTCTTCAGACATTTTTGGTGGATAGAATTGTGTTTTATATTTTTCAAATAATTCTGGAGCATTGGATTGTGAAATACACAAATGTAAGCAAATAATTGACACATACTTTTTGGAAATTTATATTGTGATGCTTCTTCTAAACATTTATCCCATTCTTCATCTGTAGTCATTAAATTTCCTGCTTTGCAAACTTCATAATAACTTGAATATGTTATTCCATCATATGATTTTAAATATTCATATGATGTAGCTCCTTTAACATGTAATAATAATAATCGGAGAAAGAATTTTTCTTTTTGTTTAGGATTTACTAAATACATCCTACTCAAAATTGGTTTGTTATAATGTTTACGTTTATTCCATTTTTTTTCTTTTTTATCGAATGTATAATATCTAGGGATTTCTGTATATAAATAGTTGTGAGCTTCTGCATCTATTTGATTGAGTTCAAACCAAGCAGTAAGTTGTGTTCCAACGTTTTTATTCAATATTTTCTCTTCTTCGTTCTTTACAAAATAAATTTGTTGTTGATCTTTATCATGAACAGGCAATCTATTAATAGTATGTGATCATTCACTCATATTATATTGTAATAAACGATGCATTGCATCTGGAGGACAAACGTATCTTGTATTAATGTATTGTTTGATTTCATCATACTGTATTTCAGTATCCTCCATTACATCGTTATTTTCATTATCCAACTTCATTTCAATAAAATTACAGTCATGACCTTTATAACAGTATTTAAACAAATATTTTATGCACATTACAGTTGAACAAACTTCAACATTTATGTGACTGTTATATTTTAATAGTAAATATGGATTGTAAGGTACAACAAATCTATTATCAGCCCATTTTTTCGTAGAATAAAAAATTTTTTTATTATTGTTAGTCCTTTTATACAAAGGATAATCAGTGTTGGTAATAGTATTTTCAATAAATTTTTTTGGAAATTTTTTTGTACATGTATTAGTTTGTAAATCCATATATGGAGAGTGTTTATTTTGTTCTCCACAAGGACCATGAATCATAAACTGTTTAACAGTTTCATATAATCGTGGATTTCTGGATTCATCAGGAATTTCTGCGGAAATGATTTCATCTATTTGATCATTATTATATAATTTATCTTCTTTAGATAAAAAAATTAGCATATGTATATGAGGTAAGCCTCTTTTTTGTAATTCAATAACATATGTAAATGCAATACAATTTCCAAAAATATTGTTCTTTACAATGTTTTGCTTAAGTTGTTTTACTTTTTCATTAAAAACCTTTACAACTATATCTGGTCTATCCATAGGTACCTCAAAATCTTCAATATTATTTGTAATTTCTTTCCATGTAGGATTACATGTCATAGTTATAAATAAGTCTGGTTTTCCATACGTTTGAACAATAACCATTGAATCAATGAATTTTTGATGCAAAGCTCGAGGACTTCCTGTAAAACTTGATGGTAGAATAAACATTTTTCCAATATTTAAATCATCATTTTTGTTAGAAAATTTATTTTTTATATGATCCATTAATCCTTGATATAATTCTGTCCTTAGATTATTCTGATTTTTTTTTAATGTAATATAATCTTGAACTCTCCACCTTAACCCATGCATCAACAATATATTGTTGGGACAACTTTCCTGAATTAATGTAAGGACTGAAATCATCTCTTATACTTAATTTGTAATTGTAGAATTGTAGCGTCGACATATTCTTGTTGCTATTGTTTAATTTCATATACGGGTTCCATCCAAAACCACCTTGTGGAAAAATTAATGGATATGTCATTGGGTCTACATGTTTACTTATAGTTGGGATTCTAATTGGTGTTTCTGACTTGGGATATATGCAGATATCTCTGTCTATTGGAGGTTCTCCGTCATTTGCTTCAAATACTACAGCAACTTCATTGCATGCTGCAATGTTATAACGATTTTTATCTAAATTTTGATTTCTTATTATTAGCATTTTTACTTTCGGAATATTTGTATTATTAATATTAACTTTTCTATTTGCCTGTAATTCGACTTCATGCATCATTCTATAAGCTTGAGCATATGGATTCTTTTTTCTTAAATAATTATCTAATTTCCTTAAAATCTTTTCAGAACATTGAAAAGTACTATTTTCAATTCTACTTTTGTTTGCTTCTTCATTGTCGATAATATACATTTGACCATATCGTCTTGTTTTATTTTCTGGCGGATGCAATGCGTAAACATCATGATATATTTGTCCACATATACGGATAACTTGTGGACCTGGAGTGAAAATTTGATCAAATTTAACACCAAAACTTGCAAATGCCAAAATGTTATTGTATATCCTTCTATCGTTTCTAAATTATTTATTTGTTGTAATTAAATATTTTATGTCTTTCGGATACTCATATTTTTCTGGTACAGTTATTTTACCTTGATGACAACAATTAGAAAATTTATTATTGTTTTGATTTTCAAAACTAAAATGTTTTGCTTTACAATGTTCACATTCTAAAGTTAAATTGCCAACGTTATTTTCTGGTATTAGAGCTTCATGAATATCTGTGGTGGCTATAAATGCACATTTATTGTTTTTTGTTTATATATTACATTTTTGTTTTCCGTCTTTACAAGTTTCAATTTTTCTTCTTTTTGTTTCAGTAATTTTTTTATTTAAATTGTTACTTTTTCGTTTTCTATTAGATTGATCTCTGAAATTTGTTATATTATAATGTAGAAGTTGTTCCGTTGTTAATTTTGTGCATTTCACATACAATTCTTGAATTTGAAGATTTTGTAATTGTTCAGCGATGTCATTAGATACAATATTATTTTATTCTTGTAATAATTTCACATTATAATTTTGTTTATCTTTAACGTTGCCAATGTTCACTGATTTTGATTTTTGTTTTTCATAATATTTTTTATTTTTATTTTGTACAATTAATTTCTCGTCTTTCTTAATTAAAGTGCGTGTGTAAGATTTTTTAGCTTTGTCTAATTTATCTATTTTATTTTTGTTATAATAGTTTTTATGTTTTTCACGTTTGATTATGTCTTCATCTTTCTTCACTAAATGATGTATGTAAGATTGTTTCGCTGTTTAGCGGCAGCTAAGATTAAATGTAGCTACATCATGTATATTATCGGTAAAATTTATAGAATTACAGAAAGAGCGCCGACAAGTCAATATTAGTAAAATTTACGAAATTACAAAAAAAGCGCCGCTAAATGAATAGTGTTCAAATTCATGGAATTACAAAGAGAATTATAAAAAGTACCGCTAAATCAAGAGCCAGCTTTAATACTATTGGTAAAATTCATAGAATCACAAGAACAGCGCCTCTGAATGAAGCGGCAGCTATGATTACAACACAGTCATGACAACAGTCAAATAATGTCAGCTAAACAATTGAGCACAGCTTCACTAATATTAAGTGTTTGTACAGATTTATAATAGGTAAGGTACAATTTTAACTTTATACGTAAATAAGTATACATATATTTCATATGCTACATGTATAATATTGCTAATTTTATATGTGTTTTTTAATGATTATTATTTTCACGCAAACGGTATTAACGAAGTAGTAAGAGTATGTATTGACACAATTAGGAATAGAAATGAATATACAAATAAGTACATTATATCTCTGTAATTTGATTAATGAAATTGTGATTATAATTTTCAAAAATACACTATACAAATAAAATTATAAATAGGTAAAAATGAATCATTAAACTGATTTCCACTAATATGAATCGTTTCTACAGTTAATAATTGATAAGGTAAAATTTGAACTTTATTCAATTAATTCATAGATACACATTCTACATATGTATATTTAAATTAAAATATTTAAATTGCCATTTTCAGGAAAAAAGTATTAACACAATCTAATGAATGTATCAATGATATCAATCAATAATATCAATGTAATATGTATTAACACAGTAATATCACTACACTGAGAGAAATAGGCATTACTTTTTCAAACCTTCAGTACGAAAAGTTACAAGAAATTATAGTAAATCATGCACCGACTTCCCAAACACTAACTTTTACAATCCAATATAGTAATTTTTATTTTGGTTCAAATAATTTAAAAATTTATTTATCTTTTGTTTATCTGTTTTTAACTTTGTAGAACATTATTGTTTTATGAGTATTATCATTATTTATTGATTATTCATTGAATTAAATCGAAATATGCAAATTAAAAATTTTCGACTTGGGCTGGATTCGAACCCGGACCTACGGGACCGCAGTCAGGAGCGCTAACCACTCGCCGAAACAGAACTTTTACGCGTAAAACTTTGGATCTAATATATAAATTGAAGGTATTCATAACCTTAAACTCAAATCATTTTTACCATTTTATATAATAAATTTTAATACAAATAATTTTTACTATGAGAAATATAGTAATGTTTTCTACAGCGACTTGTAATATTCGATAAAATAGTGAATAATTAAAATAGTGAATATCAGCATAATAGTAGTAAAAATTACTGCTTTTTTTTCTCAGTGTACACATTTACACAGATTATAAATAGATTCAAATGTATTCAGTATATACAAGGAACATTAAATAAGTATTAACACAGTATTATTGCTACACACTTACACAGATTATACATTGAATGAATTCAGTATATAAAAAAGAATTTAACAAACATAAAATGTTTCTACAGTTAACAAATACTAAGGTAAATTTTAAACTTTATTCCATGAATCACTAGATACACATTTTACATGCGTATTAAATTAAAATATTTTTATTACTATTTTCAGGAAAAAAGTATTAATAAAATATTAACAATATGTATTTGCAAAGTATATGAAAATAATTTAAGAAAATATTATTATTATTAGTATCAGATGTCAAAAATACTATTTAAAATAAAATGTTAAATATCATATACGAATATGATAATATATTATTTATAATACATTGTGTATTATATAAGATAACATTGACCATATAAAGAAAAAAAAATAAATGGACAACACTATTTACTCTATGTACAAATATATTTTGATTTGACAATATCCTTCACAAAGAAAAATCATAAAATCCTATAAATTTTCTAACCCTATAAAACACCAAACTGCATAAAAGTTCACTCGCACGATATTTCAACCGTAACTTTTAATCATCAATTTATAATTTTAAATTTATTATTTATTATTTATATGATTCATAACGTGTAGAATTATTGCTCGCTAACGCTCGCTCGGTTTGTGACCCCAGTTTAACTTCAATTAACAGCTTAGCTTTAATTAACAGGTGAGTGGGCTCAAAATCAAAGTTTTGAGTAATACTATAAAGACCCCATAGGAAATTTATATACATGAATATTATATTAATTGAATATCTGAACGTAGGATTGGAAAAGTCTGATTATCAGCTTTAAATGTAGAAATTGAAATATATACATTTATACATCTCATTATAATGTTTGAAAAGAAAATTGAAATATATACATATATATCTCGTTATAATGTTTTTTAAAAAAAAATAATTGAAATTTATGAGTGATTCCATGCGAATTCGAAGGGTCAAAAAATCGATATAGCTATAACTCTGGGAATTTGTTCTGGAGGTTACCTGTGATTACTCTGAATTTTTTCAGATTTTTTTCATTGATTATCTTAGAGTTGCAGGGGGTCAAATTTGATAAAAACAGGGTTTTTTTCATTTTTTGCTGATTTTGCAAAATTCATAGCTTCTCAGGAAAGCATTTTTCGACAAAAATACATTGAACACTTTTTTTATAAAATTTGCTCAGCTTTTCAACAAAAATATTTATAACAAAAATATTTATAACAAAAATTCATAAAAATATTTATAAAAAAATATTTATAACAAAAACTCATGAAAGTACCTTTTCTTTGCTTAAAATTACCAGCAAAGTTTCAGAGTGGGTCTCGAACATTAAGACAACTTAAAAAATCAAAATATGAGTTTCGAAAAAAAAAGTTTAGAATTTCTTATAAAAAAAAATTAGATTTGAATAGAAAAAATAATTCTAAGAAAAAAAGTATTCTTGTCATTATTCATAATTTTGCTTCCTTTCCGAGCTAAAAATCGATGAAAATTCAAAATTAAAGAGTAAAAAATGCGAAATCAGCAAAAAATTAAAAAAAAAACTGTTTTTATCAATGCGAAAAATCTGAAAAAATTCAGAATAATCACAGGTAACCTCCAGAACAAATTTCCAGAGTTATAGCTATATCGATTTTTTGACCCTTCGAACCCTTATACATATATAGACACCCACGAAAACAAGAAACTCCATAAAACCCGATAAAACATGATACGCAATAAAACTGCAAAAACTAAAACCCCATAGAAACACCATAGACCACAACAAACCCTATGGTATCAGGTTCGTATTATACCAAAGAACGTTAACATAAACAAAAAATATCATAAAATATCACAAAATTTCATAATGTCGAAACATCCTAAAACCCTATAAAATTTCTAACCCCATTAAATATGAAACCGCATAACAGTTCACAAATTCCATAAAACATGAAACCCTAGAAAAACCCCATAAAACACCATAGACCACAATAAACTCCATAGCATCAGATTCGTATTACACCAAAGAATACTTTTACCGAAAAAAAACCATAACACCATAATTATTTTAGAGAATAAATAGTAAAGTCTTGAGAAAAGAAAGGCTGAAAAAAAAGTCGGAAAAAAAAGTCTTAATTTTTTGAGCATCCGTAAAAAGCCCATGGGACAACCTTTTCAAAAATTTTTTACGGTAAATGGATGCTCCATTGTACCAATTAACCATTCCTAAAAAAAAATAAAAAAAAAATTAATTATTACCAGTAATGGGGTTTTTCCACCATTTAAATGAAAACAGGCATCGCTCACTTTAATATAATGTAAGATTATTATTTTTTTTATTTGCAGATTGCAGCCGATTTTGAACACATTTACGGTGTCAAACATACTGCTTTATCTCTAACATGGCCTCAATTATTGAGTAGAATAGTAAATGTTGTAAAAACTGAAAAAAAAACAACTCTCCTGTTAAAATCTGGTTAGAGAAACATAACTCCTTAGGTATACATAACAAATTTGTAAAAATAATTCAAAAAATAATTGTAAAATTCGGACTACATACATTCATAATTTAAATTAACTTTCTAGCGCAAGAGATACTTGCTTTGCTTGCATTGCCGTTAATATTAAAAGCTGCCAATCATAACATAACTGAAAAGGGATGTTCTCTAAGTAACCAAGACTTATTGGATGTTTTTATTTATGAAGAGGAGGTTAATATTTCTTATTTATAACAGAATATATTATGGATATAATTCAATATGTTAACAATTTTTTTTTCATGTATTTAGATGAGTGTGTATACACTATCTAATATGATTTTATCCCTCGGTAGTTTGTTATAATTCTTTTGTTGTTATTATCAATCCCTCCAAGGCAATGGTTTTGAAAGGGTTTTAAAAAAAATTAAAACTCCTTTCTTTTAAGAAACGACGTTTCGGCGATCATTGTCGCCCTCATCAGGAAAATATTGGAGCACATTTGATTTGTGTACATCTCGATAATCCTTTCCCCCGGCTAGTTAACCGCGGGGGAAGAGAGAGACCGAGTGACACAGCTATTATTTATACACTTTGTCAGCTACTGTCTCGGACTTCCGAGTAATGCTGATCAAGGCATTGTAGATCAATTCGCAAAATTTTTATCAGATTTTTTCATTCCATATTTAATAGAGAAATTTTTTACAGAATTTCACGATAGTAGCACAAATTTCAATAAAGCAAAATTAATACTTAATGACAATAAAAACCCATTAGATCAAATTTCGAGTGAAAAATTACGATTTTCAATGCTGAAGAAATACTGCAGTTTAAAAATGCCTGAAAAATATGATATGGGATATGAGATTATAAATAATTGTAGAACATTGGTTCAAGGTGTCCATGTGCCGTTAGAATATTCATTAAAAACTTTACTAGAAATACCCGGACTATTTCATGGTATGCATGCATAAACTTAAGCAAGAAAAAACTGTAATTTCGAATATCGTACAAGGTAGAGTTTGGCGTGAGAAATTTAGTTTTGAAAACAATAAGACAATTTTGCCTTTAATCCTTTATTACGATGACTTTGAGTCAGGAAACGCGTTAGGCAGCCATTCTGGTGAGCAGGCTTTGGGAGGAGTATATGTCTCGATACCATGTCTTCCGCCACATTTATTAACTAAAATAGATAATATTCTAACAGCATCTGTATTTTATACACAACACAGAAAAAAATTAGGCAATAACTCAGTGTTCTATAAAGTGATAGAAAACCTTAATTATTTAATCGACAATGGTGTACAACTTAATATTAACGGACAGATAGAGGTAGTATATTTACAGTGTATTTTATATGTTGGAGACAATTTAGGGCTCAACTCTTCATGTGGCTTCGTAGAAAGCTTCGGAAAGAATCTCCGCTATTGTCGAATATTCACTGCTACACACGATGAATGCAGTTTCATGTGTGAGGAAAATAATACGCTTTTAAGAACTCGCGAAAACTATGCTAAAAGTTTACTAGGAAATTCCTATAATTCGACATCGTTCGAATCAGGAATAAAAGAACCTTGTGTCTTTAACAACATAAAAAATTACCATATAATCGATAATAAATCAGTAGATTTAATGCACGATGTTTGCGAGGGTGTAATCGGTTATTCATTGTCAAAAATCCTTACGGTATTAATTTATGATGAAAAATGTTTTTCTTTGGCCATTTTAAATGACCGTATACAGAAGTTTAATTAAGGAAATGTTGAAACTAATAAGCCGCGTCCAATCATAAGAGATTTTTCTACAAAGAAAGTGAATGATAAATTCGTAGACAAAATCAAACTCAAGCAGTCATCATCTGAGATGATTTGCTTAGTCAGATATTTCGGTCGCATCGTAGGGGACTTAGTACCAGAAAAGAATAAGTATTGGAAAATATATGTAGTTTTAAGACAGCTATTAGGTTTACTACTCTCACCCAGATTTGTAGAAGCAGACGTTCTGTACGTGAAGCGTCTTGTAAAAAAACATAATACTATGTACATAAGATTATTCGGGCAATTGAAGCCAAAAATGCAGTTTATGGTGCATATTCCAAATATTATGCGAGATTTTGGTCCTCTTATTCATTTTTGGTGTATACCATTCGAGCGAAAGAATAACTACTTAAAAGGTACAATAAATAAGTCTATGTGTCATAAAAATGTTCCATGGTCCGTAACTTTAAAAAATCAATTGCAACAATGCTTTTTAAGGCAACAATACTTATCTGTAAAAAGTGACATTTCGTTTGACATCACAGATAATGAGAACGATGGAGAAATCAAACAATTGCTTCCACATATTGCATTCGCACAATCATTGAATGTCATTTATATATGTGGAAAAAAATTCTTAATAGATTCTATTGTAATAACATATTTTACCGATGACGGACCGCAATCTGGTAAAATTAAAAAGATTTTTAAAATTGGCGAAGATGCTTACTTTCTTGTAACCGACATTGATTATATCTGTTTTAAATCTCATTATCATGCATATAAAGTTGCATTTAATCCGTTAAATTCATCTATTAGGTTAATTAATGTACTTCATATTCCTAGAGTCGATCCGTGTTTACTCGTTAATTTAAAAAATGATAAGTATATTATAACGAAATATGATGTGTAAAAAAATACAATTACTTTAATAAAACTTGAATTTTGGCTTACCAATATATTTTTTTCATGTATTTTAATTAATGTATATATATATTAATGATTACATTTTTTATATCCACTCACACAAATATAAACGTTACCTAAACGTGAATAATATTTTATACACAAACACACACACACACACAAACACACACACACACATATACACACACACACAACGTATAAAACATGTATAAAATAGTATATCATGATATATATATGACATCTACCACATGAAATGTTGGGCGAAATACTTCTATTAAGTCGAGGCGTCAATACACCATATTGGACCTCTGAGAGCTCCAAATATGGATTCGCGCAATGCCCGAAGTTCTTGGTATTCGCATGACTCCAGTCTGAAAGAATACAATACTATTTTCGCATCCATATATGTACGAAACTCTTGGAGTTTATAGATCTCTATTTTAAAACTTGGTAATTCCATTTAGAGTGTCGAGATAAAGATATTGTGCCAAAACATATTTCTAGGATGAGCGTGCGTAGATTTTTTCACAGTAAATTTGCGACTAGAAAATACCAAAATTGTATAAAGAAATTACAAAAGAAGCTTTTAAAATTAGAGATAATAGATCGTAATACACATATAACTTTTTTAAACAAAACAATATTGTACACTATCAGTAGCATTAAGAGTTTAACTCCCGAGCACTTTTCTGGGTTAGTTTTAGATTTTTCCGAAAATTCCTTAAAAACTTACAAGAATAAATTAAATTATAACTACAGGAGAAAAATATCCGATCTGTCTGTAGTACTCTCATGCTCTCATGGATATGACCTTCCGGTCCGTCCGCATGGCAATACTTCGAATCCTCGTAGTCCGAAGGAGAATATTAGTAGTTTTGACTATAATTTTAACCATGCGGAGATTTTAAAATTGAGAGAAAAATGGCTTGTGAATCTTACTGATTCGCAGCTTCCGGATTTTGTAAAGAAGGTTATGTCTGTTGTTTATGTACATAGGGAGTAGGCAAATAAATATATGTATTTCTGTGTCTATACTGTTTAATGTGCGAACTCTTACTGACTACATAATATTTACCGGGCCTACTAGGGAGCGACGCGCTAGATCACACACATGCGCCTTAGTATATAAATGTACGTATACAATACAGGTATATTCGCAACACGCCCCCTTATTTAAATACTAAGGCCAAACAACCATTTTTCCAAAACAAAAAAAAACCTTCCTCTTTCCTTATAAAAGTGCGCTACAATATACTCAAAAATACAGTTCTCACTCAGTTTACAAAAATAAAAATTTCTCTCACTCAGTTCACAAAAAAAAATAAAAAATCATTCTCATTTAGTTCATAAAATAAAAATCCTCAATCAGTTCACAAAATAAAAATCCTCTTTTTTAATCGCACCGCACAAATATACATAATAAGAGCACTCCGTTACAATATACATTTTTATTTTATACATTCATATTCAAGCCAACGCATCTGCAAAAATCATTCAACTTAATAGTAGACACTGACTTTGTAAGAGGATCTGCTAACATTTCCCTATTTGAAACATGTATTATTTTTACAAATTTATGATCCACGCTTTGCTTTATAAAAAAATGCTTCGCCGCTACATGTCTTGTAGCTTTCGAAAATTTGTGATTTGTAGCTAAATCGACTGCTCCTTTATTATCGCATCTCACCTCAATAGTTTCATTTCCTTGAATATCCAATTCCTTTAATAAACCTCGCAGCCACAAAGCCTCTACAGTAGCTGAAGATAATGATTGATACTCTGCAACTGTACTTGACGTAGCCACCGAGTCTTGTTTCTTAGATTGCCAACTAATAGCACCTCCTTGTAGCACAAATACAAAAGCAGATACAGACATACCATCTTCAAGATCACATACCCATGTAGAGTCACAATATCCTATTAGCTTACTATTTCCATCCTTTGAAAAAGATAACTTGTAATCCATTGTTCCATGTAAGTACCTCAGAGTTCTCTTCAATATTCTATAATGCTCAAACCCGTAGTTTGTATTAAACCTGCTGAGGGTGCTTACTATATATGCGAGATCAGGCCTTGCCATCTGTAACAAATACATAAGTGATCCAATAATATTTTGATATGGTATATTTTTTAACAGTTCTAAATCTTCCTCAGACTTTTGCGAATCATCTCTCTGAATAATAGTTCCCGGCTCAATAGGTGTGCTGACAGAATTACATTTTTCCATATTATACTCCTTTAAAATATGTTGTATGGTTTCTTTCTGATCCATGTAAATAACACCTTCGTTCCTATCTCGTGTGATAGAAACATTGAAACACTTTTTTATATCACCGAGACTCCTCAAAGATAAATGACTTTTTAGATTAAACATAAATTCTTGAATCATTGTCTTCGATGATGAAAATACAATTAAATCGTCTACAAAAACAGCAACCTTGAGATCTTCATTATTGTTTTTAAATACATACACACAAGGATCATATATACAGCGTTGAAAATTCAGAGTCTTCATTATTTTATCCAACTTAATATTCCAAACTCTTCCACTCTGTTTTAAACCATAAATGGCTTTCTTCAATTTGCACACCATCTCCTTGTGTTTTTCATCTTCATAACCTTCAGGCTGATGTATATACACTTCAGTATCAAGATCCCCCTGCAGGAAAGCCGTTTCAATGTCAAGATGAACCACTTCAAGATCTTTTTTAGCAGCCTGTGAAAATAATATTCTTAGAGTGGTATATTTAACAACGGGTGAATATGTTTCCTGAAAATCAATTCCTGATACTTGGTTAAAGCCCCTGGCAACCAATCTAGCCTTATATGTGGCTTCTCCCTGATGATCGAATTTCAACTTATATACCCACTTAGTAGTTATTACATTAGCATTATGAGGCGGTGGACACAACTCCCAAGTACAATTTTTATAAATAGACTCAATTTCCTTATCCATTGCCTGTTTCCACATAACAGCATCTGCACTATTTATGGCTTGAATGTATTCACCTGGTTCCGATTTATCCAATATATTATCTGATTTTAACTTCTTATCAGGTCCATCATTTATAGTTAAATCTCACAGGAGGATTAGAAATTCTCTTCGATCTTCTTGGAGGCTCCGGAGATCTCTGATGTATCTGGGTATCAATATTCTCATCTATGGACATATTTTGGATATCATCATTTAAGATTTCTTCATCTGATAAACTTGTTTCGCTGTCTGTATCAATGGAAAGGGGTAGCGTATTATTTACTTTGTTATTTCTGCTCCCTTTCATTAAATCCATAGTTTCATGAAAAATCACATCTCTACTTATTTTAATTGTACGAGATATTGGGTCCCATAATCTATAAGCTTTTCTGATCGGATCATAACCAACAAAAAAACATACCTGACCCTTTGGATCCATTTTTGTCCGTTTAGTCTCCGGTACATGAATAACAGCCTTACAGCCAAACAAACGTAGATGAGATAGATTTTGCGGAGCTCCCGACCACAACTCTTCGGAAGACTTGTTTTTCAAAGCTTGCTTTGGCGTCCGATTGTGTATATAAGTTGCTGTCGCCACCGCTTCTGCCCAAAAACTCTTCTCCAAACCGGAGTCCAATATCATGCACCGAGCCTTATCAAGCAGAGTCCTATTTAACCTCTCAGCTCTGCCATTCTGCTGTGGGTTTTCTGGAACACTCAATCTGCTCATTGTACCTGAATCTTTCAATAATTTACACATTTTAGTATTTAAGTACTCCGTGCCGTTATCACTCTGCAAAGCCTTGATATTTTTACCTGTTTGATTTTCAACTAAGTTCTTAAAATGTACAAACGATTCGTACACTTTATCTTTCGTTTGCAGAAAATAAACATATACCTTGCGAGAATAATCATCGAGAAAAGTCAAAAAATAAGCCGCTCCCCCATTTGATTTCGGAGTCACATAGCATAAATCGGTGTGGACAATATCTAACACATTTGCAGTTCGATGTTGACTTGCCGGAAAAGGTTTGCGACAAATTTTTCCAGTCGCACACACTTCGCAATTTTGCAAATTATCCCCTTTTACTCGCACACCCGAAGACGGATCTTGGTTCAGTGCCTTCAAGCTATTTTGATTTAAGTGCGCTAGACGTCGATGCCATAATATTGCATCCAATGGCTGGATCGTCGTTGCTAGTGTTATCTCATCAGTCATGCCATTGATTTCTCGAACATTATTTATCGATCCAGATGGTTTCTTCTTATCGACCGTCACACCTTGTATTTTGTAAACACCACCTTTTAAAGTCGCGCTCAAACACTGTGTACGCGTCTTGTTTACTATCTGGCAACCGCTCGATGAAAATATCGTTTCGAATCCTTTCCTTGTTGCTTCGCTTACAGATATTAAATTGGTCGCTATATTCGGAATATACAAAACATTCAATAACTTGACAGTAATTCCATTTTCACAATTTAGAAGAATACTTCCTTCCCCTTTTACAGGCATTTTATTACGATTTGCCACCGTGATAAATTCAAGACTCGACTTATGCAAATTCATAAAATTTGACTCGTCATTTGACATGTGTCTCGATGCACCTGAGTCTATTATCCAATCGTTCGGGCCAATAACATTGGATACATTCAATCCGATAAAACAAAACGCTGATATATTTTCACATTCTTCATTTTCATTCTCTTGACTCTCCGTTTCACGCGCTAATTGAGCTTGATTTTGAGAATTTCTATTTCGATTATCAGGTAAATTGCAATTTCGCGCTATATGTCCCAGATTATTACAGCGGAAACATCGAACTGGCGAATATGACCTGTTATTAAAACGACCTCTGCCTCTAACGTACCTGCTCACTTGATTATTTTGACTCGATGTATACAAGCCGATATCATCCGACCTTGATTCTTTCGATCCCCATTTCACTTGTTGCAGCAGCTTAGACTTAATTTTCGCTGTAGTGATTTCGGAGTCCGGTAAGCTCTCAATCGTCATCCTCATGGGAGTATATTCCGGCGGAAGTCCTCCTAGCATCATACAAGCGGCAAAATCATCTCCGAGATCCTTTCCGATGTTCTTTAATTGTTGATGAATAGTCACGATTTTGTCGATGTAGGCTTCAACGGATTCACAATCTTCTAAACGGATTTTTGTATATTGTATAATAAGGCTCGTTTAACGGTACACACTTTTACTTGCATAAGTCTGCTCTAACTCCTTCCATATCTCACTTGGTTCTGAAATATTTTCTATTTGACTTAGCACTATGCGCTCCACTGCTAAAATTAATTTTGTTCGTGCTAGTCTTCGTTTGTCGGAATCTGTACTTAGCTGACTTCCTTGCGGCGCCACGATAGCGTCAAAAACATTTTCATGCTCCAAGTACGCCTTCATCTGCACAGCCCAATCGTGATAATTTTCAGCTCCGGATAATTTTTCTATTTGCTGCAGCATGGCTAAATTTTTCCCTTTATTCGGAGCCATGACTTGTTCGCACTTTTTTTTTTAATTTCACAACGGATTTGCCACTCAACTATTCCAATATCATTCACTATGTACTACACATAACGATGCCTGGGCCCATAACCTGTTGTTTATGTACATAGGGAGTAGGCAAATAAATATATGTATTTCTGTGTCTATACTGTTTAATGTGCGAACTCTTACTGACTACATAATATTTACCGGGCCTACTAGGGAGCGACGCGCTAGATCACACACATGCGCCTTAGTATATAAATATACGTATACAATACAGGTATATTCGCAACAATGTCTATGGGAGAAAAATTCAATTTTAATACAGATTTTCAATTTAAACAAGCTATTGAGATTTTAAAAAGCCTGGAGAATGTATACGCGTTCAATCGAAACATAGACGGAGGACTACGTGATGGAGTCATTTCTATATTAAATTCTCAGATCAAAAATAAGACGCATGTGCCTTATCATGAACGGATTATGTCATATAATATTAGACGTACAAAACAGTATTTAAAAAACAATCCCGATCTATTTTTCACTAGAGCAGATAAGGGCAATGCTCCGGTAGTGGTGGATCGAAACGTGTATATCTCGAAGGTTAATGAGGCCCTCAGCGACGAGAGATTTTATAGACTGGTTAAAGTAAACCCTGCTGCAGGGATAAAAAAGCGGATCAAAAAACTCATTGACCTTTGGAGTGCACGAGGCGTTCTAGAGTGCGACGAGGCCTTTAGAGGTCTCTCTTCCAAGGGCATCGAGTACACATCGCTCCCGAAAGCTTATGGCCTGATAAAAATCCATAAACCGGACAATCCCGTAAGAATTATAGTTTCAGCAATTAATAGCCCCACTTATTTTCTTGATAAATGTATATCCGTCTTATTAACAAAACATTTTCCTTTACCAGCTTCACATATAAAAAATAGTACACAATTGAAAAGTAATCTCACTAATATGAATATTTCTGATTAGCACTGTTTTGTGTCCTTCGACGTTGTTTCATTGTTTTCGAGTTTGCCAAAGGATGCGATTATACTATCGATTGAGAAGAGATGGAAATGGCTCTCGTGTATGAATTGTATGTCGAAGAGTGAATTTATTGATGGTATAAAAATTCTTCTCGACTGTACGTATCTTGTTTTTGATCTCAGAAATGCTACATATTCAGTTTTTCGATGGCACACTTAATACGACTGAGGATACGTGCCGCCTCAAAGCGAGTTATAAAAATGTTATATTAAATCTAAAAAATAGTCCGAATAAATTTTAATTGTAAATAATGTGATTGCGGAGGCTCGGTGGCGAGCAGACTGTATCAGGATCCTAGCATGCAGTGAGAGGTGGCATACCGCCTCGCGCTCTCTTCAACTCAGCCAACACATGTTCGATAGTGATTGGCTGGCGAGCCGGAGCGGAACAGCTCAGTGGGAGGTCGGGGAGACCGGGTTGCCGTGGCAACGCGCCGTCCATACTGTATACTATATAGTCATACAGTCATGGCAGGAGCGTTTCTTGCGATGCGGCGCGGGCCCCCCGCTCTGTTACTTGAGTATTAGCGTGCCACCTCTACTGTATTATTCGTTCTTGGTATACGGATGAAGCTCGGGGTATCCGTCGCCGATGTGTTTTGCATTATATTTTTATATATATTCTGGATAACAATTCTAAGTATTGGTACAGCGTCTAATGTATGTATTGCGCAATATATATAGCCCGATTTTCGTCGAGACATTAGTTGATGTCCTGCCTCGACCGGTGCCGCATTACCACCGAATGGCACCGGTGAAATCGTTCTGTTTTTAATAAAATTCTCGAGTCCTAGGCCGTAAGTTATAGTTAAAATTTTGTAAAAGTTCTCTTGTAAACATTGGTTTAAATTTCTAATTTTAAATTTATAGCGCCGTATGCGATTTATCCTTTTTCTGGTTCGTCCTAATAATGTAAAACACGAAAGTTGTTTTGCAAATTAGGTAATTATAACAATAATTCTAATTTCAATTTCACTTATTTTAATATTATAATTGTAATAAAACCTTCTATTCAAACGATTATACAGCCACTGAAGAGGGGATAAAAATATCCCGAAACGTTTGGCAATTTTTAAATAAACAACTTGGCTCGAAGAGACGCATCATCTATTATTCCACTCCATTTAGATCACCTAAGAGCTCAATATTGTTGGGATTTCTGTATGTTCGGAAACGTTGGGCCTGGCAAGGTACGGAAAGTTTTACAAGTTTGGCAGTGTACGCGTTTGCGTTGGTGTAGAAGCACTTTGTTACCGGCGTTCGAGTTCACGTATCGATCGATAGTATCGAGCGCGGCGCTGGCTGCAGTCTTGTATACCTATATGGTGCAGTCGTATGTTCCAATGTTTAACCTCACGCGCGTCGCGGTCGCGAAAGCACAAGTTTTTCAGCACTGGAGAAAACCGTGAAAAGTGCTTAAAAGTACGCAAAACCCGTACACGGTAGATTCGCGAGAAAATATTCTACTCAGTGATGTGTATTATTCTTCGCAAGTGTGACTCTTGAAAAATTAAACTGTATATGAAGACTTGCAGTAAGGATGCCAGACCCATCAGATGAGTGCTTTTCTTTATTATTTAATTTGTTAAATCTTGGTCTATTCCAGTCTCGACTAGTGACGACGACTGATTATGGGGTCAGCTATGCCTCTTTAAAAGAAGGAAGTTTCCCGGCTGTTAAAAATTTATTGAAAAGCATAAAAAGTGCAATATGTTATTGATATTAAAGTGATTTTATGTGTTTACGCGTTTAATGATTTTGTTGCTGTGTATGCGACGTTTAAACCTTAATTTTGATTTAGATTGAAAGTATTTTTTGAATTTAGTGCACGCATTCTCTTTTGAGAGAAGAATGCGAGAGATTTGCAGTGAAAATAATTAAGTGTGTTTTAAAATGTGCGAGTATTTTAATTGACTCCACAAGTGATTTACTTGTTTTACTGTGTGTGTATTTTAATACAAAACAAGAGTTTGGTTTATTTGGTGCTCCATAAAATACGTGCAGACTCGAGTTCTTTTTGTGATTTGAATGGAGTTTGTTTAAAAAGTGCGAGAATTTGGAAATGTTTTGAACACGATTTTTGGAACTGATGTGAATTTTGATTGCAAATAACTGTTTTAAACACAAAAATGTAGGTGATGTATTAGACTGAAACGTGCATAATTTTCATGAATAATTCATGATATAAATTTACAGTATTCAGTGAAACGTGGTTATTAATTCAAGTGTCAAGCAGATTTATCGCTTTTCACTAGATAATACTGTGTTGCAGAATTGATTCATACCAGTGATGGCTATGTGTGTTTTGTTATTTAAAATGAATGGACTTTACCGGTTTTTATACTAATTGCAAGGGCGTGCAGATCGCAACTCTCATGCGCTGTGTACTGTGAATATGTGCATGTGTACACTTGATTTTATAACTTTAATTAGAAACGGTCATTCAATGTACCCTTTGAATGAGACGAGTGGCTAAAATAATTGAGAAGTTTCGTTGTGTCAGAAATGTGTATTGAGGCTGCTATGGCTTAGTGATACTAGATGTGTTTGTGTGTGACTAATGATTGTTTCTTTGCGACAAAGTGATTGATTATTCACGAAGAGATTGCTTGGTTGTTACAATGTTTATTTGGAAAATTGTTTCGAGCTTATTTATGTTTGTTAAATATCTGATTTGTTTTGATTTGTGATAGTGTTTGATTTACTTGAATAGTTGTGAGTTAATTTTGTGCTAACTACGTGTCTTGTTTTCAATCTTTTAAGTGCAAAATTTTCAGAGAGTTTTATTGCGGTTAAACGAAATGCATTAAACCCAAAAAAATTTTATTAAAATTTGAGTGAACAGTGATTGTGACTTTAAAACTTATGCAGATATCATTCTTTTTTTGTGAATAGTGTAAATATCAAAAATTCAAATAGGCGCGCCTCGGAGGGGACACGGTTGTCGCCACTGCAAAACTGGCCGCCGCCTAATATAGTTATAGTATAACAAGTATAGAGAATTTATGTGACGTCAAGCCTCGTGCCAACTTCTTGGCCTCGAAACGTCGACCAATTCTCACACGCGTGCAGCTGACTCAGAGGTGTCGCCTGCACACGGCGTGAAAACAGAGTCTCGTTTGATGTTACAAAGTAGCCAGAAGACTGAGTTGCAGAGGAAATAAAATATTGTATTTCGTTTAATTCGCGATAGTAAAACTTTTGCCAGCAACTAGAGTCGTCTGAGCAACTTGGATTTCGCCGACGCGAGCTTGTCAGATGAGTGTTTTTTTTACTGTTAATTTTTGGCAAAGTTTGCACCTTATATGAAGGACTTTGCTTTGTGGTTATTTGATTGCTTTTCTTTTATTTTTCAGATCCACAGCAGCTGCTCTTGTTTCCAGGATTCAGGTGATAGTGCTGAGACTTGTGTTTCTTTTTTATGTTGCAAGTTCGTTGTGAGAACTCAAAAATTATTACTTTTGAAGAAAATTATCAAAATGTGCTGAAGTGATGTTAAATGAATTTGTCGTTTTCATAAATATTTGAAAATGCAAAAGTATTAAGGGTTGATTAATGAGTTTAAGTTGTGACTGCGAATTTTAGTGTGTAAAAGTGTTATGTGATGTGTAAAATTGTGAATTTAACGTATCTAGCAAGCAAGATGTAATATAAATAGAAAATTTGGAAGCAAAAATTTATGTGAAGTGCAAAAATTGTCAGACTTAAAGTGTTTAATTTAATTCTTGTGCAAATGGAGAGATAAGATCGAAATGCGTGCCTTTATTGCTAAGTTTTACATGTGTATGCGATTGATGCAGACCAGGCTCTGGTTCCGATGTCACACAGCCTGCTGCAACGAGACTGCTCTTAAATCCTCGTTCAGGAGGCAGCTCGTCATGCACGATAATTACGAAAATGGAATATTTAATGTTAAACTGGTAGTCCTGGTGCTTATGTCACACGACTAGAGTTGCATCATTTTATAATATTTCTTAAAGTGTTGAAATGGTAATCTTGATTTTGAATAAAATAAAAATGACAATTTGTTTGTATTCCTATTCCTGCATGTCCCTAATGCTATCTGCGACAATTTGATCGAGGGAAAAGGGCCCCCCTTACATTATTATTTTGCAATTACTGGCTTGTGATTCGCCTTTCGTGCTCACTCAGACATGAGTTATTTTCAGCCAGTATTTATTGTAAAAATTGAATATTGTCGCAAATATCTCAAAATTGCATTCATGAAACTGGAAAATTATGAAAAATCAAATGTTGCAAATACTTGCAATAAAAATTAAAATAAATTGCTACTTTTGCTGTCAACCATTTTCACTTTATATGCATCAACAGATCATTTTTTAGCATTTATTAGAGTACACGTATTTTTTGATAAAGAGGAAAAAACCATGTTTGCACAAATTATCTCTAAAATTTTTCTTGGACTCTTCTATTTAATGCCATGATTTTATTTAATTCTTTTAGACAAATTTAATGTTTAATTTTGTGCGTACTTTTCAGCGTGAATCATCAAAACGCTTTGTAAATTTCTTGATTTGCACTGATTAACTCTGAAACTTTTAATGGGAAGATTCTCAAAAATTCAATTAATTTTATTTCACTAAGCGGCTGAGCTAGACTATTGCTAAACATTGTGCCTAACTCGTGGCATGAGTCTTCAAAACGCCACACAAAAAAAATATTTGATACCCTTATTCAATGCAAATTAACTTTCAATTAACTCGTTCAACTTCTTATTCAATCGTCAAATAAAATTTTCGAATTTTGTCAAATAGTTTCGACTCTTCAAAAATAACCTTTCATGCAAATCTTATTTATGTAACTATGTGCATTACAGCAAAAAAATTATAATTATGTACCTGCTAGAAAAATTCACCAAAATTTATTTTCACTATCGTTAAATTTAAATTCAAATTTCTTTCAATATAGACAAATGCGAAGAATTGAAATTCGAAATGATGCGCGCGATTTTAATGGCGGAAACAGACGCTGAGCGTGGCTTTGGTGCCGTGCGCACCACCCACGCCGCTCGCAAAGATGGCCGCGCGCGCGCTCCGGAGCGTTCGAATTTGTCTCTCTCGACGCTACCCGCGTAATTCTTTTAGCATACAAACTTTAGACAAATTTTCCTCTTTTTTCACACGTTATTCCCAGCACTTTTCCCGACGTTCGCGGCTATCCCCCCGGGGACTCCACGCAGCGGGCCTGTTAGGTTCGCGCACAAAGCTCCGACGCGAAATACTAAAGATAGGGGAGCGCGCAACACGAGAAGCACACAGACGTGCTTAGCCACGCTTCGAAATCAGCGCAATCGGAAAAACTACTACGAGGTTAAACAATATATTAAGGGGACGCACAATATATTCGTAAATTTATTTGTACTCTTACCTTGGTTTTGTAGAACAGGTCAGCTGGGCTAGATAGTGAGACTCAGTGCAAAAAATGCAAGCGCAATTTGTATTATCGCAGCGGTAGCGTCCAGGAGTAGTTATGCACTTGGAATTCGTCTATTTGGAAGCGGTGCAAAATGGGCAGACCGTGTGAATTATAATGATATAAATAGTCTATTAACTGAGCGATTATTTATTCCAATACCAAACGCAATCAAATACAGTTGAACAAATGCCACTCGGGCCTCTATGAGAACAAAAATAGAAAATACACGAAAATACTAAACTGAAGAATGCACGTCGAGTCCGCTCGGTGGCTCAAGACGCTCTGCCGGAGGGCGCACAATTATGCGTGGGAGAGAGCGCGTCACTTTCTCTCCCACTAATTGTTCTTACCTCTCCCCCATCGCTCTCTTCGCATCATTAGCTACTTCGCACTCTCTTGTACTCGTGAACTTCGGGTGAAGTCCGGCGGCGCATGGGAGGGCGAAGCGCTTAGTCAGCATTTCGAGGCTGGAGGAGAAGTACCGCTATCGCTCGTCTTTGTTCGACTTGGCGACAGTTAGGCGCATACTTAGTGCATTTCTCTAATTTCTTATGCGTTATGCGACGTTGCCGATTTGATCGTTCGGCATCGGCACATAACACCCACTTTTTCTATTCTTAATATTCCCATTGGTTGAGAAATCAATTACCTCTACAATATTCATTAATATGTAAATTCGCGCCCCCTTTATCGATATTAATCAATCAATTAATATTGATAGCTATCCGGTGGCTCCCCCCATAGATAACCAAACGAGCGCGCGACATTCAAAATACTCTATTTAAATATTCGAATAGCTGTAGACGAACCTTGAATACTAACTAGTATCCACCAGTTGGCAGCCGCCATGCCGCTATACCTATAAGGAAGAAACCACTATATTAGTACTGTACAGTTCGCCTGTACAATACTCCCCAATCACTCTCTCTCACACACTCAGGCGCTCGATCAAACGTTCGTTCCCTCTCTCTCTCTCTTATTTATCCTCTCGGCCGAGCGATCATTCCCTCTCTCTCGCTCTCACACACTTGATACTCTCTCTCTCGCCGCTCGCCTATAGTCTCTCTCGCTCCCTCTTCCACACATATCCCATGCATGTGACCGCGTGCGCGCGCTACTACTTCGCTTCCTGCCGCGCTCTCTCCCGAGCGCCGACAGTGCCGCGCAGGTGTGACTTGATACGTCACGTACTGCACTCCGCAGGCGGTCGGTCAGAGGCACCTCCTGCGAGCGCCACGGAGCGCTGGCTCCGCTCCAGGAGTTGTCATCTCGCCGATATATAGCCAGCAATAATTATTGCTACTTCGCACCGTCCATAATACTCGCAGACTGACTCATTTGATTTTAAATCTCAAGCTGGTATATTGAAATCAAATCTGTATACATCGAAAGGATGAGGTGATGCGTGACGTCATATGTAAACAAACCGCGCGAAAGACTTTTCGCACTATATAAGCGACGATTGCTGGCTACTTCCTCACTTCCGAGACAGTAGCTGACAAAGCGGTATAAATAATAGCTGTGTCACTCGGTCTCTCTCTTCCCCCGCTGTTAACTAGCCGGGGGAAAGGATTATCGAGATGTACACAAATCAAATGTGCTCCAATATGTAAGTTTCAAAAATATCGCCTTTTCTATGTAATACTCTGTTCATTTTAAAGTCTGTATGTTTATTGTAATAAAAAATTTTTTGACAGTTTCCTGATGAGGGCGACTATGATCGCCGAAACGTCGTTTCTTAAAAGAAAGGAATTTTAATTTTTTTTAAACCCTTTCTAAACTATTGCCTCGGAGAGATCGATAAGAACAACAAAAGAATTTTATGATATTGTTAATTACACTGACATTTAGTAGTTCATCGATTATCTATGATAGGACAGGACGGCAAGTTTTTCCGTAAAAAAATTGCGTTCTACATGATAGAATTTGTTCCTGTTTTTTTTAAATGAATGTAAATCAACAGATTTAAGTCTCATATATAATTGTATATAATCGTCCTCGACATAGATTTTATTCGCAACTCGCAACACATTTACTGAATTCAATAAGTAGAGTAGATTGTACATCCGCTCGTTGTTTCCATAAATAAAAGACAAAGTTTTCATGATGCGAAACAATCTTGTGAAATTACATTGTTAGGTCCTGACTACTTCAATTTAATGCCTATAGTCAGGATTATTTGTAGGGATAAAAATCTAGCAATTATAAGTACCTAACTCTCTCAAATAAATGTATTTCCTATGAGAACAAAATCAGAACTTACCTTGTTTGAACTTATGACGTTGGATAGTCCTTCGTTATTCAAGAGGAATTGTTGAAGATCCAGTTAATGTTTTTGTAAGATCGTTGTCTTCAAAACAACCCAATGATTTAAACAATTTCCTTCAGATTTCAACGTACAGGTTTTTAGGATTTAACTAAATTATTCCACACAATAAAAGTATACTATTATTTACTACATTTATTTTCTAACAAAACTTTAAAATAGTACACAAATTAAAAGTATGTAAACCGTAATAAATAACAACAATGAATTCTAAATAATCAAAACTCTGCCAATTTTCGGACCGGCGTGGACGGAGTCGATACAAAATCTTGACTGCCTAATTGAGAGCATTGCGTCTCTTTTAAGCACTAAACTTAATTTACAAATTTACAACATTATTGAATATTAATTATTAAACATTTTGTAATTTTACATACAATAACGCGATCTTTCAAAAGTATGACGCTTAGTTTGCATTTCGCAAGCTCAGCGTCAGCTGAGCTCTTACTTTTGAAAGTGTGACAATTAACCAAACTCATGCATTGACATAATCAATGCTGTCATTTGAATTTTAAAATGACTGTTTCTTGTTTCAAAATAAATAACGTCATAAGACGTTACAACATAATAATTTTAGACAAACATGATATTACCACATATTATGGGCACATTTGTCATGTGATAATGGCATGTAAGAACATCATACCATTCTATTACGTGTACCATAGGGTTAAATTGAAACTTTGAATAATAACATATTGGCGCTACGTTCTCCGCATGTTTGTGACCCATCACCCAACGCCCAATTTACCGGAAGAATGGTGGCCTAATCTCCCACGGTAAATACGGCATCATCGTGATCGACCACCAAACGTTAGCTAGAATGCGCAGAACGAGGTAGCAGTCGCAATTATTCAAACTTTTAATTGTACCCGACTGTACCTTTTCACATACTGCAATTTGGTCTAGTGTTTATATAAATACATATATATTTATAATCCTCCCCCTTTTAAACGCCTATTTATTTATTTCAAATCGATTGCTTTTTATAAAAGAACTTGCCAATTTATTTATTGATATCATAACTTTCTTTTGGTAAAATTAAAATTGAAATTTATGTAAAATTGAAGGTATAGGAGAAGTAACACTAAAGAAGTGGTAGTCTGACCAACAGACCCTTAACGTGAAGATGTTTACGCGTTAATATTTTTTAGATTCGAATTAGATTCGATTAGATTCGAAATTTAGAGATCGAAAATTAACTTTGATTAAAACAATGAAATAACCGTATAGATCGAGTTAAACCCTTAGAATTTTTGTGACATTAAGGGTATGAAAAGTTATAAAATTAATCTTTAATTCTTACATAGGAAGAAACGACCTTATGCTTGCCAGCCTTTGGCCTCTTAAAAGGTTTATTTGGGGGGGGGGGGGTGCGCGAAGATTTCACTACTATTAAATGGTACATAATACCTAAATTACAAAGAATCATTAACATTAACTAATTAAGTTATAAATTTAAAAAATTAATGTACATATGCTTATGTATTATTGCAATAATAATTATTTTTTCGACACCGTCTGTACAGCAAATAGTTATGTTTCGATCATTATTATTCAAAAAAGAAATATCTAACGCGTAGTATTAATTTTAGGAGATTTTAACGCGACTCAAATAATATAGCTTATGATAAACTTGGAGATCCACGCGAAGGTTATAATCTAGCAAAAAACCAACACTAGACTAATACTTCATAGCTTCTTTATAGGGATCTCTATATCCCCATAACTTGGTGCCAACCCACTTTCGTACTATAACTATGTCTAACCTGAAGTACTAATCTAATGTTGGTTTCTGCTAATTTATAACCTCCCCGTGGAACTCCAAGTTTATCACAAATTATATTATTCCAATTGCGTTAAAAACCCCTAAAACTCATACTACGCGTGTGCAATAACGTTTAATCTAGAATCTACAAAAAGTTTCAAGTGAAAAAATGCATTTACAGATAAGATAGCATTAGGATCAAAATACTATCAATGGATTTCACTCTGTCAGATACGTATATTTTAATTATCTTTAAATAAATTAACTTTATGATAATAGAACATGATTCTTTGTTTTAAAATAAATTATTGTTTCTCTGTTACAGGTGATCCGATGAACTTGTCGTAAAAAAGAAATTTATAAACAGCAGACTTTACTGAATCAGCCTTATTTATCACTATAAGTAATATACAGAAAAATAAAAATAAAATCCAAAACTTGTGTATATTATTTCTTCGAACTTAATCGATGAAAATACAACACTTTCACTAGATTGTACATAGAAAAATAGAAACTTTCTTGCATGAAATATATGCAATCTTGTCTATGAACTTTCAATTTTGACTTTCACATAAATACTTACACTGTTGACTTCACGCCTTTAGTGTATAAATTTTCAGGTATGTCTACTTGAAAATCGTCTAGACCAATTTTGAGCTGTTCAATTTTGAATGCCTTATATGATAATTATTTCAAAATTGATTGATACGATAAACTTGAAATTTCTCATAATATCCCTCTGATTGGTATGTTTAATGAAACCTTAATTATTTTCAATTTTCAGAGTGCCCGAAGTACAAGCAGTTTCCAGAATATGGGTTGAGCGTCTCTTTTCTCAATGGAAATACATGTTCTGATTTCTAAAAAACAAATAGACCATGCAAGTAGTTGTTAAGCCCACAGCTTAAAGGGATAGTATAAGAACTTTTAAGATGGTACAGTTGAGTATTATGGAAATAATCATAGATTAAAAATTCAAAATTAAAAAATTCAATTTTTACTGGGCCCTATCAAGTTGAAAATTCTTACCCTATCCCTTTGAGCGACTGGCTTGACAACTCATAAGTTCTCGTTACCTTATACAAAACAAAACATGCTTTTCCCTTGGGAAAAGTCTCGTTATATCTGGAAACTTAGTGTACTTGCTCTCTCAAAATTGGCAAAAAACTTCTAAACACATGTCTTCTTCACTTATATAATAATTATAAATCTTGAAAAAACATTTTTCACATCATTAGCTTCTCACAGCAATTCCTTCCCTTTATAATATGACAGTTGTGTAACCTCCCAATAGAAGTTCTGTAAAAACTTTCTTCGATACTTAAGCGATGAAAATACAATACGCACACTTTAAACCACTTGACTTCTATATTTAGTAATCATAAATCATAAATCTTGAATATTAAAACTGCAAAACTTACGTAAACTTCTTTCACTTCACTATAAGCTTGTCACAGGAGAATTCGTTGAATTTTTTATCTACCCTGAACGTTGTGTAACCTCCAAATGGAAAAAAATATCTGAAATAAACAAAAATAATTAAACCAAGAATCAGTTCAAAGAAATTTATTTATATTGTACTGATTTATATCGAAATAAAAGTAAATACTTATCTAATTGAATCCTATTAGTCGTGTTTATGTTATTATTGTTAGGTATATGTACATATTTTTATCATTTGAGTTCTTCCGGCATTTCTTAGAAATGATTTATTAATCAAAGTCTATTCAAGCTTTCTTCAATCAAGTTTGATAATACGTTACCATTCATAATAAGCAATGCATTGTTCATACGTAAGTGCAGATAAATATTAACAGTGAGGTCGATAGAAAGTATTATCTTGACTGAAAATCCTTCACTAATTTCACTTCGTCACAGGAACCTTCTTTTTGCTGGTCTAGACTTGATAGATATTCCATCTATTCTTGTCAATCTAGTTCTTCCGGAATTTCTGATAAATAATTTATGAATACGTAACCATAATAAATGTTACGTCAGAAACATTTTGTAAACATAAAATTTGATTACATTGGATAAAAGTTGTTATAGTTCATATATTGACTGTTCCATTATTAAATGGATATATTTATTATTCTTGACAATTGTGTTCTTCCAGCATGTCTTATAAATAATTCTTGAATCAAAATAGTTTTTCACTTCACTAATTCCACTTCGTCACAGGAACCTTCTTTTTCCTGGTCTAAACTTGAGATATCCAGCTATCGTCTAGTATATGACATTATAAACTTTCTTGACTCAAAGTACTGCTTTAATTTTACTGCGTCACTGGAATTATTGTCAAGCAATTATTGTCTGTTATAAATATTTCCAAATAAATATATGTGAGACCGATAGAAAATATTACACATTTTTTGTTTTTTAAGATCACATACAGAAACCATTTCATTTTTTTTTTTCAATATTCACCAACGATGTTTGGCGTAGAACCTTCTATATAAGAAACTTGTAAAAATCAGAAAAAAATAAAAGATAACATTTAATCAAAGAATAAGTTTATAAAATTGTATAAATGATATATAATATATGATATATAATATATTTATATATCATTTTTTCACTTCACTAGCTTGTCACGAAAATTCCCTTCCTATATAACTTAATAGTTGTGTAAGCTCTCAATGGAAACAGAAAATATCTGAAAAAAAATAAAAACATTTAAACAAAGAATCATGACAAAAAGTTTATTTTTATTTTACTGATGGATATCAAAATAAAACTGAATACTTATCAAATAACATTCTGTTAGTCATGTTTATGTTATTGTAATCTATTATTAATACAAACTCGACTTATCGACTTAATTATATTTCACTGTTATAATTAAAATATCTAATTAGGTTAAATAGTTAATAATACTTTTTATAATATATAATTAGAAACTGTTAACTAAACACGTTGATTATTTTATGATTGTATGTAAACACTGTTTGATCGTACTACCCAATGCTCGCATATGCATTATAGACGGGCGTCAGGGAGTTCAAAAGTGGAATATCTTACAGAATAACTTACCGAAAATGACCCTTTAGTCTCGACTTCAGGACAGGTCGGGAACATTGTTATAATTGTAAAAAGAATTCCGAAAATGCAATTCTTTTAGTTATTCGCTAATAACCTTTTTGTAAGTCATTTCACGTAAAAAAAGATTGAGGTGAAAGTTGTTTAGAATTGAATTTCATATAAGACACATGTATTCCCGACCGCAAAATTAATTTTTTTAGTCGTTAAATTGCTAAAGGAAACAAAATTTTTTTTAAATTTCATATTGCCACAGATTTTACAAAAAATTATATTGTTCATTGAATAAGTACTCAAAGATGAGTTATACTACGAACAATGTAAAAATCGTTGTCCGATCTGTATATCTCAAAATGGCGTCTTATTGCAAAATTATTTATCCCAAAATTTCAAACTCATCGCCAAATTGCCCATGGAGCGATAACTTGATACAAGTGCCTTTAATCGTCAGTTTATGAAGTATTTCATAAACGCTAAACAAATATTAAATTAATATTAAACAGCATTTTTAACAACAAATAATTTTCATTTTCGCCAATTTTGAAGTTAGAGGAGCGCGTAAAATACATCTTAAAGTACGAGAAAAACCATGAATTTTTATATAAATTTTGTTGAAATCTAACCAATAGGAGCCGAGAAACCAACGTTTTTTCAATGGACGCTCACGTTGAAACTATTTAATATTTTTCGATGAAATTTGGTATAGTGCTTACTGAAATAGTACTTTAAATGATAACATTTTTGAACAATTGGAAATCTGCGAGCGCGGCCGAGAGGCTCCTCCGGCCTGGCGACGCGGTGGTGGGGGGAACGCCGCGCGGCGGCGGACAGTCTTCGTACACGTTAGTTGTAATTCTATTATCTCGGTAACTAAGGCTGCTATTGCAATACATTTTTTTTCATTCAACGTGTTTTTTTCTCAGCTTTAACGTTATACTAATTTAATTTTTATAAGCGTAATGCAAATTCCCAAATTGACAATATTTCTAAAAAAAAATCATTTTTGGCTATATACACAACCTTTATATACATATATTGCACTTCCAAACATTTTCATACTGAATATTAATATCTGTACTATGATAGTAATTCAATTCACCCATATAAAAATTAAATTAGTATAATGTTAAAGCTGAGAAAAATACACATTGAATGAAAAAAAATGTATTGCAATAGCAGCCTTAGTTACCGAGATGATAGAATTACAACTAACGTGTGCGAAGACTGTCCGCCACCGCGTGGCGTTCCAGCCACCACCGCGTTGCCCGACCGGAGGAGTCGCTCGGCCGCGCTCGCAGATTTCCAATTGTTCAAAAATGCTATCATTTAAAGTACTATTTCAGTAAGCACTGTACCAAATTTCATCGAAAAATATTAAATAGTTTCAACGTGATCGTCCATTGAAAAAATGTTCGTATCTTGGCTCCTATTGGTCAGATCTCAACAAAATTTATATGAAAATTCATGGTTTTTCTCGTACTTTAAGATGTATTTTACGCGCTCCTCTAACTTCAAAATTGGCGAAAATGAAAATTATTTCTTGTTAAAAATGCTGTTAAATATTAATTTTTAAAAAAGTTCTGTTTAGCGTTTATTAAATGCTTCATAAGCTGACGATTAAAGGCACTTCGATCAAGTTTATCGCTCCATGGGCAATTTAGCGATGAGTTTGAAATTTTGGGATAAATAATTTTGCAATAAGACGCCATTTTGAGATATACAGATCGGACAACGATTTTTACATTGTTCGTAGTATAAGTCATCTTTGAGTACTTATTCAATGAAAAATATAATTTTTTGTAAAATCTGTGGCAATATGAAATTTAATAAAAAGTTTTTCTTCGGTTAACAATTTAACGACTAAAAAAGTTAATTTTGCGATTGAGAATACATGTATCTTATATGAAATTGAATTCTGAATAACTTTTATCTCTTATTTTTTACGCGAAAACTAAAAAAAAGTGCATTTTCGGAATTCTTTTTGCAATAATAATAATGTTTCCGACCTGGCCCGAAGTCGAGACTTTCGGGTAATTTTCAGTAAAATACCAATAACATATTTCAATCATAAAAATAAAGTTAGAAGAAAGTTAATGCAAAAATGCTAACTTGCCCCGACTATTGTGATACGACTGAATGCTGCTAAACGCTACCGAACTAATTTATTACGGATATTAATTAAATATTTAATTAATAGATTTGGCTCGTTGCACTTATAATAAGAATGTTGCAAAATTGCACGAGAAAAATTTATTCGAAATTTTTTCCCCGTGTTATACTATAGTAATATTGCATCAAGATAAAAAAATCTCACAATACAGATAGTGATTCGTACAAATGGTATCACGCATATTGGATAAAATTCTTACAATAATGTTGCTGCAATGCTGAACGAGGAAAAATTTAAAAAATTTTTTTCCCCTCTTATACTACAGAAATATTGTAGCAAGGTAACAAAATTTCACATTAATGATAGTGATTCATACCAATTAATTAATTAATTAATATATGTATTCGATGAAATTATTTTGAGTATATTTACGACGGTCAACCATAAAAAAGCAGAAAAAAATTTTTTATTTATGCCATTATTAAAATGGAAGACACGCAAAAACTCAATAACGTGTACACACAGGTAATATACCGTTTGAAAAGTAAATCGGATCGGGGACAATTTTGATGTATACAGGTGTGAGCGAACGAAAATTGTGACGTCATACATAAACACACCGGTCAAAAAGTCGCGAGACTCCTTGCTAATATAAAAGCGCCGGATACACCTATTGTCTTCTCATTATTGAGACAATAGCCGAAAGAGCCGGAACAACAACATTGACTGTTTCTGGCAATATTCGCTCCTCCTTCCCCCGCCTAACACTGGCTGGGGAAGAAATAACATCTAGTATTCGTCGTTACGTGCCTCTACTTGTAATAAAAACATTTTTGTTCATTTGTTAATATTTAAAATTTATGTACTTCTTTACAAAAATAAATGAAATTGACAGTTTCCTGAAGAGGGCGACAATGTTCACCGAAACGTTGAATAAGGAAAAAATGGTGTAAATTTATTTTTCACCTTTTTCCTACACACTTTGCCTCGGAGAGATCGACAGATTCATTAAACAATTATTATAAATATATATACTTCAAAAGTTCGGGCATTTTATTCTCACTGCTTTACGCAAGCGTTTCCTAATTTGAATATAATATTCTTTATTGATTGTCTGATTTGTTTGTGACTATTCGTGGTGCATAGTACGTTCATAATTGAAAAAAATCAATATTGACTTCATATTGCTCTGATTTTGACGTGTTTCTTTCGGTGTTGGTGATTCAGAATGCTTCCACTCTGAAGACTGTTGTTTTGTTTTGGGATAATAAACCCATAATTCATCGCCAGTAATAACTTTTTTGAGCACGGTATCATAATTATTGACCATTTCTAAGTTCTCAGAACGAGAATAACTATCAACAGAATTGCGATCTCTTTTGAAACGATTATAGTACTCTTTATTCGTGTTTAGTTCACACACTCATTACAAAAGTCCTTATGCATCGTCTTAATAGTATTTGAACTCGTTTTTCCAAGTTGAAAAACAAAATTTGATGCAAATTCATTAATCTTGTTTTTCAGTCATTTCTAACAAGCTCGAATACTTTCCGCACATACCTCGTATACGAATCCATCATTAAGCCTAGGCTGACATGCAAGGCCATAGTTTATGTGATGTGACCGGAAGGGACATGCGAAGGCACTGAACATACGGGTTCCAGAATCTGGTGATAGGAGAAATGGTGGACTCTATGCGAACGATCCCTTCCAAAGAATGATAGATTCCAAAGAAATAAGGGCTAATATCTTTAAGGCATTTACTAGATTTTCCAGGACTGAGATGTGCGATTGGCTTATGTATACAGATTTGAAGGCATAGATTATGAAAGGTAATGATTGTAAGGAGTTTGACGGAATAGGAGGGATAATACTTTTCTCTAAACCATATAAGGTTTTCATATCCCAGAGAACGAAATGTATCTAGGGTATACACTGCTTAGGGCAGACGAGGTGTGTTCTACTGATGGATCAAGGACTTATTAAGGAGTGGGAGCGATAGTGTAGAGAAGATAAGGCTCTGTAAAATTGGTGTACAAAGTATTGGGATTCGACAAGGGCTAAAGGAGTCAAATATAAGTTGATTACTATATGCTCAGATAGCAAAACAGTGTTATAAGCGCTGGACGTAATCTTTATCGACTCGAAAAAGGTAATAGGGTGCAGATAGTAACAGCAGGCAGCGAACGAAGTTAATGAGGTTAGATTCAGAGGGTGCCTGGACGAGGAGCCGAGGAGGAAGTGGAGAGAGTCACCAAGGTACAAGCAAAGTAATTGTCTACTGAGTGATGAACTACCACGTAACTGGCTGGACACCTTGCGTAAATCAGACAGGAATAAATTAAGTGTAGCGTTTCTAATAAGGCATTGGCGAGTGGGGTACCATCTGTACAAGATAGGACTAAAAGATGTTGCGAAATACAGATCGTATGGATCGAGATAGGAGTCGATGTTGCACGTTGGGTTAGTACCGAGTGTTTTTGGACACGAGGCATATAATGAATAAGGGGAGGGGTGTATCGATAGGAGGCGGCTAAGGCTTAGTTTAGATGTTTTATAGGATGGCAAACAGTATATGATAAAGGAACAAGAGGATTGCTATGATGGATCCGATCTAGCATATTCCTGCTTAGAGATGCCGGTACAAACTCTGGAAACTTACTGATATTGTTACCGATGGGCTTGTTGAATTTTCCAAACGCAATTCGAAAAATCTCAAAGTTTGAGTTTAAATTGAAAACTAATTTGTTACATTAATAAACAGAATAAAATCATTAATTCGGGGAACGCGTAATTCGAGGTGCCACTGAATCGCATAGCGCGCTCGATCATAGAGCATGTCGGGAAGAAAGTAGATTCAAAATACGCAGTTGAAATACAACAACCAAACACGGAATGTAAATAAATCCTAACACGGATACTCACAATATTCGAAATAATTACTTTAATTTCAATGAATAATTTAATTTTTTAAAATTTTTTTAAACCTTTAATTAGAATTAGTCTCAGAAAACTGGTCACAACGGTAAGCGGTTACAAATACATAAAGAATGAAATAAATACAGACAACCAACGAAGCTAGTATTTTATGTTTTCCTCCGATTGATTCCTCAAGATTCTTATGGTCAATAATCTTAATTGTTTATGGCTCGTGCAATATAGGGGGCGTCGATCAGAAAAGCGAATTTGTAGTTCAAGTATACAACAGTTCCAACAATCCGAAATGGAATTAAATCCAAATCAGCGAGAGAATGTGCAATAAAACGGATGTGCAATTGAAAAGTGAACAGTATTTAGAAATAATTAGAAACCAATACAATATTAAAAAAATGCCACTCAGGCTGTTAAATGAAACTTAATATATTTTAATAATAAAAATAGAAATCAATTTAAATTAATCTATATATGACCGCTCTCTCTCTCTCTCTCTCTCTCTCACTCTCTCTCTCTCTCTCTCTCTCTCTCACTCTCTCTCTCTCTCTCTCTCTATCACACTCTCTGTCTTGGAGAGCGTGAGGAGGGCGAAAGGCTTGCGTTGCATTTTTGAGAACTTGAGGAGAAATGAGTTTTTTCTTTGTGCATTCTATTATATGCGTATTTTTTGTATTTATGGGATTTTAACAATATGCGATGAATATTCTAGAACTTTGCATTCGGGAATACTCAGCATATAACATAATAACAAGAAAAAATATTTGAATATCTTTTAAATTTACTTAATTGACATTTACTTACCAATTACATCTTGAATAGTTGCAGTACTGTTGCAAGTAATGAAGTAGGTATAAAATGGAACCATAGCCACTCCCCCATTTTTAGCCTGCACAAATATAAAACATAAAAATAAACAAACAGAGTATTAATCATTACCCGAAAAGTTAGTTTTTTATAACAATTGAGCATAAGTGTGAATCGAGGATATCAAAGGCTGTTTTTCCTATAGCTACTTTTTTTATAAAATCTATAAAATTTAATATACTGTGTCTATACACGTTTTAGTTTTAGAAAAGAGTCTTTTCCTTGTTTACATTTCAATCGAAACCTACGTTTATAAAAAAAACATCGTATTTTTTATATATTAATTCTATATGGTAATACCAAAATATAGTGATATATTGAAACGGGCAAACCAGCAAAATAAAGAACCGATTACGCAAAACCACCCGTCAAATGACTACCGATACAGCATTGCATGCAGACAAGCACTCCCAAAAGCATCACCTACCCTATCACCGACGCTCCAAGGTGTGGTAGGTCTTTGGGTACTTTGACTCCTACGCCCTTGCTTATAACGGTGCCAGCTCTTCCTCAAGGGGATCACATCCTTTCAGCCTTCCTCGAACGAACCTTCGTCAGTCTCGAATCTTGACGGCCGTTCTCATAGAGTATTGGACAGTTTCAATGCAGTTTTGTGTACTTTACTTAAGTACGTACAATTTAGCATTTTTCATCACGATTAAAAATTTGATAGGGCGTGTTTTTAAGAATCAAATTTTTACAATTAGCTGGAATTTTACTAACTGCGGTATAGTTTTGTGTTGCACGTTATCCTACAATAGGATGTAAACAATGAAAATTTCAATAGTTTAACCGTCCTGTCTATTAAAATTCGTAGTAACCTTAAAACTATGCAACGCAATATTTCGTTTAATGCCGTGAACGTGTCAAAATTTTGTGTAAATCTTAGAATTGATCTGAAAATTCTTTCCTATACATGTAAAGTTTTTTATCTTGATAAAACATAGGCTCACTGCAGCGTAATTGCCCTCATTTATTAGAATACTAAGGGGGGGAGGTACCCCCCCCCCCTGCTCGCTTCGCTCTTCAACTCCCTCCCCATTTTTAATTAATATGGAAAGGAATACATTTTTATTCGTATTCGAAATTTGTTATAGCTATAGCTTTGTGCATAGCAACTGCATCAACAACAACGTAGTAACAGATTTTTGTATTTACATTGTTTGTCCTGCGTCGCGTTATGTTATAATTACAAATTATGATTTAAAAGTGGCTAATGTCTGCAGTGTAAATGTATTAAAACAACTACCATAACTTGAATTATTCTCCAATGCTATATCGCATAGATATATCTACTTCATAAAATAATTTGACCTTCGCCTATAACCCTACCGCCGATGCCTCTGTGAAAGATTATCATACACCATCATTATTAAAAGTTAAGTAATTAAAGTAATTAGGTTTTTGCCAAAGCTCGAATTCAATATTTATAATCAAATATTATAAAGTTAACAATATTATAATATAAAATTTTTTCTTGTAAGAAAACCTATTGAATTGTATTTAAATACAAATCTCGAACTTGAGCGTTAGTCAGCATAGTCAATTTCACTCTTAATATAATGTTGGAACCACAAAAAAACCTTGGGAGATGGCAATTGCCTAATTCGTTGTTTTTCTTATTTTTATTTAAGGCCAAAATTGTAAAATATGTTTTCAAAAATGCAACTATTTTCAACTATTCAACAAAAATACTTATCAATTGTATATGTCAATGAACGATACATATGGTAGTAAAGTAGAACTACACTTATAGCCTCATGTAATACATTCGCTTACAATTTCAAGTTCGTTTCGTTTCTTGTGAAATTTAATTTTTATTTCAGAAAAATTTGTAATATTCGGCCATTTGTTTTGTACATAAAAAATTACTTTCTTAAACTTTTTTTTTATCTTGTTTGGTCGCTTTTACTACAGTAGCGAATTCTATAACCGGATTATTATTCTCGATCTGATTTACATTTGAAAATTCGGTTTCGAGTACCGGTGTTTTGTCTGAAATTGGTAAGCGTGACAATACGTCGCAATGAACATTTGCTTTCCATTATACAACTTCGAATGTGTATCCTGAAAACTGTATCGGAGGCGGGGAGGAAGGGTCTGCCTGCCTCACTCATACGTATACATCCGCTTAACTAAGAATATGAAATGGAAGCCAATAAAGAAAAGATTTCAAAAGCGCCTGGAATCAAAGGGTTCCCTAGCCCGAACAAAATAGGACCACAGGCTGAAGCTGGCAATCCGGAGGTCGTAGATACGGAAATCCCGGAGATCTCCGGGATTTCCGTATCTAAGATATCGGGGGTAATCCCGATGACTGAGGGAAAGGTAAAAGGAAAAAAATCCTCGGGTACGGAGAGAAGGAGGAGGGCGTTGGCTAGGAGGGAGGAGGTAAATACAACATTGACAATCTAAGAGAACGTACCGATAGCACGATTCCGAGGGATCTGAAGAAGGGCTGGGGTACTGGACAGAGGGCGTAGAGTAGGGTGGTCGCCACCAAAGTAAAGGTGACCATTGTGCCGCTGCTGAACCATGACGCTTGACTGAATACCGAGGAAGCCAATGGCTTCCTCAATCGCATTGACGGGGGGATTTTCGACGCACGTGACCGCACCTATTTTATCAATTTTTGGGAGAACTGACAACAGAGGGGTGCGCTGATTCTCAACTGCGAAGTGGTAGAGGACAAAACGTGGCTTTTAGGACAAGTGGAGAAGTAGAAGGACGAGGGACTCCAGGTCAAGACGGTTGGCATGGGGGACCTAGCGAAAATGACTAGGGCCTTGGTCTACTGCCGGGAATCTAAAGATCCTAAGGTGGCGACCCTCAATGCTGAAACCTGGGTGATGACCGGTTTTCACAAGACCAACAAAGGGATAAAGGCCGGGGGAAGGGAGGAGATGGCGGTGAGGATTCTTCTGGAAGGGGAGGAGGTGGAAGCGCCGAAAGTCCTTGAAGGGAAAGGACAAAGGGGAGGGGGAGAAGAAGCAGGCCATGGAGGTGGAAACCACCGTGGCACAGGATGGGGCGGAAGCTACAGTAAGGGGAACTCCTGATGTCAGTTAGGGGAACGAGACTGGGCGTGGACGTGACCACGGGACTGGCTCTATAGCAGCAACCAAAATTGCTTTCGCGCAGATCAACTTACACCACTGCAAAAGCGCCACAGTAATTCTAGCCAAACGTTTAGCAGGAGTAGATACAGGTATCTGCCTAATCCAAGAATCTTGGATTCACATATGAAGGGTAACGGGCTTAAATAGTTGCGGAACCGGGATCAGTGGTACAGGAGACTCAGTAAGAGCGAGTATCTTTATAACAGGACTGCAGGTGGAGACAGTGCCTAAGCATTGCACAAAGGCCCTGTCCACAGCCAAGGTGAAGTACATGGATACAGAAGGGTCCTACTCGTGGCAGTGGCATACTTCCCCTATAAGGGGAAATGCCCGCCAAATAAGCTAGAGAAATTAGTTAGGGACTGTGAGAGGAACGGAACCGAACTGGTGATGGGTTGCGATGTAAACGCGCATCAAACGGTTTGGAGCTGTTCTGACATAAATAAGAGAGGAAAGAGCTGCTAGAATTTCAAAGTTGCAACGAGAGCTCTGTGATCAAAGATAAAGGGTTGGAACGTTTCGATGCGACAACGGGGATATTGTTGCGGGAGTCATACAGTACTGGTTAAGCTTCGTGACGAAGTTGTACGGGACTGTGAGGTTAAGTGTGAACCCCAGAAAAGTGAAGTCATGTTGTGTACAACCAGGTACAAGACCAACACGGTAGAGGGGCTTCCACTGAAACTATCGAAGGAGATTGAATACCTGGGGGTTACAATGGACTCAAAACTCAGCTGTTAAAGTCAAGAATACTTTTATTCCTCAAATTTTTTTTACAATTGAACTGTATTTTTTTCGGAGGCATATAAGCTATTTTTAGTAAATTCAATAATATAATTGATTTTTTGAAGTTAGAAAAAGGTCGTGTGCCATTTCGGCAGTGGTGCAGATACTTTGGAACTGAAAAGAAATCTATCTTCATGATTTTTTTGGTTACCGAACCACACAGACACACACACACACATACACACACACACAGACACACACACATAAACACACAGACACACACACACACACATACACACACACAGACACACACACACACATACATACATACAAGCACACACAAGCACACACACACACACACATATATACATACATACAAGCACACACACACACACACACACACACTTACCAAGCGCTAGCCTTCGTTACGATAATGACCATTTTTTTCTGGACTGATCGGAAAAAGGCACGTAATTCAAAAAAACAAAATTAAGTTTTTAAGTTTGTACGGCTACAAGAATGCATAAAATCATATATATAAGAAACTAAACGAGAGAAACTTTTTAATAATATGTTCCTTTTAAAAACCCCATGGCTTGGCAGGTGTTTATTTGGATGTCTAACGTTTAGCAGCATTGTTATTAAGGTAACTAACTCTCTTAGGAGACATGTTACCTTAAGGGGTCAAGACTGTGTTAAAACTATGAAAAAATCGATTTTTTTTTCATAATTCGATAGGAAATTTGTTCAAGAATAAGCTCCCGAAACCCGCTTTACAAAAAAAAATTTTTTGAAAAAGATACAGGCAAAAAACTAAAAAAATGTTAAAAAATAAAAATAACGAATTCCGAAAATTGCACTTTTTTCTCGTTATTAATTTTTTAGTGCCTGTTATGGTATCAAAAATTTATTTAATCCTTATTATTACTAAAAAAATTTAAAAAAAACGAATTAAAAAGTTTTTTGAATTTTAGCCAATTTTAAATTTGGCGCTTACCGACGCAGGTATACTAGCTACTCTGCACGCAGTAGTAGGAATCAGATTCCTACTTTACCACTGAGTGAAAGAAGGTTATATTGGCTTATTTTAATAATAAATATTTATTCTATTTGATTATTCAAATATCAATAAATAAAATATTATTAAAATAACTTTAGTTAGTATCTTCTAACACAAAGTTAATAATTTTTACAAATTTGCACGAACTTTTCTAAGTGTGCTTTTTTATAAGTGTCCCACAAATATTTTATTATAAAATCAGATTTTATATAAAATATTAAAATGAGTGGAAACAAGGACTCAAGAAACAGAAAGGCTGGCTCATCTGCACATGGCAAAAGAAGATTTGGAAGAAAGAAGAAGGCAGCAAGAGGGTTTAAAGGAAATGTTGAACCTTCTACATCTGGAGGAAGGCCTACGTCGACAGCCAGTATGCAGCCTTCGACATCTGGAACAGCAGATAAGTCTTTCGCCAAGCCAGAGATTCCTGTATCGAGATCAAAGGCTAAATTAAATTCAGAGTACATAGAAGCAGGTCCTATAGAATATAGGATATTTGACATTTCCTTGCTTTTACCTGGATTACAGGAATGTCTGGCTTGTAAAACTTGTGGCGGTGACATCACTTTTTATGAAGTTTCTACCAGAGGACTTGGTAGCAAACTCTCTGTCACTTGCAGCAAGTGCGCTAAAGCTACTTTCATTGACTCCAGCAGACACATTGGAAAGAAAGCCAATGCTTATGAAATTAATCGACGAGTAGTTTTAGCTATGAGAGCTCTTGGACACGGGCACACTGGTTTACAAACTTTTTGTGGACTTATGGATTTCTTGCCTCCAATTGCACACAGTCACTTTGGAACAATTAATCATGAATTAAAAATAGCTAGTGAAAAAGTAGCTAAAGAGTCAATGAAAGCAGCTTTACAGGAAGACTGCAGTGAAATTTCAGGTGAAATTCAAGAAAATCCATGTACATCGGTGTCTAGCGATGGTTCTTGGAGGAAAAGAGGATTTTCTTCCCTCCAAGGCGTATCCACTTTGATCAGAAATGATAATGGCAAAGTGATTGATGTGGCGCCAAAGCAATCTTTCTGCAAAGCTTGTGAACTGCAGAAAGACAAGGACACCGAGGAATATCGAGAATGGTTTGAGACACATCAAGATCAGTGCTCAGCCAACCATCAAGGAAGCTCTGGAAAAATGGAAGTGGATGGCATCGTTGAAATGTTCCAGAGATCTGAGAAAATCCATGGAGTCAGGTATAAGAATTATATTGGAGATGGCGACTCCAAGGTATACAAGGCCTTGTGTGACACGAAGCCATATGGGGATGACTTCGTAATTGAGAAGAAAGAATGTGTAGGACACGTTCAGAAGAGGATGGGAACGAGACTACGGAACCTCAAGAAAAGTTTAGCTGGCCAAAAGCTAAGTGACGGTGCTGGCATTGGTGGGAAGAACCGATTAACAGCTCAAAGGATTGATGAGCTGACAAGGTATTATGGCAATTCCATCAGAGGCCATAAAGATTCAGCAGATAAAATGTCAAATGCCATTTGGGCGACATTTTATCATAAACTTTCAACAGATCAAGAGCCAAGACACCACCTTTGTCCTCCAGGATCCGACAGCTGGTGTAAATGGCAAGTAGCCAAAGCTAACAAGAAGCTGAAGACTTTTCACCACAAGAATAGTATTCCGGCAGCTATTATGGAGGCAATAAGGCCAATTTACGAAGACTTGACACAGCCAGACTTGCTTGGGAAATGCGTTGGAGGCTTTACTCAAAACAGCAACGAAAGCTTCAACCAATCTATTTGGAAGCTCATCCCCAAGGAAAGTTTTAGCGGTCTTGTAGTCTTAGAAATTGGTACTTACATAGCAGTTGCCTCCTTCAATGATGGAAAAGCCGGAGTACTGAGCATCATGAAGAGTTTCGACGTCCATCCAGGATCCTCTGCAGTAGACTGGGCCAAAAGTGCAGATGAGCTACGCCTTTTCTGGTCCAATAGAAGAGCTCAAGAATCAACGCTTGAGGCACGTCAAGCAAGAAGAAAAAGGAAGCACCCAGAAGAAGACTCCTATGGACCTGGGGCTTACTAACTCAAACACATCATACATACAAAAAACACATGCACTCAACTGTACACTCCATTGCACACCTAACCCAAAAACACTAATAACACTTATTACACTTTTCACTTTTCATCACACTTACCACACAGTTAGTAAGCCCCCCTCCGCCCCCCCCCCAAAAAAAGGGAAGTTGCATCTTTTTAATTTTTGCCTCTGCTGTAAAGATGCATGCATCTTTGCAGCAGAAAAACACAAGATGCTTTAGGCATATTGTAATTGATAGTCTGCTCCAATTTTCAGTTACAGCTGATCAGCTGATCAGTTTGATTCACTTTCCATGAGAGCATCTGGACAAGGCTTTTTAACCTCAACACAGGACATTCTAGTCTGCTTGGAGTGACAGCCAAATTTGTAAGTATCAAAACTACTATTAAAACTAAAATTTGTTTTAAGTAGTAAAATATCATAAATTACTCATAAATATACTAGACAATTTTTAAGTTATTAAAATGTTTATTTTCTAGGGAGGCGAGCAAATATGTGGCAGATCAACATCAATTGTACTCTAAATAAGTACAATGATTACCACTTTTGGACTTGAGAAGGCCTGGATACGCTGAACAATTTGTAAGTACACTTTACTTAATGAAATATTAACTAAAACTTTAAATGCCTTTTTCTCTGTTCGAGCTTTTCCAGATTTTTAGTCAGTTGCCGCAGCTTTTCTCAGCAACCGGTCAACCAATCTGGCTCAAATTTGGCAGAGAAGTTGCTATGATGTTTCCGCACAAACTGAATGGAGCAGAATTGGAAAAGATAAGTTACGAGTGAATGTTATGTATGTTTACATATGTAACATTCACTAAATTACTAATTATATTAATATATAACAATCTAATTATTTTTAGTCAATCTTTTTCAGAAATCTGCTCCATACAGTTTGTGAGGACACAAAAGAGGAAAAATTTGCAACCTGCAGGGTCTCAATAGATTCACCGGATGCTGTGGAAAGCTGCGGCAAGTAAAAAAAAACTTTAAAATTCTCAATTTTTTTAATAAACATTATTGAATTGTTTCAGGTAATCAGATAAACATATTCCCAGGTTTGAGACCATGAAGATCATCTATAATACATCTAGTTTAAGGTAAAAAAATCTTTTTTTCATTTAATTGATAAAATTATTAGTCACATGGTCTAATATATATTCTTTTTTTTCAGCATTTAACACAGTCTTGACCCCTTAATGACGTTTTGGACGCCATTACTGGAACGATCGATACACACATAAAGGAACTGCTTATATGTGTATCCTCATTAGTTAAGTGTATTTAGTACAAGAATTTTATCCGCTTCCGGAATCAAAAAGCTTCCAAAAAGTCCGTTTTTAGACTGCGGACATGAAATGCACCAATTTTGGAAGAATCACCCATTTATAGATAAGAGACTTCGAATTCTGATACATTAGAATGAAAATAAAAGAATAGAGCTTTAACTTTAAGTAGTAAACGTTGAAAATATACGACTGGATCCAAACTAAGAAGGATTTGAAGAAACGTAAAATTTCCAAGCAGTTACATGGTAGAAGGCGTTAAAAATAAGTTTTTCTCTCTTAATTCAATACCTCAAATTAAAGCTCTTTATCTCTACTTTCATTTTAGAGTATTAGATTAAAAGTCTTTTATCTGATGAACTATATATATGCTTGTCAAGTTGATCGTTTTTACTGATTTGAGAGGTATAGCTTAACGCATAAGAACCATAAAATTCAGATTCATTAAAAAAAAGTAGAAAATAAGAGCTTTAATTTTAGCTATTATACTTTAAAACAATCGGTTGGATCAGAAAATTCGAGGATTTGATAAAAGAAAATTTCGCAGTTTTACATTAAATCACTGGATTTTGGAAACTCCAGAGATTTTTCACTTTCTTCAAATGTTACTAACTTTTGATGCAGTCATACGTTTTCAAAGTTTAATAGCTGATTAAAGCTCATTTCATCTACTTTTGTGCTGATGACTCCAAGTTTAAAATTTATTATTTAGTGTGCTAGATATATGCTTTCAAAAAACCATCTATTTGTGAAGCATATATATAATTTTTCATAAGTGAAAAGAAAAAACGATTGGAGTAATTGAAAATTAAAAAAAGACTTTTAATTTGATGTATTGAATGTTGAAAACGGATGCTTGGATCAAAAGTTAGAAGGATTTTGAGAAAAACTGAAGATTTCGTAAAAGCATGAATCCCAGTTCGTAATTTTCAAACTTGCGAAACTTTTGACTAGTGCATCCGATTTACACAAATTTATATCAAAAGTAAAAGATCTCTTCAAGTGCTTCATTTTAATTTATTGGAAATTTTATTTAACATAAAGCCTGCTCTAAAACTTTTAGGAGAGTGAAAAAAGTGCAAAAACTAGTAGCTAATACTTTTTTGAGTTTTTGGTCCATAACTTTTTATTGGCGTAAGGCGCCGATGTATTTCATTCAGATTCCTATTTTTGTATGTCCTAACGAGTGTAAAAAACCTAGTCCAGTGAGTGTGCTCTCAAAATTACTCACTTCCCACTTTTCGGCCAAAAAATGTCCAACTGTCCGTAGATTTCCTCATATATGTTAGAACTATGTTATAATACATTTATGCCTTAACAGTAGCAAAAGTGAAAGTTCGTTTTGGACTACAACTACCAGAAAATTTATGAAGATATCTTTACAAGTACAAAAGTACAAAAGTGTGTGTGGAACTTCCAGAAAGTGACGGAGCTACTCTGATGACCAAAAATCAAAATATTACTTGTTAAAACCAAAAAATTGGATTATTTATCTCATAAAAATGTATTTAAATAGAAATTCTAAGACCAAACGTATTCTTGAGATTTTTCTTAACTTCGCTTCGTTTCCTAGTTAAAAAACCAACGAAAATGGAGAATTTCAATGGTAAATGTTAACAGTAAATTCGTCATTTTCATCAATTTTTAGCTTGGAAACAAGAGAAATAAAAAAAAATCTCAAGAATGCTTCTCAGAATACCCAATTTTTTGGTTTTAACAAATGATTTTTTATTTTTAGCTTATTAGAGTAGCTTTATCCTGGTCTAGGAATTTCACAGGCATTTTCAGGTACTTTAGTAGTTGGAGTCCGGTGCGAACTTTCACTTTTGTTACTATTAAGACATAAATGTGTTATAACATAGTTGCGACATATAATATATATGACTTTTAAAGTGTTTATTTTAAAAACTAAACAACATTTTCTTAAATAACTCCTATTTATGTCTATAGTCAGATATACTTCCATGAGAAGCTATGAATATTTTAATATCTGCAAAATATGCAAAAAAATCTCATTTTACCAACTTCGACCTCCTGTAGATCAGAGGTAATTCATTTCAAAAATCTGCAAAAATTCAGGGAAGTGTATTTCATCAAGTTGAAGTGATTTAAGGATTTATGCCTGAGTTGAATCTGAAAAAAATCAATTTTCAATTAAAAGACTAAAAAAATGATCTATTAGTTGTAGAAAAAAAATCTTTTTCCAAGTTCAAGTATAGATATTAAATGTAGTTTTACATGTTTTTAAAAAATTATTTATCTATATAAAATATACTTACTATATAAACAATCCCATGTAAAGTTCACCAAATTTCAGCACTTATTTTGCTTTGCCGCAGGAAATCTCAGCATCCGGGTGATGAATAAAGGTCAAACTTTATGGAAAATCTTCTGAATATATTTCTTCACAGCTTGAACGCAAGACTTTTCTGGAAAATATGAATTTTAAATATTTGATAATATATAAGTTGATAATATTGGTAATTATCGAGAATATTATAAATAATCATATACGTAACATTACTTTTAACTTACTTTAGTCAATTCTGCTCCGTTCAGTCTGTGAAGGAATGTTTTTTGGAGTTCTCCAAGAAATTTCAGCTTGATTGGTCTAATATATGCTGAGAAAACCTGCGGCAACTGACTTAGAATCATCAAAATCTTAAATCCAGGTAAAATTCAATTAAAATATACACATCAAAATCACAGAAACAAACTAAGTAGTACTTATGGGCAATATCGAGCATATTTTAATTATATTTTAGTACTTCAACACATATACGCTAAAGTATATTAAGTGACTCGGGTGCTGGATATTAGTCTGTAATGGTATTTCGATACGGAAAATAAAATAAAAGTTGTCAATATCAATTCATAATCAAAATATTATAATGTTTACAATTATTTTTGCTACTTACCATTAATATAGTCTGTAAAGGATCTTGTAAACATATCAAATGAGACTCTTTAAATTCAATATGAAACCCAATCAATCTATTAGTTTGCCATATTGCGTTTAAGAACTCTGTGCGGCCCTGTGTACGGTGAAGTAAGTGCCGGTTGATAGGCTTTATTCTCATCCAGACGTGGGAGCAATCCTTTAGTCCCGAGTGAACGAATGGTTGTGTTGACGTTTTGTGATCAACGGCGACCGGTCGGAGTTGTTGCATGTACTCCTGAAGGTCGCTGTGGAACGTCCGCAGCTCCTCGCCGGTGAAAGGTGCAAAATCCCGGGGGATCCTCAGTGATCTGCCGAAGACGAGATTGGCCGGGCTGGTCTCTGTGTCCAATCGGATTCTTGTGCGCAATCGGAGCATGACCGCCGGCAGTTGGCGTGCCCAATCCCTGTTGTTTTCGTAGCAGGTGAGGGCTGTCTTGATTTCCCTGTGGAGCCTCTCTACGATGCCGTTGGTTGCAGGATGATAGGGCGAGGTTCGATCTCTATTGATGCCAAGAATTTGTAACGTTTCTGCGAATAGCCTTGACTCGAACTATCTCCCCTGATCCGTTGTTATGGTTGTTGGAGCTCCGTACCTGCTAACCCAGTTGTCAAAGAAGGCTCGGGCAACCGACTCTGCTGTAGTGCCCTCCATTGCGATAGCCTCTGGCCATCTGGTGTAACGATCAATGATTGTGAGCACGTGCGTTTAGCCCAGACAGCTGGGAAAAGGACCAACTATGTCCATGTGGATGTGGTCGAATCTCCCGTCCGGAGTGGTGAACTGTTTGGGTGAGAGCTTGTTGTGCTTCGATATTTTTGCTCGCTGGCAGTGGAGGCAAGTTTTGCACCATGCTGCGATGTCCCTGCTCATGTTTGGCCATACATATTGCTGTGCGATGAGCTTGGTTGTGACCTTGACTCCAGGGTGAGACAAGGCGTGGAAATTGTTGAAGACCTCTGACCTAAGGGCTTTTGGCACATAGGGCCTGATGACGTCGTGCAGAGTGATTCGGGCCCCAGGTGAGCTCGCAGAGTTTCAGTGGGTGCTCTGGATTCTTGAGGACCTCCTGCAGCTGTGCGTCGTCGCCTTGCTCTGCGCAGAGCTGTCTCTCGGTAAAAAGCGTGCGTCGTCGACCTCGTCCCAATGAAAGTTTGCAGGAGAGCTGAAAGCTTCTGTTCTTGACAGGGCGTCGGCGACATCGTTCTTCTGGCCTGGGAGATAGTGGATTTCTGTGTTGAATTGCGAGATGAAAGAAAGCCTGCGAGCTCTGAGTGCTGGCATCTTCTCTGGATATTGTTGAAGGGCGAACACCAATTGTTTATGGTCGGTGTAGATTTTGAAAACGACGCCTTCGAGATAATATTGGAAGTGTCTGAGAGCCTCGTAGATTGCTGTGAGCTCTCTGTCATAGGTGGCGTACTTCCTCTGTGCTGTGTTGAACTTTTGCGAGAAAAAGGCCAGTGGCTTCCAGGAATCGCCTATTTTTCGTTCGAGTGCCCCGCCCATGGCTGCGTCTGATGCGTCGGCAATGAGGCGAAGTTCCGCCTTGTCACTGGGGAAGGCGGTGAAGGTCAACTCGGCGATGTCATTCTTGCATTTGTCGAAAGCCGCTCGTGCCTCCTCTGTCCAGAGGACGGGGCGTTTATCGCGTTTCTTGCACCCCGTGACCAATTCATGGAGAAATCTCTGTGTGTCCGCTGCGTGTGGAATGAGGCGGCGGTAACTGTTGACTATATCCAGGAATCTTCTCAATGCCTCGATGGTTATTGGTTGTGGATAATCTTGAATTGCCTTCACCTTCTCTGGGTGGGTTAGGCTTGAAACCATCTGGTGTGATTAAGTGTCCCAGAAAGACGATTTCTGAGACTCCAAGCGTACATTTTTCCAGGTTCACTTGCAGCTCGAATTCGTCGAGCTGTTTGAGCACTGTGTCCAGATGTTTCCGGTATTCCTCCATTGTTTTCGAGGCGATGAGGATGTCGTCCAGATAGACGAAAACAAAGTCTAAGTGTCCGAGCGCTGAATTAATGTAGCGCTGGAATGTCTGGCTTGCGTTCCGAAAACCGAATTTCATGACCAGGAACTCGAAGAAGCCGAACGGCGTGATGACGGTCGTCTTCGGTATGTCGTCCGGTGCTTACCATCAGAGGTATCTGATGATAAGCTTGCCGAAGATCCAGGGCTGAGAAAACCTTCTTGTCGTGGAGGAACGCGATGCAGTCTTCTATACGAGGAACTGGATAGCGGTCCGGACTAGTGACGTTGTTGAGTTTCCTGTAGTCTCCGTAGGGCCGCCAGTCGCCGTTCTTCTTCGGGACCATATGTAGAGGACTGGCCCAAGGACTGTCCGAGGGTCGGCAGATGCCGAGGTCGCACTACCTCTTTAATTCCTTTTTGGCTGCCTTCAGCTTGGGGGGTGAGAGAGGACGCGCCCGCTGTGAAATCGGCGGTCCCGTCGTCACGATGTGGTGCATCAGGTTGCGTTTTCTTGGGACGTTGAATTGATCGGGTCCAAAAACTCGCGGGTACTTGCTGACGATGTCCGCGAAGTGGAGCCCTGGCGCCAAAAGAGAGACCTTGAGTGCGTTGACCTCTCTGACGAATACCGGTGCCGTGATCAGCTGCTTTCCGTCGACCAGCTTACGGTTTTTGAGATCCGGCAAAAGGTGATGTGCCGATAGCAGATCTGCGCCGATTATTGCGTGAGACACTTCTGCGACGGTGAAGTTCCAGGTGATGGGTTGTTTGAGGCCAAGGTCCAGCTGGAGGCGAGTGACTTCGTAAGTGGCGATCGGAGTGCCATGGACTGCGAATAGCTTGAGCTTGGCTGGTGCACGACTGTCGTCCGGTGGCCTTGGTAGGACTGAAATGTCGGCCCCTGTGTCGACGAGGAAGATTAGTCCTGTCTTCCTCTCCTTGATGTGAAGACGTGGTATCAAGGTTGCCCGCGCGTCTGTCTTCGCGACGGCGGGGTGCTTTAGTTTCCCGAGCTTGAGTCCGAGTCCTCGGCTGATGCACCTCTGACTTTGTATGTGTCGTGTGGTCCTCGCACCCAATCGCAGGGTAGGACGCAGGTTCTAGCCTTTTGGCCGAAACGAGTGTGATAGTAGCATCTCGGCTCCTCGAGTGGGCTGGCCGGTGTGGCATCCCGTGATCTCGACTTGGATCTGGCCTGATCCCTTTGCTTGTCTCACGCCTTGTCTCTGGATTTCGAGCGGTGTCTGGAACGACTCCTCGCCAGTCGAAGATTGGCGAGTGACCTCTCAATCGCTGCAAGCATGCTCTCTAAGGCGCTCGGAGATAAAGTGGCGACCGGCGCAACTGACGGGATTGTGACGCTCTGAGCGGCGGCTGCATTGATGGCTGGGCCCGTTGCTGGGGCTTCTAGCGCCATGACCTGAGATGCGTTTAGGAGGTCGGAAGCCTGGTCGAGCTGCGACTCTTCGGTGATCCCCAGAAGTGCGATGGCGACCTGCGGGGGAATTTTCATTCTCCAGTAATCGATGGTCGTGGCATGTGCCACTCTGTCTTTTCCCAGAGCAAGCATTTCTGCTAGAAGCTCGGATGGCCTCTTGTTTCCAATGAATACTCCGGCAAACAAGCGTTTAATTTGTTGTTGCGCGCTTTTTGCATATTTATCGATGAGGTACGATTTTAGCCGTTCGTACTTATGATCCCTCGTTAGTGTAAGGATGGTGTATTGCAGTTCTTTATGAACGTCCCGTGGCAAGTAACGGCAGACGTAGTTGAATTTGGCCTCATCGTCGGTGGCATTCTCGACTCTAAAAGAGTCTTCCAGTTGGTTGAACCAGCCAGCCGGATCATGCTTGTAGAACGTCCAAAAAGTGATGTTGCGCGTGCTGGCAAATACTGAAGAGTTGTTTGGCGGTGTCGGTGGATTTGCCATACCGAGCGGCTGCCCGGTTGGTGCTGTGTTTAATGGACCTGGCGTGGCCGTGCTGGGCGTTGCTGTGCCTGGTCGTTGCTGCTCCTGGCGTGGCCTGAGGTGCCAGCGATGGAGTCAGTCTTTCGGTTGTTGATCTGCGACTGGAGGCGATCGAGGATCTCTTGAAGTTTTTGCTCCTGCACTTCCTGTTGGTTTCGCAACTGTGCCTCCTGGGCTTCCTGCTGTCTGCGGAAACGGGCCTCCTGCGCCTCTTGCTGCCTGTGAAGCTGGGCTTGTAGTTGGTCGACTTGACTCCTGAGGCTGGTGACTTCTGCCGTGGGCGCCTCGCTAGCGAGTGGCTGCAGACACTCCCTGGTCTGTGTCGGATCGATCCACAGTGCTAACGGTGTGGTTGAAGTCGATGGGTTTTGTCGATCCGCGTGCTCGGGCTGGTCGCTGTGTACCGTGTTTGGTAGCATGAGAAGCCCTTCCATAGCGCCTGCGTTGAGTATAGGTTGTGTGTTGCTGCCCGTATTTGTGTTAACCTCCTCGGTGGGGCTCGCTCCTGGTTGTCTGTAGTTCTCGGCGAGCGCAGTAACATCATGTTGTCAGTCTCGTCGGTCGTGTTTGGTTCGGATGGTTCTTTGCGTCGTTGATTGGGAGGAAGGTGCGATGGTCGGGAAATGGTTCTACCGAATCTGAGCACAAGCTCCTCATTTGTGTTGTTCATAGAACGCACCGCGGCCGATGGTGCGGCTGGTCAAACCAATCCGAAGAGGACTGAGACGCTGCTTACGTTCGAGTCGGGGCGGCTGCCCTGGTCGTTCCCTGTTTCGTCCGTGTGCACCCCCGTTGCAGCTAACAAGCTAGTGGGCCGTGCGTGACTACACCGGTTGCAGCTGGCTGTCGTGTGAGACTCGAGGCAAGCCAAGCGTGAAACCTGATTGTACGGAATTGAGAGCGCCTGCTGGCGTCGAGTTGTTTTACCTGCAGCCGTTCCCTGTTTCATCCGTGTGCACCCCCGTTGCAGCTAACAAGCTAGTGGGCGATGCGTGACTACACCGGTTGCAGCTGGCTGTCGTGTGAGACTCAAGGCAAGCCAAGCGTGAGACCTGATTGTACGGAATTGTACTGGTTGCGGCTGATCGGTTAGAGTAACTCGAGGCAGGCAGGTTACGCGAATTGCAACGCGACCAAGGTAGTTGAGGGTTGCGAAGGCAAGGGTTTGGTCGAGTATAAGATGGAAAAGTGCGCATACCTGTTGGTTTGGATTGTTTTTTTTGTGAAAGGATGCGGTGAATCGGGAACCGCTAGCGCTCCGGACTGAGCGAGTGGGCTGCAGCGGCCAGTAGGGCCCTAGGCCACGCCCTTTGCAGCTAACAGGCTAGGGGGCCGTGGTAGTGACCCTAGCTGGTGCTGTGACGACTCGCTCGACCGTCTCGGTAGCGCGAGACTCGCACGTCGCGGCTTCGCAACTTCTCCAGGGCCGGTCACACCTCCTATGCAGCTAAAAAGCTAGGGGACCGTGTGATACTGTTGACGAATGCTAGGCCTCGCTCGTGTTGTCTGCGGTGCGAGGTTGAGATCGGTGCTGTCTGTGGTGCAAGGTTGAGGTCGGTGATCCTCGAAGTTGGCCAATCTGGAGAAAGTCGAGCCAAATTAGTATTTGTTTTTACGTGTGCGCGCGAGGTGCGATCGTGTCGCTTCGTAGCCTCGCGAGCTGGACCTAAGCGCGATATTACTAAAAGTGGTTTGCGAAAACCAACTGTATCATAATGCTATTTCAATAACGATTGTCGCGGCTCCTGCCAAAAATCTCGATGCCGGGAATTAATGATCTGTTAATTAACGGAGCGGAGCGTATAATGATAGTGCCGCAATGCACGAAACTAAAAAACAGTAGAATATTGACGTTGTCGCAGCGCTTACAATGGATCGTAGATTCATGAACTCGCCGATTACATTGACACGCGTACAAACTTTTATAATCGCGCTATCCTGGGTCGTTTGGCCTTGAATTGATGTTATGTTGTTGTGTGTTGAAGGTCGATGTCGTCTTCTTGCTGTGCTGGGCGCGCGGTGATTCGAGCGACGTTTACACTGCTAGCAAATCGTGTGCGCGCATCTGAGAGAGAAAAGCGCGCGCGAGGCGGTATGTAAACGTTCGCCTGGTGAAAGCGCTTGGTAGCGTGTTGTGCTCGAGATGTTTGTTGATGCCCTTGGAAGAGGACGAGAACGCGCTCTTTTGCCTATGATTTGGCAATTCTCTGTTTTGATGGAGAGAGAGAGAGAGAGCGCGCTTGTTGCTGAGTGTTATGGCAGCGTTGATGCTGCTGCGCGGGAAAGAGAGGCGCTCTGCCGTTCGCGCGAGAGCGCAAGTGCTCTGCCGCTATGTGTATGCGAGAGAGAGGGCCGATGCGTGTGCGCGTCGGCATGCATATGCATGTCAAGTTAATCGTTTTTTACTAATTTAAATACGAGGATTTGATAAAAGCAAATTTCGCATTTTTCCATTAAATCATTGGATTTTGGAAACGCCAGAGATTTTTACCTTTCTTCAAATGCTACTAACTTTGGATCAAGTCGTGCGTTTTCAAAGTTTAATAGCTCTTTTCATCTACCTTTGTAATGATGAATCCAGATTTAAAATTTAGTGTGCTATTTGTATGCTTTTAAAAAACCATCTATTTGTAAAGCACATGATGCTTAAATAATAAAGAAATATAGTTGTTTACTTGTGAAAAGCGTCAAGTAGCGAAATAGTACGCATACAAATATGCCAGTCGCGATACTTTGACACTTTTGTTACTGTTTTTTTGATATTAATCGAAAGCTGATAAGCTGACGAAAATGTGCATTACAAATTTATACGGTGAAAATCTCTTAGAAAAAGTTAACGGCTTGTGAATTGAATATTTCACGAATTACACGTCGAGCTGTAAAAGCACTAAATCACTTTATCCCCACCTTCCACTTCTCTCGAGGTCGGGCGCTCCGCCATGGCCACCGATGCTATTCTCGGGTACGCCCTCTTCATTTTTCTTTAACTTTCCAACAATGTTTTTTATGTTAAAATCAACGGAATCGGGTTTTCTGCGTTTTACATAGTTTTTGAAGCAAGGAATCTCATACCAGTATTTATTTTATTGAAATAATACTATTAATCTAAGATATCTGTGTTACAAGTGGGTGCTTTTACCTACATATTTATTACAGACGCGCAGCACGCCAAGTTGTAACGTCAATAAAAAATATGCGTCATATAAAAAATAATAAAGTAATGTTTTACACATAAATCTATGCGTGTTAATTCCATGTATATGTCTCCACTTTATTGAAAAATGTCAACAATAAAATTTAAGAATAGGGGATGCTGTCCGTGTACGTTGCAGACTCAATCATTCTGTAAACAAAATTTGAGTTTATTCTATCGATTCGTTCCAGACCATATCTCTGGAAGGAACATATCTCTGGAAGACCATATCTCTGGAAGGAATCGTTAGGATATACTCAAATTTTGTGTGCAGACTGATTGAGTCACAGCTTAAATTCTGTTAGATTTTGGAGGCAATTGATTACGATTTACTTCTTTTAAATTTATACGAAATTTTGATATTTATTTAATAAAACTAAGCCTTTGAACATTAGGCCCGAACAAAGAATTTAAGTTACTCGACGTAAAAATATTCCATTCACTCAACGAGATAAAAAATTTCATAAACCTGCGTCTTCCTACAATTAAAGAAGGATCAAAAACTTATTTCTTGGAGTCCTGTTATTATATTATTTATTATTTCATTAGGCCATGCAACGAAGCAAAGAAAAGTGCAATTTTCGATGAGTAAAACGTATAGGTAGGGACAAATGCCATTCGGTTATAAATGGTGCGTACTTTAATTAGACGTATAATGTTCAAATTAGTTTTGTGCCCTGCATTTGTTATAAAGAAAACAGACGCAAAAATATCATTTTTTAAGTTTTTCGCTTATAAGTCGAAAAATGCGGGAAAAAGTATAAAATAACAAGAGAGAAAAGTTGTGCAGTATTAAATTACAAAGAAAATTTGCTATTCAAAAGCTCGGTACTATTAATAGATGTTGAGATAATTAGAAAGAAAGGGTTAAAATAGACCTTTTTTTGAAAAATTGCTTCTCAGACATTTTTTGAGCTAAAGACTTGAAATTTTTGGAATGAGAAGGTATATGTAGGTACTTTATACGAAAAAAATGAATTATTATAAAACAATTATTCAAAAAGGCCTATTTTAATCCTTTCCTTCTAATTATCTCAGCTTCTATTAATCGTACCGAGATTTTGAATAGTGCATTTTCTTTGTAATTGTATGCTGCACAACTTTCCTCTCTTTTTATTTTATACTTGCTATAATGTTGGTTTCCGCTTCACGCTAGCTGGGAATGCGTGGAGACTTATGAAATCCAGGTCGTTATAATTATCGGCCCGGCTCCTCGAGTTCCCCCTGAACCCGGTGGCGCCAGGCACCTTCAAGTGCCAGAGTCTCGCGATTCCTTTAACGAACTCGAGGCTGGGGCGGATTTGCCGGCTAGCTAGCTCAGCCCCGCGAACGCGGTTCGGAGAGAGGGTGGTTCGGATAATAATACCGCGTGGTTATTAACAAAAGCAAATGATCATTTATTCAATTAAAACTCCTTATCTCACAGATAACCATAGACAACCCGGGCTAAACAACCACCGCAAGATAAAAGAATACGCGAGGTATTCGGCCTCTTCGGGCGACGCTATACAATTAAAAGAATATGCGAAGATATTCGTCCGTACTTTGGCACGCACCGCCAACGGGATAAACTCCGCACAACGCTATAACTCAATTACCGCTTGGACACTACAATAAACAAAATGCCAGATAACCACGTAGATATCCGACTCTCGCGCGTCTCAAGGTCTCATACACACGATGCCCGCTTGGCTACACATTCGTTCTTTGTCCGCCGACTCTTCGTTCACGCTTTAATCCTATAGCCGCGATTGCCCACACTTAGTGAAAATCACAGCCGTCTAAACTACTTGTGGCCGAGAGCGTGTCTGCGTAACCACGACCTACGACACCTCCCGCGCCTTATCCTAACACGAGTCGAACGAGGCCCCCCTTGTCCTCGCCGACTAATTTCCGCGAACACTCTTATACGGTACACGACAATAACAGATATCCTCGAGTTGCGAGGTACCCGAGGTAGACCACTTCGTACGCACCGCGAGGTAGAGGCAACCTTCGCCCGAGGTACGCGATACGCGAGGTACTCTTTGTGTGCGAGATAACCGTACGTCGAAGGCAACCACACGACAGGCAACCCGGAGTAGACAACTCACACGCACTGAATCGCACTAATTACTTGCTCGCTTAACTAAGAGGAGACATCCACTATCCAGATAGCCGCGCTCGCTGATATTCGCGCGCTCACGAGACAAAGGAATTTCGCGTACACGAGTTCGCGCGTGGAACTGCGCACCAACCCGTGAGGTAGACTTAATACTAAGAGCGACTGATTGACCTTGTCCTTATATCCGAGTGACCAAAGCCTCTGGATCCTCAGCAAGATAGCCACGATTCTACCGCGGTTTTCAGTGCAGCACTTTTCGAAACAATAGAGATAGCCCTAGGGAGTTGGTGAGCTGCGTCCAAGCTGGAACGGCCGGAGCAGGAGAGTACCGGCTCGTACGCTCGTCGCGTGCCTCGCATTCTCGCTCCCCCGAGACGCTGAGCGGTGCACGCTCCCACTGGTCGGTTCGCATGGGGCCAACGGGCCGCGCTCTCGCGCCGCAGCAGGCTCGCTCGCCTCGCGCCTCGTCGATCGCGGCGCATGCACGCTCGACTGTACAAAGATAGCTAATGCTGGAGAGATAACCGCGAGATTCGAACGCTCGCTACATTTAGACAACCAGTCATTCATACAGATAACTCACGCAACGCCTAAGTTATACGCGAATTACGAAGTACAATGTAACTCTCAGCGACTCCTTCTGTCTGGGCCCTTGATTCGGGAGTACGCCTGTTACAAAGGGCGCAAAGGCTGCCTTTTATTATTTTCAACATTCTTGCGGTGAAGCAACCATCACGCTGGCCGTGCTGCAGAAGGCTCTCACGTAAGAAGAACCCACCCGCCTCATCTGCGTCCGACGACTTACGATGAGCCGGAATTGAACGCCCTGTAGGAATCTGTCGCTGTTTCTGCTGCGCCAGAGCTCATCTTCTTCGCTTCTCGCCCTTGGGCGGGGAGTGGAGAAGTCCTCTATTATTTTCTCCTTCCTCAGTCGCCTCTCCTCTCCTCGCGTCGTCACTCAGAAGAAACGATACGCCATTAATCCATGCACTCTTTCCCATTCACACAGACCTGAGACGCTCTACCCCGGCAGCTCGATGCTCTCTGTGACGTGGCGATATTTTGCCACGTTACATTGCTTTCGTATTTTTCGATGTATAAGCGAAAAACCAAAAAAATGACTTTTTTGCGTCTTTTTTGTTTATGACAAATGCACGGCGCAAAACTAATTTGAGCATTATACGTCTAATTAAAGTACGCACCATTTATAATCGAATGGCATTGGTCCCTACCTATACGTTTTACTTTGAAGGAAAAAATCTGTATTGATTGGCCTATATTAATTAGTAAACTATTTCGAGTGGATACTCACCCCTCTTCAGGGCACTAATGGTTGAAAAATAAATAAAAAATACAAATAAAATGGAAATGTTTTAATGTATAGTTAATAGTTAAAATGTGTTCAATGTACGTAGGTTGTCTTAGATTAAAACATAAGTCAGAACGTGAATATAAACCTAACTATTAAGAGTATAAATAAAATAAATGTCATTGAACTTACCAAATTTTGAAGAACATCATCTGGTACATTTCTGCTAGCATTACATAACGTGCGTGCTGCGCTGTGCGAGAAAATAACTGGGGCCTTTGTTGTCTGCAACGCAGCGTTCATTGTTTGAGTAGAAACGTGAGAAAGATCTACTAGCATTCCTAATCTATTAAGTTCCCTCACTATAGCCTTGAACATAAATTATAGATATAAATAAAAGAGTACAATATTATACTGCTTATGAAATAATTGGATTATTTGGATTATGAATTCGTGATATGTAATAAAAAATTCATCTTAAAATTGTAATTACACAAATTACGACTCTATCAATGTTCTGAGGAAACAAACTATTGTCTGAAAAAACATGAAGAAAAATATTATAACAGTCTTAAGGGTGCAAAACACCCCTATTAGTTAAAATAAAATCATAAATAAAATTAGTATTAAGTATTTAAATGTAATAAATAAAGTATATAAATGTGCTTATAATATCATGTGGTACTATCGTGTGATATGTCCAAATTTCTCATGCAATATAACAGGATTCTATCACATTATGAATAACCGGAATTTTAAAATTAATTAAAATCCATTGTTTCATTATTCTGTGGTCATCTAAAAAACGTCCTATTTTGACTAGCCATTTTGCGAATAGTAGAGTAAATGAATTCGGCCAAGATATGATGAAAATAAAGTATGGGAATGATATTTCAAGATTATCAGATTCTGAACAAATTAATTGACCCAAACAAATTAATTGAACAAATTAATAATAAATGTGTTATCTATCTATCTATCTCTCTCTCTCTCTCTCACTCGTTCGCTCGCACACTCGCTGGCTTCGCACACCGTCGCGCGCGCTTGGCTTAGCCCGAGTCGCACGTTGTCTTCCCCCTCTCCTCTCACGCGTCGGCCTGTTGAAGCTCCTCTGCTCACGGCACCGTTCGGGGAATCGCACGAGTTCCCGCCGCGACCCGCGTGGCACGGCGCGAGGCACAAAGCTCGCGACGCGCGGCTTTTGGCTCGGATTGCCTTATTTGCCCGTCCGGCTCGCAGACAACAACCTTGATGCACACACGCTTTCCTCTCGCTCACACGCTGCACACACGCTCTCTCTTTCTCTCTCGCTCTCTTTCTCGCGCTATCACTCTCAACACCTTCCACGATCGATTCTCGGCCTTGCTCTCACACTCACTTGCAAGCACTCTCGCTTTTCCGTCCTCTCCAGCAGCGCACTAATCGGCAACTTACCACGCGTCGCACTCTCTCGGCTTCTCCTCGCAATCCCGGCTCTATCGTCCGTCGTCCGACCCACGCTGCGGCCTCCACCTCCTCGGATGATATGAAAACCCCGACCTCGGTTCTCTCTCGTCCCTCGGGTGGCTCTGCCTCCTTGGTGGTCGTTCGGCGTCGTCCTGCTGTAGCCTCGGTTGTCATCGGGCGTCCTCTCGTTCGTCCAGGAGAGAAACTCTCGCTCGCTGTACTCGCTCGTCCTCACACACGATAATCGCTCCAATTCTCCTCGCTTCCGCACACAAAAGACGTAAAGTCGCAGGTTCCTCGCGTCAATGCTTACTCGCGCTCGGCCGATTTCTTTCTGTCTCCTCACTCGCCGCGCGCTACGATCGTGCGGCCCATGACGCTCGCTCTCGCCCAATCAGCGCTCTCTCTCTATAGCCCTTCCCCTGCGGCCGACGACGGCAGCTCGTTATCTATGCCGTAGGGCTACACGCGCTGTCGAACTTCTCCTACGCCCCTCCTCTCCGCCGCTCACAACCATCCGGCCCTCGCATGCTCGCTTCCACGAGCTACGCCGTGCCTATCGGTTTGCGCTCGCACGTGTTACTGTCGTCTCCACTGCTTCTTCCGCCGCTTCTCTCTTCTTTCTTCGGCTTTGCTGCTTTCTCCGGTACGCTCGTTTGACAATCAAACACACGGAAAAACAGGAGATTAATATTTGCAAATCGCAAATATTAGCTGGCACTGGGGATGATGTTACGCGCACCAGCGACGAATTCACTTCGTCGCAAAAGAAAAATCTGGAGTTTACTAGACATATAAAATGAATAGAAAACTAAATAAGATTTATCACGACCCATCTAAGAGTTCATCTTACTACAGTATCGATTGACTTTATAAAACATTACAATCATCAAAATCTCGAATTAAGAAAAATAAATTAGAAGAATGGCTAGAATCTCAGGATGCTTATACACTACACAAACAGAGACGATTGCGATATCCACGCCGGAATTATAACGTATCCAACATTGATGATGTTTGGAAAACAGATCTCGCAGATATTAAATTTATCAGATCGTACAATGAAAATGAGTAAATTTTATGATCGTAGACCTGTCGTTTTATAATCGAATAAAGGCAAGAAATTCACAGGTACAGAGTTTCAGAAATTTTTAAATAAAAAAATATAATGTTTCGAGTTGCAAGGAGTCCTGATGTAAAAGCAGCAGTCATCGAACGTTTCAACCGAACATTAAAAGAGCGTATGTGAGCGAATTTCAATACCAAAAAATATCAAGGGGCGCGGTAGCGCCTCGATGGCAAGTATAAGGTACGTCAGTACATACGCCGCCGTCGGGCGCTATAGCCAGACCCTATATACGTCTCATAGGCCCTGTTGGAGATGTGACATTCGGTTTTCTTCGCATTAAGAGCTTTGTTTCTCACGTTATGAGCACTCAAATGAAAGCTTGGAATAAAACTAGCAAAATCACTTCAGGATCATATATTGTGAAATGGCTTCTATCAAAAGATATTATGAAATGAAGGTTCGGGGTCACGAATTCTTCAACGCGAAAATTCTTCTCCCGTGGCGAAAAATGTTCTCCCCGGAAGTACGTCATAGTTCGTGACGTCAGCTCTACGTATACTATTGCTTGCATCTATACAGTTCATCAAGTGTACAGAAGAGCAGACGATAGTGTATTCACATTTTTTGATTTTTCAATACAATAACACATATGCAGTGTTAAAGAAAAATAAGTATTGTACAAAATAAAGTACCAAAGTGATTTTATTTTCAACATAATATGCAATTTATAAAGCTGGGTTTGATGAAATATTTAAAAACTGACAGATATAATTATGAAAAATTTTCACAAACAAGACTAATAGCCTCAAATTAGATAAGTATTTAGTTGTACTTTTTTTTTTAAATATACAATACATGAAAGATTCATGAACTGATTCTTTGTTAAAATATATCCTTTTATTTTTCAGGTTTTTTTACTATTAGATTATATAAAGAAATAACTATTCTGTGATGTGGCAGCTAGTAAAGTGTTAAGAATTCATCTTTCAAGAAAGTTTACGTTGTTGAAGTGAATATGTAACTTTTTCTATCGTCTCCTGGGTTCACCTTTCAAGCAAGTTTCTACATTCTTGAAGTGGATGTGTAATTTTTTCTATCGTCTCCAGGGAGGTAGACTCTCAGGCTATTCGTCGAAAGGGATCCTGATGAGAAGCTAGTGACAGTGTTGTATTTTCATCATCCAAGAATCAAAGAAAATTTATACAGAATTTCCAGTTTATATAATTTTCTTGTGATGTGACAAGTTGGTTAAGTGTTAGGATTATATTCAATCTTCCACGCAAGAAAGTTTCTACAATTGTGGAAGTGCTTATGAACAATTATTAAATGTTCCTATCGTCTCCTGGGAGATAGACTCTCAGGCTATACATCGAAAGGGATCCTTACAAATAGCTAGTGTGTTTTATTGTCTTGGTTCAAGAATCGAAGAAAGTTTTAACATAGAGAATATTCAGTATAAGGAAAAAATTGTCTTGTATTGTGAGAAGCTAGTGAAGTGTCAAGAATATGCATCGCTCATGCATGAAAGTTTCTAAGTTGTTTAAGTGTATATGAATAATTCATAACTTTTCCTATCGTCTCCTGGGAGGTAGACTCTCAGGCTGTTCGTCGAAAGGGATTCTTATGAATAGCTAGAGAAAGTGTTTTATTTTGTTTTTCAATTACCGTCAATATTTCCTAAAAATTTTTTAAATTGTTCCAAAGTCTAATTTTGGTACATTTATGCATTTATTAGAGAGAGATGGAAAGATAGTTCCTTCTGCTAGAGCTTAATTTGCTCTGTCTTCAAAAATATTTTTTAAAATTTATTTTTAAATGAAACTAAATAAAAATGATTAATAAGCATGGATGTATTGATTATAATTAATGGTTTATTGACTTTTATATAAGTCAAATATCCTTGAAACTATTACATATGGAGTATATGGCACCCGGGTGCGCTTTTCAAAGTATAAAATCTTGATTAGTTTATTTTAATTATTGTAAATGTTAAAACTGAATGTATACGGATATTCTATAGTATTTTTATAATGTCGTGCAACAAAATTTCTCTGGATTACGCTAATATTTCACTGTTTTACCTACATTTTTTTAACAAGTCATTTTTAATAAACTTGTGCTTTTTAATAAATGAGCTGTTATATTTATTTCTCACAGAGAAACCAAGACCTGTGATATTCTGGGACTTTCACAGGTTCTTTTATAATGAGTTAAGCTATCTTTTCAAATGTTTGTGTCTTCGATATTGATGATCGATCAAGTTGAACAATTCTTTTTAAGGCTTAAAAGGTTTATACGTAGAATCACTCAGAAGCATTTTGGTCACTCTGAAAATTAAAAATAACTAAGTTTTCGTTAAACATACCAATCAGAGGGATATCATGAGAAATTTGAAGTTTACCATATAGACCAATTTCAAAATAATCATCATATAAGGCATTCAAAATCGAAGAGCTAAAAATTGGTCTAGACGATTAACTTTAAATTTCATATGCTATCCCTCTGATTGATTTGCTCAATTCAAAAATAGTTATTTTTAATTTTCAGAATGCCAGAGTTCAGGCAGTTTCCAGAATGTGGGTTGAGCGTCTCTTTTCCTAAAAGGTAAAAAGATCATACAAGTTTTCAAGCCCACTACTTAGAGGGATAGTATAAGAATTTTGAAGATGGTATAGTTTAGCAGTATTGAGATAATCAGAGATTAGAAATTTCAAAATTCAATAATTCAAAACTGCTGAGCCGTATCAACTGGAAAATTTTTAGATTATCCCTCTAAGTGACTGGCTTGACAATTTATATTATCTATATACATTCAACAGATCATAACGGAATGGAATTTTTTTGCCATGCCTGGTTAGGTCACTCTAGTGTATATATTGTAGTTCATAAATAAACACTACGTTAGTAGCGCATTGCTTTAAATACATCTTACCTTAAAAGCTATAAATTTAGAATATATTTAATGAACTATAACTTGTTTGCTAAATGACTCAATTCAATTTAGAATAGAACTCAATAGAACTCAATAGAACTCAATTTAGAATATATTTAATAAACTATAACTTGTTTGCTAAATGACACTATTCAATATTGACACTAAATTTATGATGTCAACCGTGTAAGTATTTATGTGAAAGTCATACAGGGGATACCACAACTTTACTGACACTATTTTTTACAGGTTTTCATAAAGTTTGAATTCGATTACAGTTTTCTAAACGTTTACCGAATTAGGTGGGTTGCATTAAAACTGATAATACATCTATCATAAAGAATCATAGGGATATTGGAAATTAACTTACATATACTTCTTTTTATTCTAAATATTATTTTCATTATTCCATAATATAGATTGAACAATTGTAAAGGATACGATATAAACTTGTAGAAATATTAAAATGCTATATCACTCATGGTCTGCATGACAATAGTATACGTAACGTACAAATGCTTTCGAGAAAGCAGTTATCAGTTAATTAATTAGCAATAATTTTAGACGTACAGATTTCTTTGATGTATATTTGCGAAACAAATCATTATGGAACTTAACATAAAATTTAGTGTCAATAAAGGAAAAAAACGCGCTATTCTATTTACCTGGAGGGTGGTGTGGAAAAGATAGATTTCTTGGTAAATAATAATGATCTAAAAAAACTATTTACTCTACAGATAGTGTCTAAAAAATAATTATTATTATTATTACAATAATCCATGAGCAAATGTACATTAATATTTTAAATTTATTACTTATTTAGTTGATGTTAACTATTCTTTGTAATTTACATATTATATACCTTTTAAAAGTAGTGAAATCTCTCCCCCCCCCCCCCAAACAAACCTTTTCAAGGTAAAAGGCTGGCAAGTATAAGGTCGTTTCTTCATGTAAAAATTAAAGATTAATTTTACAACTCTTGATAACCTTAATGTAAAAAAAACTCTTAATAACACTTATGCAGACAAAACCAAACTTTTATTAACATTCATACAGACAAAATAAAAATTCTTAGAGCTTACTCTAAAATTCAACTTTAATTTTCAAACTTCGACAACTCTTATGTAGTCGAAATTATAAATGCTGTATTCTGTACAGTTATTTAATTATGGAAATTAAAGATCTTGATAACACTTATATAGACAAAATACTAGTAGCTTTACTGCATACTCTTAAGACGTGTTGATATTATAATCGTCAGATCAACAAATAATATATCTTCTTTCCTCTTGTGAATAAGTGATCGAACACAAATACTGGAAGAATATGTGATACTTATAGATCAAGTTGGAAAACAAATAATTATGTTAGGATGAATGTCTTCTTTTACCTCTGCAATGAGTTAATCACAATCACTCAAATCATGATGCTTATACATTAAGCTAAAAAATCCGAAACTCTCATGTATGAAAATATGAACGTGTAACCATCTTCGCGTTAAGGGTCTGTTGGACAGATTACCATTTCTTTAGTGTCACTTCTCCTTCGATTATCTATACCTTCGATTTGACATAAATTCTCATTTTAATTTTAAGAAAAGAAAGTTATGATATCAATAAATAAATTGGCAAGTTTTTTGCTATAAAAAATAATTGTTTTCAAATAAATAAATAACCAATTAAATTGAGGAAGGATTATAAATATATGTGTTCATATAAACACTCAATCCAATTGCAGCATGTGAAAAGGTGGATAGCCTGTGAAAAGGTACAGTCGGGTACAATTAAAACTTTGAATAATTGCGACTGCTGCCACGTTCTGTACATGTAATAGAATGGTATGATGTTCTTACATGACATTATCACATGACAAATGTGCCCATAATATGTAGTAATATCATGTTTGTCTAAAATTATTATGTAATTTAACAAGATTGTTTCGCATCATGAAAACTTTTTCATTTATTTATGGAAGCTGAGAGCGGATGTACAATCTACTCTACTTAGTAATTCAGTAAATGTATTGCTATCCTTATTTCATTCAAAATCTATGTCCAGGACGATTATATACAATTATATATGAGATTTAAATTCTGTTGATTTACATACATTTAAAAAAAAACAGGAACAAATTCTATCATGTAGAACGCAATTTTTTGACGGAAAAACTTGCCGCCCCGTCCTATCATAGATAATCGATGAACCACTAAATGTCAGTGTAATTATCAATATCATAAAATTTTTAATATAGTTAATTTATCGTCCTATTATCCTATAATGCATAATACTCAAATCATTATATTAAACTGTGAGACCAATGGCCTCAAATAATAAAAAACAATGGAATTTTTTAATTAAGTAAAGATTTTAATTAAGTAAAGATTTGAAACTAAAAGCTGTAAACTACATAAATATTAATTTAAAACTTTTAAACTTGATTTATTTTCCAACTAGAGTCATAGAAATTTATTTTATAACATTTTTTTAATATGTAATAATAGTTACAATTATTTTTAATCAACTTCCTGCAATCTTCCGATATTACTAACAGAGGTTTGTAAAACATACATACAAATAACCAAAAATGAGCTTAGAATGATTGCAAGATTAAGTTTGAATTCTTCAACAATTCGTCAAGGACAGTAATAAATACATATGGAATGAAAAATCGATTCAGAGATTTTTTAACGGTGTTTCATTAACAAGTTAATTTGATTAACCTTACATAATTTAAAGATGGTATACATCGTTATCTATGATAGGACAAATGTGCCCATAATATGTAGTAATATCATGTTTGTCTAAAATTATTATGTAATTTAACAAGATTGTTTCGCATCATGAAAACTTTTTCATTTATTTATGGAAGCTGAGAGCGGATGTACAATCTACTCTACTTAGTAATTCAGTAAATGTATTGCTATCCTTATTTCATTCAAAATCTATGTCCAGGACGATTATATACAATTATATATGAGATTTAAATTCTGTTGATTTACATACATTTAAAAAAAAACAGGAACAAATTCTATCATGTAGAACGCAATTTTTTGACGGAAAAACTTGCCGCCCCGTCCTATCATAGATAATCGATGAACCACTAAATGTCAGTGTAATTATCAATATCATAAAATTTTTAATATAGTTAATTTATCGTCCTATTATCCTATAATGCATAATACTCAAATCATTATATTAAACTGTGAGACCAATGGCCTCAAATAATAAAAAACAATGGAATTTTTTAATTAAGTAAAGATTTTAATTAAGTAAAGATTTGAAACTAAAAGCTGTAAACTACATAAATATTAATTTAAAACTTTTAAACTTGATTTATTTTCCAACTAGAGTCATAGAAATTTATTTTATAACATTTTTTTAATATGTAATAATAGTTACAATTATTTTTAATCAACTTCCTGCAATCTTCCGATATTACTAACAGAGGTTTGTAAAACATACATACAAATAACCAAAAATGAGCTTAGAATGATTGCAAGATTAAGTTTGAATTCTTCAACAATTCGTCAAGGACAGTAATAAATACATATGGAATGAAAAATCGATTCAGAGATTTTTTAACGGTGTTTCATTAACAAGTTAATTTGGTTAACCTTACATAATTTAAAGATGGTATACATCGTTATCTATGATAGGACAAATGTGCCCATAATATGTAGTAATATCATGTTTGTCTAAAATTATTATGTAATTTAACAAGATTGTTTCGCATCATGAAAACTTTTTCATTTATTTATGGAAGCTGAGAGCGGATGTACAATCTACTCTACTTAGTAATTCAGTAAATGTATTGCTATCCTTATTTCATTCAAAATCTATGTCCAGGACGATTATATACAATTATATATGAGATTTAAATTCTGTTGATTTACATACATTTAAAAAAAACAGGAACAAATTCTATCATGTAGAACGCAATTTTTTGACGGAAAAACTTGCCGCCTCGTCCTATCATAGATAACGATGTATACCATCTTTAAATTATGTAAGGTTAACCAAATTAACTTGTTAATGAAACACCGTTAAAAAATCTCTGAATCGATTTTTCATTCCATATGTATTTATTACTGTCCTTGACGAATTGTTGAAGAATTCAAACTTAATCTTGCAATCATTCTAAGCTCATTTTTGGTTATTTGTATGTATGTTTTACAAACCTCTGTTAGTATTATCGGAAGATTGCAGGAAGTTGATTAAAAATAATTGTAACTATTATTACATATTAAAAAAATGTTATAAAATAAATTTCTATGACTCTAGTTGGAAAATAAATCAAGTTTAAAAGTTTTAAATTAATATTTATGTAGTTTACAGCTTTTAGTTTCAAATCTTTACTTAATTAAAATCTTTACTTAATTAAAAAATTCCATTGTTTTTTATTATTTGAGGCCATTGGTCTCACAGTTTAATATAATGATTTGAGTATTACGCATTATAGGATAATAGGACGATAAATTAACTATATTAAAAATTTTATGATATTGATAATTACACTGACATTTAGTGGTTCATCGATTATCTATGATAGGATGGGGCGGCAAGTTTTTCCGTCAAAAAATTGCGTTCTACATGATAGAATTTGTTCCTGTTTTTTTTAAATGTATGTAAATCAACAGAATTTAAATCTCATATATAGTTGTATATAATCGTCCTAGACATAGATTTTTAATGTAAAAAGGATAGCAGCGCATTTACTGAATTACTAAGTAGAATAGATTGTACATTCGCTCGTTGCTTCCATAAATAAAAGAAAAAGTTTTCATGATGCGAAACAATCGTGTTAAATTACATAATCATTTTAGACAAACATGATATTACCACATATAATGGGCACATTTGTCATGTGATAATGTCATGTAAGAACATCATGCCATTCTATTACATGTACCATAGGGTTAAATTGTCATATATAATCGATGAATTATTAAATGTCAGTGTAATCAGCAATATTATAAAATATTTAATGCAGTCAACTTATCTTCCTATTATCCTATAATTGGTACTATTCAAAATATTCCTGTTAAATTGTCAGAATGGCAAATTGGAATTTTATTTCTTAATTAAGTGTACATTTAAAATTAAATTTAGAAACTTAAAAAATATTAATTTTATATTTTTCATCATCATTTATTTCCAAACTTAAGAAATAGAAATTAATTTCATAACAGGTTTTAATACATAATGACAGTTTCATGTATTTTAATCAACTTCCTGTAATCTTTGGTTAATAAAAACATATTATTGTCAAACATACATACAAATACTTAAAAATTGAGCTTAATTATTACGAAATTAAGTTTCATTTCTTCAAAAATTCAATAACAATGGTAGTAATCTGTGAATTACTTTGGTTAACCACGCGTAATTTGAAAATGACATTCATCGTTATATATAATAGGATGGGACGGCAAGTTTTTCCATAAAAAAAATTGTGTTCTACATGCTAGAAATTTTTCCTGATTTTTTAAACATGTGGGATCGATTTGCTGTATGAAAAATTATTCTTTTTTTGATGAAGAGAATGACACCTAATAAGTTTTTAACAGAATATGTAAATCTCATATTTAATTGTAAATAATCATCCTGGATGCATGTTATACATTTGATGGAATAGGAATAACAACGTATTTACTGAATCACTAACTAGACTAGACTGTAGATCCACTCGGTGCTTCCACAAATGACAACAGAAAACGGAAATAATAAACATTAATCAATTTTAAAATTCTGATTTTTCATGATGCGAAACAATCTTGTTATATTGCATAATAAATTTGGACAATCACACGATATTACAACATATTATGAGCATCTTCATCATAAATTTATTTAAGATCATCATGCGATTCTATCACATGTACCTTTTCACAAGCTATCCATCTTTCCATATGCTACAATTTGGTCAAGTGTTTTGCAAAAAATATGAAGCAGAATTTTTTCTGGAAAAGAACTCTTCTTTTATGAAAATTATAACATGTAATAAACTTATATTTTTCTATTAAATGCATTATTTTGTATAATATGTTTTTTGTTTGCTTAAATAAAAATAATAATTAACGCATTTACGAATATTACTTAGTAGTGTACATTGTAGTCATGTATATACATATATAAATATATATTGATATTCCTTCCCCCATTTAAACGCTTATTTATTTTTTTCAAAACTATTGCTTTTTATAAAAAAACTTGCCAATTTATTTATTGATATCACAACTTTCTTTTGTTAAAATTTAAATTGAAATTTATAAATTGAATATAATATATTATAGAGAACTGACACAAAGGAAATGGTAATCTGTCCAATAGACCCTTAGCACAAAGATGTTTACGCGTTCATATTTTCATAGAAGAGAGTCTTGAATTATTCAGCTTATTATATAAGCATAATGTTTTTTTAGTGTTTGTGATTCACATATTTTCGAGGTGAAAGAAAACATGCATCATAACATAATTATTTTTTAAACTAATTATAAATACCTTCTTAATCACTCTTTTATAAACACTTTTATTTTCACTCTTTGGTAAGGGAAGAATTAATAACCATCTACAATAAAGCCTCCATCATGTTGCCTAAATATTTAATTTATATAATGAAATGACCGTACAGAATAAAGTACTTAGGATTTTAGCTATTTAAAGGTGATCGAGAGTTTGAAAATGAATTTTAAATTTACCTAATGAAATAGATGTATAGAATAAAGCACTTCCAATTTTGACCACGTATGGATTATCGAGAGTTGGAGAATTAACTTTATGTTATAAGAGTTTGAAAATTATTTTCAATTTTTACATAAAGAAACAACCTTATACTTGCCAGCCATTTACCTTGAAAAGGTTTTTTGTGGAGGGGGGCGGGTAGGAGATTTCACTACTTTTAAAAGGTATCGAATAATATATTACAAATAATAGTTAACACCTACTAAATATATTTTATATTTAAAGTATTAATATTATTATGCTAATTTATTAGTGCGCATAATAGTACTGTAACTACTGCAGTACTGTAGATAATAATTATTTTTTCGACACCATCTGTAGAACAAATATTTATTGAATTTTTTTGGATCATCATTATACAAAAAAGAAACATCCATCATTTCCACACCACCGTAGAGGTAAATAGAATACCGCGTTTTTTTTCTTTATTGACACTAAATTTTATATCAAAAAATTTAGGTAAAACAGTGAAATATTAGCATAATTCATCGAAATATTGTTGCACTACATTATAAAAATGCTATAGAATATCCCCATATAAAAAGTTTTAACATTTATAATAAATAAAATAAACTAAACAAGATTTTATACTTTGAAAAGCGCACCCGGGTGCCATATACTCCATACATAATAGTTTCGGGGGTATTTGACTTATATAAAAGTCAATAAACCATTAATTATAATCAATACATCCATGCTCATTATTTATCTTTGTTTAGTTTTATTTAAAATCAATTTTAAAAAGCATTTTTTAAGAGAGAGCAAATTAAGCTCTAGCAGAAGGGACTAGCTTTCCATCTCTCCCTAATAAATGCATAAACGTACCAAAATTAGAATTTGTAACAAATTAAAAAATTTTTAGGAAAGATTGACGTTAAAAAAAATAGATGAGAATATTCTATGGGATTTACCAAACAAAACAAAGTAGCTCAGAAAAGCCAAAAAACATTCATTGAATGTGTAAATAATGTTGTAAAAGAAAAAAATACATTAACGGGAAAAACTTGGATTTTCCGATAACGAAACATTTTATGAAACCGTCTAGAGAACTGAGACTTGATGTATGAGTTAAAGGATTGAACAACAAATACACACATATTAATATGTAATACATTATTCTGTTTATATTAAAAGTTTATAACGTTACAAGTGAAAAAAGGTAGCTCATCGCTGCTCAGCGGGCGACGCGCATGCGCGAAGAGTCGAGAGCAGCTGGAACTGCTACCTTTTATCACTCGTAACAGAGCGGAGACGGCTCAGTAGGCAGAGTTTCGGACTCGTGATCCAGAAGTTCTCGGTTCGATCTCGGCTCTCGGCTTTTCTGTCATTGGGACACCTCTATGTTTACATACACCTGTACGTATATACTTAAGTGTCTTATAACGTCGAAGCTCCAATGGTTCGGATCCCACTGTACGCAATCTATGGATGCATTGTGTAGCTAAACTGTAGGTCCAGTTGAGATGCATGCGGACTACATTCCGATGTGGTGCACATGCATCCTGACTATAGGGAACCTCACTGGCCAGTACCATTGTATGGTATCGGGCAGTGGGAAGAGCCGTATAAGACTCATGAAGAGGACTTGGGTAGGCTATAATAAAAAAAATCACTTGTAACGTTATAAACTTTTAATAAAAACAAAATAATGTATTACGTATTAATATGTGTGTATTTGTTGTTCAATCCTTTAACTCATACATCAAGTCTCAGTTCTCTAGACGTTTTCATAAAAAGTTTCGTTATCGGAAAACCCAAGTTTTTTCCCGTTAATGTATTTTTTTCTTTTACAACATTATTTACACATCTAATGAATGTTTTTTGGCTTTGCTGACCTACTCTGTTTTGTTTGGTAAATCCCATAGAATATTCTCATCTACTTTTTTTAACGTCAATCTTTCCTAAAAATTTTTTAATTTGTTCCAAAGTCTAATTTTGGTACATTTATGCATTTATTAGAGAGAGATGGAAAGATAGTCCCTTCTGCTAGAGCTTAATTTGCTCTCTCTTAAAAAATGCTTTTTAAAATTGATTTTAAATAAAACTAAACAAAGATAAATAATGAGCATGAATGTATAGATTATAATTAATGGTTTATTGACTTTTATATAAATCAAATATCCTTGAAACTATTATACATAGAGTATATGGCACCTGGGTGCGCTTTTTAAAGTATAAAATCTTGTTTAGCTTATTTTAATTATTATGAATGTTGAAACTGATTGTATGGGGATATTCTATAGCATTTTTATAATGTAGTGCAACAAAATTTCGATGAATTATGCTAATATTTCACTGTTTTACCTAAATTTTTTGATGCGATAAACAAGTCATGTTTAATCTTTTACAACATTGTTTTGACATCTAATGAACGTTTTTTGGCTTATCTGACCTACTTTGTTTTGTTTGATAGATCCCATAGAATATTCTCATCTACGTTGTTTACCGTCAATCTTTCCTAAAAATTTTTTAATTTAGATAAATCAATCTAAAACTGCAATTTTCTATATAAAAAATCAATTCCCATAAATCCTACAAAAAGAGATCGAAAGGGATTAAATTCTTTGTAAATGAGTACTTCAACAAGACTCCATTTCAATACGGACTTTGTGTATATTACAAAGAATAATTAAAATAATACAAAAATGTATTAAAAAGATAATAAATATGTTATTGAAAAAGATTACGAGTTCTCGTTTCAATAACTATCTTATGTATTAAAAGGAATTAATTCTGTATAGAATATACAAGTCTAAATTCGTAAAGAAAAGAATTAAATGCAAGATTAAAAGGGACTGAATTATTTGTCATTCAAACGGAATGAAAGTATTTTAATTTTAATACTGTATGTATTAAATATGATATAATGTAAATGCCATAATATAGAATTAAAAATCATTAATCCATCTGTCATTAAATATGATTAAACTTTATTCCATTTTAGTACTTCATTTTGGTATTAAAAGGGATTCATCGTATTTTGATATTGAATGTTATTCACTTGATTCAAAATCAATACCCTACCGATGCATTAAAATGAATTAGAATAGAAATGAATTAAATCTGATTAAATTTGAATTCTGACATTTTTGCAAGGGGATTTACAGTATTCAAAATATTTAAAGGATTAAATATTATACAATTAAATCATTTTTAGTCCGGTATTTTTAGCAGGGATATAACTTGATAGTTGTGTAAGCTCTCAATGGAAACAGAAAATATCTGAAAAAAAAAATAAAAACATTTAAACAAAGAATCATTTTACGAAAAGTTTATTTTTATTGTACTTGTCACGTAAGCTTGCACTTTGTGCTGGAGACTGCAGCCTCCGACTGGTCGCATCGGAGGCGTTGCAGGCAGAACACCGGCGACCGTGAATCAGAGCAGAGCTCTCTTAGACGCGAATAAAGATCCCCAAACTCTAACTTGGCCACTTACTCCAAGCACCCAACCCCTATACATCACATCTGGCATCCCTTGGGGGACTTGGATGCTAAGTCGGTCCAAGCGGAACAAGTGAAAGGATTTGGAAGCATCATACGGTTTTCGTTTTCTCCGGTTTCGGACAAACCCGCGCGCGACTTCGGCCGCGCTAAAATCAACGCCGCGGGGCTTCACAAGTCGGCAGTGGGATTGTGCAACAGTGAAGCAGCGTCATCAGTGCTTCAGGAAACAGAAAAATGTTTTTTTCTGTTTTTTTTCCCTCCGCCGTTCGTCCGATCAGCCACCAGGAAAGAGCAGGTCGCGGAGGCTTGGGACCTTTTTACACAATTCCCGAGCTCAAAAAAAACATTTGTCCTGCAAGCCAAAGGACAGCCAAGTGCAGGTGCATAGGCAGTGAGAGCCACACAGAGCGCAAAAAAAAATCAGGACTGCGAACGTCGACAAGCGGGCGCAAGACATCAAAGCTGATCTGAGCCAACTAAGCCCATCTCGGCCAACTACGCTCGTCTGAGCCACCGAGGAAGACATTCCGTGGACCACGCCGCAGAGAACATCCAGCAGCAGCACCAGCACGCAGCCAACATCGCAGTAGTCCCAGCCGCACCCAGCGAACATCGCAGCAACTCCCAGCCTAATGCAGCCGACACCGCAGCATTCCCAGCCACCCGCAGTCGTCACGGTAGCAGCCGTCGCCGCGCCCAGCAACCCGTCCAGCGGGAAGACTTCAATCATTCGCTTCTCAATGTAAGTCCACTTTTTAGTACACGCAGCTTGGTATTCGCGACCCCTCCTTCTTCCCAGTGTAGTGCATAACCAAACGCAAAGGTATAAGCGAGAATATTCGTCGAAATGACGCGTATAGGGCTCATAAGATCGCCGCCGACAGTAAATACGCGTGTTCGAAGGGACGGTCGCAGCAGCGACGGCGAGCAGACTACGGGAAGCAAACGTGAAAAATTCGACGCTACGGGAAGCGCTCCGCAAGCGAAAAAAAGACTGCTGCACGCGAAGCAATTATTTCTGAATTATAATCAGATGTCACCGGAAACGAGATGGCAGTCGCGACGCGCGCTGAGTCGAGATAGTGAACGGTCAGTTTCTTCGAATGAAAGTCGAAGAAGAGAAGCGCGAATGACCGACGACTGTAATGATGCGTGTAGAAATTTATCACTGAAACACGACGATGCGCTGCACAACAATAATTGCCCGAAATACTCGGCTGACGGGAGTCAGGAGCCAAGCAGGGCTACAGATCGCACAGCTCCGTCAGCGCCGCTGACAAATGTCGGGGCAATTAATGGCGATGCAGCGATCGAAAATGCGATTGATAGCGCCGAATTACGCAGTTGGTGCGACCAATTGGGCATCGAGGCGGAGCAATCCAATAAAGTTTGGGGCGTCGAAAGCGCGGATACCTTAAAAACCATAAACATGATCGCACGGTTACTAGCAAATCGAACGCACGACGAAATCGTCAGTATATTGCGCCTAAACGTTCAGAACGACGGACACTCGAATCGAAAGGTAGGCGCGAATGGTTGCAACGGGTTGCAGCGGCAGCGAGGGGAAGCGAACGCGGCACCCGATGATGAGCAACCGCGAGTCGACATGCGCGCACGCTGCGATGGCAACCAGAATCCAGAAGTCGGACAAATGTATTGAGGTAATGTGCGAAGGCGTGCTGGGAGCCCAGACAACGATCCCAGCAGCGATTCGGGTGAAAGCCACTCCGAAAATAGCTATTTTGGTAGCTCGATGTACAACTCGAGCGATAGCCAGGGCGCTAGTAAATCACAGTACAAGCTAATCAGGCGTAGGCAGTATCGTCGGGAGATATATAGCAAGCACGACAAACGTGACGAAAGCCGAGACGGCCGACGAAAAGGACGAAGCGACAGCTTAGAGAGCCGCAGGGAATACATCGAAAAACGCGATCGCAGCCGAAAAAGCCGCTGTGAGATACGCGGCGGTAGTCGAGAAAAGCGTCACGAGAGACACGGCATCAGCCGGGATAGCTGTCGAGAAAATGGCGACGAGAGCCGCGGAAGAAGCTGACGCCACCGAGAGCGCGACGACGGCAGCCAAGAGAGCTGCCGTGAGGAGCGCGGAAGACGCGACGGCGGTCGAGAAAATCGTCGCGCGGAGGAGCGCGAGAGATGCAACGGCTGCAGGGAAAGCTGCCGGAAAGGACGCGACGGCAGCCGAGAAAATCGCCGCGAAGAACGGGAAAGACGCGATGGTGGCCAAGAGATTCGTCGCGAATGGCGCGAGAGACGCGACGGCAGCCGAGAGAATCGCCGCGAAGAACGGGAAAGACGCGATGGTGGCCAAGAGATTCGTCGCGAATGGCGCGAGAGACGCGACGGCAGCCGAGAGAATCGCCGCGAAGAACGCGAAAGACGCGATGGTGGCCAAGAGAGTCATCGCGAACGGCGCGAGAGACGCGACGGCAGCCGACAAAGTCGGCGCGAAAGATGCGACAGCAATCGGGAAAACCGTCGCGAAGGGCGCGACGAAAGCCGGAAAAATCGGCGAACAGAGCGTGAAGAATACGACGGCGGTCGAGATGATCAATGCAGGCGAAGCAGCCGCAACACAGATGGTCGTAAAAAGCGCGACGATAGCCGCGGCAGCCGGTACCGACATGAGCGAAGTGATAGCCGTGATAAGCGATGCGGCCGGCAACAGAGCGGCAGCCGCGATCGTCGCAGCTGGGAATGGTATGAGCAGCCACAAATACGCCGCTGCGAGGTACCCCAACAGGGCCCACCACCATCGCCCCCGCCATCGCCACCCCTGCCCCAGCAAAACCAGCCACCGTCACCCCAAACACTAGTGACGTCACCCGCGTCACAGGACCAGTCCCTGACGTACTTTCGGGGATTTAGGAACTCCGACGGCTCCGCAGTGCCATACTACTTCACGCAGTTCACGCAGGCGCTCAATCTAATACCTTCCTTCGAAGGCGACCCAGACTCGCTGACGGGTTTCGTAGCGGCGATAAGGGACATACAGGCGATGTTCGGGCCGGCATACGAAAGGTACTTGTTACGGCACATAGCAAACCGTCTGAAGGGCACAGCAACGGATGTATTTAGAGCGAGGACCGCGACGTACTTGTCTGTAGATAGCTTACTGCACGACTTGACAGCTCATTACGCAAACATTGGTGTAGCTGAGCAAATTCGCAATGAATTACGCGTGATTGAGCAGGGCGCGACGGAGAACGTGGGATCATACGGCTTCCGCGTAGAAAAATTATACAATCGCTTAATAACAATTATTCACTCCGCTCCGGATCTGAGCCAAGCCGACCGAAACTCACGCGCCCGTCAGGCGAACAGTGAGATTTTGGACCAATTCATATACGGCCTGCGTGCTCCGCTGGATCACTTAACCGGGCGTTCAAATCCAAAAACGTGGCAAGAGGCGTTCACCAAAGCAATGGAGCATGAGGCAAAACGTAGTACGAGAACGGGCTTCACGAGTATCGCGCCACCGTTGAAGCAGTCAGTTCAACTTCGTCTCACAACCGTAGAAAATTTAGGCACCGCATGCTCAAAAGATTGCGAAAACAGCGAGAGCAAGGTGAACGAAACTCAGGTGCAAGCAAATAACGTCGACGATCGATACTGCATATATTGTAATATAGCCGGACACATTTTAGGCGAGTGTCGAACTCTCGAATTCGACGTTAGGAATAAAAACATACAAAGGCCGCGAAGAACTCATCGTGGAAGTAGGGGTAGAGGCGGTAAAAAGCAGAATCGAACCCATGACGAATTCAGCGGTCAAGACAACGCTACTTGTAGCGATGGTAACAGCATCAGAAGCGACGAGCTTAGCTCTACTGACGACGGTAACTAAATTCCATCCTCGGCGGAAAAGTCAAAACCCCAGGTTCGGGATACACGCGTGCCGCAGCTTTCCGCGATTAGGAGGAGCGCCTCGCGTGTACAAAAACGCTCCACGGGTACTGCACTTCGTCCAACACCTGTCCTCGGCGGAAAAGTCGGAACTCTAGGTTCGGGATACGCGTGTGCCGCAGCCCTCCGCAATCTAGAGGTGTGCCTCACGCGTACAATAACGTTCCATCGGTGCCGACTCATTCCAGCCGCTGGTAATTCGGTGACAAATAAACTGCCGTCCTCGACAGAAAACTTGGAACCCCATGTTCCAGATTCGCACATGCCTGATGAATGTGGGGATTTCCAAATAATTAAGATTGAAAAATGTTAGATACAATTTATTACAAAAATTAATGAAAAAAAGTAACATGAAAATGTTTACGCGTTAATATTTTCATAATATAGATATATAGATTTGAATTTTTACCATATAAGGGTTCGAAATTGAGAGTTCAAAAATTAACTTTGATTAAAACAATGAAATAACCATATTAATATAGATAGAGTAAACTCTTAGAATTTTTGTGACATTGAGGTTATCAAAAGTTATAAAATTAATCTTTAATTCTTATAGGAAGAAACGACCTTATACTTGTTTAGATATACAAGTTTAGTAGAGCAGCAAGAAAACTAATCTAATATCAAATGGTACGTCGATACAATTTCCTTACATGCCAAAAAATTCAGGATTCCCACTTTTCTGCATCACCCGGATTATTTGCCAATGAAAAAAGCAGAATTATAATCGTTGAGACATAAAGCAACGTAGTATCATTCCATTTCGCGCAGCGCATGAAAATTGGGATCCCGATTTCCTTGCTACTCTATTATAAGCAACTGTCTAAATTATTAATGATGAAAAATATCAGTATTGCTTTATAATCGCATCGCAAGAAAATCGGGATCCCCATTTACTTGTAACTCTTGGAAAAGTAAGAAACCATTGACTTGGCGTGCGCATGGAAAACACCGGTTTCTTATTGTTACGACAAAATTCAATTGCCAATTCCATTTCATTATTGCTATTTTAATTGCTTCTATCGCTCGACTGGTTGTTTAAGAAAAAATGAATGTATCCAGTTCATTATGTTGAACGAAAACCAGAATCCTAATTTTCTTGGATCGCTGATAATTCACGATACCGATTTCACTGTGTAGTTCGAAAACGATGAATGAGGTCCTGAAGCTCAACAGACACAAAGATATTCCGAGTCTGAATCACAAGGAAATCTGGATCTTGATTTCACAGCTGAGCAAAGAAATTGGGCATCTTTGGTTGCGAACCAAAGCCCGCATTTTTTGCGATGTAAATAAATCGGGATACTGCCTTCCTTCCTTTATATTTTTCTCAATCAATTTACATCAGAATTTCGATTTTCTTGCGATTCAGAATCTGAATTTCTTTGAGCTTGCAAAACTTCAAAACTACTATTCATCGATTTCTAGCTACTCAGTGAAACGGGTGTCGCGACTTACCAGCCATACAAGATGTCGGGATTGTAGTTTTGAATTAATCTAATAAAATCGAGTTGAAAATTAAATTTTTCCCGACACAAAGGGATTTATGCTTCTCTTGCACATGCCAACCAAGAAGAATTCTTCTTTTTTTGCAGTTGTAAGGAACTTTGACGTACATACTTTCATGCATAAAGATTTCTTATAGTTATAAAACTTGAATAATGAAAATCAGATCATTTTCACTTTTATCAATTCAGAATAATGTAAGTGACGATTACAAATCTAGTTTCATTACCTTAAGTAAATACCATTCAATTTTCGTCATTGAAATTTTGTCAGCATTTTCTAGTTGTATACATCGTTTACGTCTATTAATGTTTTTCATGAATCAACCAATTTAATTCAAATTTAATTTCAACAATCATAATAAACCCTTATAAAAAGAATACGACGGCGGACGACTCCGGTCTACCCACAACACAAGAAGTATAAGTTGCCGCGCGGGTTAAACTACGTTCGTTTGGTACCAGGTGGTGAACACGCGTGTATCAAATTGTCGCCATCTGTTACTAAGAGTACCATTTGTAAAGCGAAGGCTACCTATGTATATAACTCATTTAAATACATGATCTTCAAAGAATACGTAGAAAATTTTGGCATCATAAACTATGAAAAAAAATTCTTGCTCGGGTCGCTCGCGCCTGCTGTTCGAGCTGCATTACCGATCTTCAGGGAAGACTTGAGATATTAAATTGTTTTATTTCCCACTTCTTACTCTTTCTGAAGGAAAAGTGGAATAGAAGTGTGTAGATAAGTGCGTACACTTTCTATTGTGAGTTTATCCCTCAGTGATGTTTTATATGTAATCATGGAAGAATTTATCGATCTTCTCGAGGCAAGCTATGTAGAATGGGTTAAATAGAAACAACCAATCTCTTTCTTGTCGTCGTTTCGACTATCATTGTCGTCCTCTTCAGGAAAGTGTCAAAAATTTTATTATTATTTTGAGGAATGGAAAAACTATGCGTCTCTTCGAGCCAAGTAACTTTATTACTGCCAAACGTTTCGGGATGTATTAATCCCCTCATCAGTGGCAGAAATTAGAAACGAACGCCGTCTTCATGATCGACGAACAGTAAAAGCAATCGCAAACGGATGGAACTGTGACTCGATGTTTCTTACAAACTAATCATGCCGGTGCCACTAGGTGGTAAAGCGGCACCGGCCGAGGCGGGAAGTCAACTGCGATTGCTTTTACTGCTCGTCGATCATGAAGACGGCGTTCGTTTCTAATTTCTGCCACTGATGAGGGGATTAATACATCCCGAAACGTTTGGCAGTAATAAAGTTACTTGGCTCGAAGAGACGCATAGTTTTTCCATTCCTCAAAACTTCCACCATCGAGCGATAGCGTCATTATTTATAATTTTATTATTACATTACAAAGAATATGAGTACGAAAAAATCTTTTCAGAAAAAACAACAATGGAGAACTTATGGCTGCGGAGTGATTTTGTAACGAATACAGTATTCCAATCATTTCCCTCGGCTAATTCTAAGCGAGAGAAATAGAGAGAAACCGGCAAATGAATCACTCTTGTTTATTTGTCGGCTACTGTCTCGGAAGTGATGTAGTAGCTGATAGCCCTCGTTTATATACTACGAAAAGTTCGCAGTCTTTCGCACGCTATGTTTACAAATGACGTGACACAATCACCTTCTACTGGGTGTATATACATTCTGTTTGTTCAATTTTTCAGTTGGTATATTAAATGTGTGTACATGCTATTGAGTGTCTGTATGTCATCTTTCTTATTTATGCCATTTTCTTGCATATGGATGTGCATGATTTCTGAGATCAATCTTTTGTTTGAATTCTTTTCCCTATCTTTAATGCAAAATTTATCAAAATTGAAATGATGATTAAATTTATAGCTGTGTTCAGTAATGACACTCTCTTTAGATTTTTTGTGTTCCTCAATACGTGTACACTCATTCCTTTTTGTCTGGCCAACATACATAGCGGTGCATTTGAGTTTTTCAATGTTGTCTTTCCCTTTTTTGATGATGGTTCACATTTGACTGTATATTTTTGGGATTGTTACAATATTGTTTCGCTTTAATGAATATTGTACATGTTCGAAAAACCGCTAACGTATGGTAAACCAACATAATTGCGGTATGTATTATTATTCGCTCTTTGCTCCATCTGCCTATTTGTTCTTATTGCAGACAGTCGTTGTTTACAAACTTATTGAGAACGTCAACAGGATAGTCATTTTTGAGCAAGAGTCCTTTGATAATATTTATGTTTTTCTTGTGAAAACATTTGTCAGAGAAATCAATGGCTCTGTCAACTAGTTGCTACACCATGGCGATTTTCTGGCTGTTCGGATGTTCAGATACAAAATGTAAAAATCTACCTGAGAATGTCGGTTTGGTGTACCAATCTGTTTTAAGGTGGAGTTCCACTAAACTTCTTAACATTTTGTTTAGCACTAATATTTTTTTAAATTTTGTACTCTTACTTGGTACAAAAAATAAGGATGATTTGTAAATTTTGAGCAATTTTAACGGTTTATTAGCAGAAATATCGCGAATTTACATGAACCAAAAAATTTAAGAGTACCTATGAAACCAAGGCGAATAAAGTTACGAACGCCGATTTAAAAATAAAATTTTTCACAACCGTTAAAGAATAAACATCTATTTTTTGAACAAAAGTTTTGCCGACTATTAGGCTAAGAATAAATTTTTCATTTTTCAGAGGGTGTTAAAGATTTTTATTTATAAATCGGCGTTCATAACTTTATTCAGCATGGTTTCATAGGTACTCTTAAATTATTTGGATTGTACACGTTCTTGTACATTTCCTTGTACATTTTCCTTTACATTTTATTTACTGTGTATTTTCTTCTAGCTCGCATGTCTACTGTGGACAGAGCCGCAGCCCTCCACCTATTGCCAATAATGCTTGAAGCTTGTCGCGTGCCTCCACTCTAGCATTCTCATTCGCTTTATCTCACTCTCTCTCTCTCTCTCTCTCTCTCTCTCTCTCTCTTTCATTCTTCGTCTCTCTCTCTCTCTCGCACTTACCACTCTTACGATCACCAACATGGCGGCGGCCACTCGCGGGCGTACGCCTCGTGGCATCGCTGTGCTCTCAGCTGCTGCCGCTCCTATCTCTCTCTCTCTCTCTCGCTCTCACTGACTAACTGGCGGTAATGCTCGTGCCTGTAAACATCACCGGGTATGAGTTTTTATACTTTTTCCCGATGTGTCTCTGGTGGTGTCCAGGTGAGCATGTGTTGGTGGTAGGCCGTCACATTCCCCCTCCCAAACCTTACACACCGTGTAGGTTTTTAATAAACAGAAAGGGCTCGAGCTTGACACCCCTTTCCCAGGCAATCAATGAGGTAAATAGAAAGTGGAGAGAAAAAGTATTAGCGTTTAAGAGTAGAAAGCGTAACCGTAGCGTGGTGATCGAAGTTGAAGTTTAGTGGTTGCTGGAGCAGAGAGAAAAAAAAATTTTTTCATAGCCATGTTGCTGGCTTCGGCGACTGCTCGAGCTTGTTCCAGGCGATTGGCTGTAGCCCCCGCGGTGAACTCAGGCTCTTCGACTCCCCAATTTCTTCTATCAGCTGTCTTTGGTCGCTCATGTCTGGATTGGATTTGCCATTAGTATATTCCTTTGATTTGTAAAGGGATGGGTTTCCCATAACCATGGTACTTACGAGGGTTGCGGAAAGTTCCGTATAACCAACACATACACTTACTTGGGATACTACGTTGGGTGGTGGATTAGGTAAGTTAGTATTGTATTGTCTAGGGACTATGTACTTTTTTAAGTAGCTCACGTGTACCTCAACTACTTTCCAACTTTTACCTTCGAGTGGTTCTAACATATACACGACTGGCGATTTCTTTTGGGTAATGGTGAAGGGGCCGTCATATTTGGGGTCAAGTTTGGCCGAGAATTTTTCTGTTCCTTTTGATAAGGGGTACGATTTTCTCATTGCCAGGTCTCCTACCTGAAAACCTCTATCCAGCAAGAGAAAAGGTCTTGGAAGACTACCAAATATTTGATCTGACTAGAGCTTTTAGGATCGTTCCATAACGTCGGCTGCGACTACAGACCAAGGTCTCTCTACTAACCGTTTTCCGATAAGTCCTTGTGGAGCCTGCTCTGATATTTTATAAGCTTGGCAAGTTTGGAAACTTTTGATGAATTTGCACACGTCCTGGAATAATCCTGGCCAGAAATACTCTCGGGCGATTCTGTCGTAGACTTTCTCTGTGTTCTTCTAATGTGTCTGTCGCAACGACGATGTCGTCGAGATATCCAAAGACGTTAGGGGAGTCTTCAGGACCGAATAAAACGTCAACCTAATGCTGCAGAGTGATCGGTGCATTGGACAAACCAAATAGCATTCTTTTGAATTGCTACAATCCGTAACCTGACACGGCAAAAGCTGTATACTACTTGCAACTTTCTTCCATTTTCACTTGGAAGTATGCCTGCTTCAGGTCGATTTTACTTAAACATCTGGGAGCTCCCAGCCTGTCTAAAATCATATCCATCTGTGGCAACGGGTAACTGTCCTTCTTCGTTACTTTGTTCAGATCAATGTAATTCACGCAAAACCTCTCTGTTCCGCCTGGCTTTGATACCAATAGTGGCTGACTGCAATAACCACTGGCTGATCTTTCAATGATTCCCAGACGTCTCAGTTCAATTACTACTTTCTGAATTTCTTCTATTTTCCGAGGCGATCTTCGCCTAGCTTTCCATCGTATTGGAGTTGGATATTCAGTTAGGTCCGTATAACCTAACTCTCCCACAGGATTGCCTGGCAAGATTTCGGCAACCAGCTATTCAATCTCCAGTCTTTCTTTGTGGCTAAGTTCGGATATTCCGGCGCTCTCAGCGATAATGACTGAAGGTGATCTGGCTGTTCTCTCCACGTACCTTCGTTGGCTTGCCAACATCCTCTGTGACTTGAATCTATCAAGGGGCGCGGTAGCGCCACGATGGCAAGTATAAGTACTTCAGTACATACGCCGTCGTCGGGCACTAGCCAGACCTTATTATACTTTAAATTTGCCCTGTTGGAACCTAGGCGTGTGGTTTTCTTCGAATTGACAGCTTTGTTTCTTATATATGACCACTTAGATGAAAGCTTGCGACGAAAGTAATAAAATCACAGTAGGGTCATATTTTGTGAAATTGCTTCGATCGAATGATATTGTAAAGTGAAAGTTTGGACTCCTCAATTCTTATCGCGGGAGAACAATTTTTCGACGGATATCCGGTGACGTAGCATCTATGTAATTCTGAGCTATATAGGTATACATAAGTGTACGTTATTTTCTGCAGACTATGTAGCTATACTTTAGTGTACATTGATTTCCCGCAGACGACGGACGATGTTTTCATATACAGTGTTATTTATTAAATCAACGTGAATTTTCGGAATATAATTAATACTTATATCTTTACACGGTTATGAAAAAAATGATTACGAGAACTCAATCAGATAAGTATTTTGTTTTATTACATTTAAATATATCATATACATATAGAATTTTATGAACTTATTCTTTGTTTAAATGTTATCTTTTATTTTTTCAAATTTTTATAGACGTAAGTTTTTTATTTTCATGTTGCATAATTTCTTATTGTCATATAATTAGAGTCATTAAGTAATATATTGCAAAACAAAAAAATTCCTGTACGTTTGTATGTACAGTTTATGTGTGCAGACGAGCGGACAACCATGTATTTACATTTTAATTTTAATTTTTTTATATACAATACACATGCAGTGTTAAAGAATAAGTATCATATATATATATATATATATATATATATATATATATATAGATGGCTGGGTGAAACAACCCTGTAACTCGGGAGTTGCTTGGAGAACGCCGTAACTCAGAAGCGCATTTTCGTTTCTAAAATTTTGTAGTGGCAGCCCTGCCGGAAATTGAAAAATGCGATTCTAATTAAAAAAAGAGTCAAAAAATTGGAAAAATTTCTAAAAAATTCTACTAAAATACTACATATTTTCTATTGTTGTAAACATTAAAATTTATTCAGAATATGAATAAATTAAATTATTCTAAAGTACAGTAGGAGAGCTCGCTCTCTTTTTTACTTCGTTATTGATAATTATTTTTTTTTAACATCACGTGTAGGTGTATGCATTAAGATGCGCATGGTTTTCACATGCACGGTCTTCGTTGTAAAAAATTATAAAAAATTATAAAAAATTATAAAAAATTGACCTAGTGCAACGCATGGCATTGCTGTATTCGACTACTGTGTAAAAACTCGATTAATTGTTTGCTTGCGTTGTTTATTTGTTTGCTTGTGTTGCTCGTGGTTTTTAAAACTTGTTCGTCTCGGCTCCGATGGAAATGACGAGCGGCGGGATTAAATACAAGTCTATAAGTATGGAATTGTTGCCTGTGTACATTTTACGCAATGGTGTGCAGTTGGATATTGCGTGGCTGCTGCGCGGCACGTCCATTGCTGCAAGTGTGTGCGAATCTGCGCGTCTCGGAAGCACAAAATCTGACTTCAATGAATTATATCGCTAACTTTTGTATTTATAACAATTCGCTCTCTTTCTCCCGCAGACAAACAAATTTTATTGCTCTCAATCTCGCTATGGTTCGTTCACACACCTCTGAAATTTCACGAGGACACTTCTAAAGATGAACGCTCTCGTGCTTTAATAATATTTCAGTTACACATACGCGTGCTCCCGCGCGATATTCATTTTTGCGCTTCCTTTACTTCTCTCGCTAAGGAAGGAATCTCGTGTGGGAATGTGTCTTAATACACGCACCCACACGAGATGATAAAAATAAAATTATCAATAACGAAGTAAAAAAGAGAGCGAGAGCGAGCACTCCTACTGTACTTTAAAATAATTTAATTTATTCATATTCTGAATAAATTTTAAAGTTTACAAGAATAGAATATATGTAGTATTTTAGTAGAATTTTTCAGAAGTTTACAACAATAGAATATATGTAGTATTATAGTAGAATTTTTCAGAAATTTTTCGAATTTTTTGACTCTTTTTTTAATTAGAATCGCATTTTTCATTTTCTCGCAGGGCTCCCGCGCAAAAATCGGAAATATTGGCAACATTTTGCCAACGTATTTGTGAAAGGTTGAAAGCAATGTTGGGAACATATTAGCAAAATTTTGCCAATACTTTACCAAAACTGTGCTGGAGCGGTATTTCCACAATAGTTCATAAAAAAATTTTTATTTGGATTTCGCCAATACTTCGCCAAAATGTTGCCAATACTTACGAAAAAGATAGATTAAATTTCGCCAATACTTTAGCAATACTTTGGCAATATTTTGGCAATACTTTGGCAATACTTTCGTACTTTGTAAAATTAGTAAGTACGTTTTAATTTATTCGTAATAAATAACTTTATAAGAACACAAATTTTTTGTTGAACAATTTTATTCTAATATAATTAATTGTAAGTTATTCGAATTCTATAGTATTTACAGGATCAATAATATATTTTACATTTGTATCTTCTATATGGATGTAATAGCAAATATACTGAAGATTATCAATGTCAATTAAAATAGATTCATGTAATTCATTTACACATTCATTGATAAAAGTTAAAACGCAATCGTTAACATTAACTTTGAACTAATCTATAAATGAATGCGTAATGTTTTGTAGGGCAATCACAGTAGGTTTTACAATTGCAGTTGGTTACGCGAATAAATTTATCAATTGAACCGTAGTGTGAATCCACCCTATCTCTATATTTTACAAAATGCGACACTGTCTTTTTATCATTTTGGCAACACTTAGAGCTATACAATAATTTATTCTTGTCCAATTTCTTAAATAGAAAAATATTGGAACCACCCAAATTATAATTAGCTATAATTTGTTGCTCATCAAAATTCTTCAATTTTGTTAATGTACCAGCAAGGCTAGTTGATTTATCTATTTTTAACAGCTTTAGTCTTTTCGCTGGAGACAAAAGACTTTCACAAACATGGTAAGCATTGCTATTTTTCCATAGCCATTTATCTTTTAATGTGTATATTTTAATATACTTATTTAAATTCGAAACAATTTGTAAATGTGGCCTATTACTCCCATGAACAAAAGATTTTAGCTTGCCATTGAAATTTTCTTTGGAAGTTCTCCAAAGAGGACCTAAACGTCGAACTATATCTGGCAAATGCCTCAGGCTATACACATTACACGACATCTGTATAATTCCATAATAATATTCGAATCTAGAAACAAATTCACGCAGTGCTATTTCAGCAGTCATAATTTCTTCGATGGTAATTTTTTCTTGGCATAGCATGTATACACCTAAAACAAGATACTTATAATGAGTAACACGGCGGCAGAAGGAGGTCACGTCTTTTTCCACTCTCGGCACGCACGCTCGGCAACGGCTTGGCATCTGCAAACTCTCGCGGAACAGAATTTACACTCTCTTACTCTCTCCTTTCTCCTTCACTTCCTTCCTCTCGTTCAGCCGTAACCTCGTTCCCTGTGAACGACCGGAAAAACTACGGTTGCGCGGATGGTAAAGTGGATGAAGCTCTCGCTCTAAACTCTCCGTAAGAAATTGCTCGTTGTAACTTTGGAAACTGCTCGATGCTGTTGTGAAGCGTGCTACCGTACTACTGACCGCTCGCGCTTCATCGCTCTATCTCGCGATCTCACACATACACGTATACGTCGGCTACTACGGTCACGTGATCGGTCGCATGATTTTCCTAGTCGCGGCAATTACAAATTTCTTCTGTATAATTTCGTCTTTCTCGTCACTTCGCTGCGCTCGCCGTCGCCTCGTATGGTAGTCAGCGGCTCTCCCACTCCTAACGCGCTCTCTCGCAGCTCGGCGGCCGTGACGTCACAGCGGTGACTCGGTCGGCTGCTATCCTCACGCGTTCTCCCTCTTCGTCTCTCCTACGGCGCGGCTCATGCCGGCGCCTGGCTGTGGCTCAGCTGTGTTCTCTCCTGTAAACACCCATTGAAATTAGAGCATATTCTTCTGCTTAGTTCCGGGTGTCTGCAGGAGAGTCACTCAGCTTCTACGACGGATTTTCCGTCGCATTCCCCCTTCCAAACCTTCAATGCCCTGCATTGTTAGGTTTTTCCAAACTAGGGGTACTGAGTGCTTTCCCGCAGGGACCCTCCCCGACTGTGAGTTAGTGGTTAGTCAGCGGCTCCTTCTCGTACTTGGTCTCTGCCTCTCTCAGGATCGCTAAAACAAATAAATTATCTCGGAGCTCCCTGTTTCCATTCTCGAAGCCTTCTCTCCCCTAATCGGAATATCTCTCTTACCCAGTTTCTTCTGCTCGTCACGGCGGCACGATGGTGCGGCGTCTCGGCGTCGGCCGCACCTCAGGGGAGCTCTCTCGCCTCCTCTTGGGCTGCGGTGAGTCGGTGGCGCCACTGTCAGCTGGAGCGGGGGTCGGCGTTGCGGCGGGCGTGGTACGGGGCTCGGCTGTGAGCGCGGTATAGGGTTCGGCTGCGGGCGCGTTGGGTGTCGGCGTGCCGAAGGGCCGTTGTCGGCTCTCCTCCAGCTCGCGCCCTATCCCCGCAGCTATTTGCCGATGATGGTCGGCGCACCGGAGGCACCCGTCGACCTCCGTCCCGTTGCGGCCGCAGTTGCTGCAGTAGACGCGGACTCTCGGTCGCGGGCAGTCGAGATGCCCATGCCCCTTCTGCCAGCAATTAAAGCAGGTCTAGAGGGAAGGATCGAGAGCCGGGTTGTGCGGCAGGGCCCTCAGCCCATCGAAGAGCAATCCGGTCACCTTGACGTGCGACCGGCGCCCGCGTTTCCTCTCGCGGCGTGGGGCCGCCTCTACCTCTTCTACACCGGAGCTGGGCTCGACGGCTAGCTGTTCACTCGGCCGGGACGTGTTGCGCGCGGGGTCTGCCCCTGCGTCGCTCTCCTCAGGGACGTTGGAGTGATCGGCGAGCTCGACTCTCGTGGGTGGGCTAGGCGGTGTTATTGAGCGTGGACGGCGTGCTTCCTCCAGAGGGGAGAAATAGTCTTCCGCCGTCCACTGCGCTGGTCCTCACCTTCGCCTTCTCCGGGAGCGCGCGCGTCTCTCCCCATCGTGCGGTAGTGGAGGGGGTCGCGAGGCAGGCTGGTACGTGGTGATGGTTAGGGTACCATCTTCCACGTCCCAGTCTTCCTCTCCCTGCGCTGCCGATCCTCCTCGCGCCTGCACCGGGGGGTAGGGGCACCGGTACCTCGGCTCGAGGTCCTCCTCCCTGAAAGGAACGTCGACGATCCGCGGCTCGTCCAACCTCCCGTAAGGTTGGGGCCGCGGATCCTCCCTTCTCTCTCCACCGGAGCTGAGCTCAACGGTCGGCAAGTCCCGCTGTGGTCGTGGGGCTCGGCCCTCTGGTGGCTAGTTCGGGTCCAGGTAGTCCTCGCCGGCGGGTTGGGAGCCTAGCTTCTCCCACACCGATCTGACTCGTTGGGGATTATCCTCCGTACTGGAAATAGGCTCTCCGGCCGTGGTAGGAGGTGTGCCCGGTGCCAGCATTGGTGCGGGAAGGGAGGCCTCGCTCTCCAGCCGGCGGTCTCCGCTGGCTCTCGGGTTGGCCCGCGGCTCCTTTGGGCGCGCTCTCTCCCGGGAGTAGTCTCGGGGGATTCGCAGTGGTCCGTGGGTCGATGTCGCGCCCTCCACCTACACCACCTGTAGAGGGCCCTCGGAAGTCTGGTAGACCGGTGGTTCTTCGAGGGTTGGTGCTGGGGTAATCTTCCGCTTCTCACAGCAATTCCTCCTCTTCCTCCCGGGAGACGCAACACTGGACGTCACTGTCCTCTCCCGGCTCGCTCGCGAGGTCGACTGCGGTGGCTCCCTCTGCCAGGCTTGGGGCGGACGGCGGGCACCTCGCTTCCTTCCCGGGATCCTCTCTCGGGGTCTTCGTCGACCACACCGGCTAGCTGTTGCTCGGCCCTATTGGCGGCTGTATGCCGGAGGAGCTCCTCCCTCAGACGGTGCTCTTCACCCAGGGCTCCGTCGCAGCCGAGGCTGTGTGGGACGTAGTCGCTCATTCTAGAACCAATTCTTATTTTAGTACGGATTCGCGGATATTTTCAGAATAACACAGTTTTTCCCATCACCATTTATTTACATGCACAACGTTACACAGTTTTGGCACTCACAGCACCAACTAATACTACTTTTTGGACTCGTCTGGTAGGTTTGGATTAGGAACAGGGGTGTGGCCAGGGCGCGGTGGAATATACTTCCGCAGATCACTGACGTGGACCTTGGCTATTTTTTGCCCCTTTCCTCCCTCCGTTTCTAACTCGTATACAAGGGGAGATATCTTCTTTATGATTTTAAAGGGGCCCTCATACTTCGGCGCGAGTTTCGATAGCGTTCGATAGCGGGTGCGCATTCCATAGTATCTACGCTCGGGTTATCCTCCATTTCTTTCTTCCGCCGTAAGCTCCCTACCGGGGTGGAATGGTGGCCAAAATTAAGGAAGGCCGGCGAAGTTTTGAGCGTGGCCTGGTTAGCTGTGTTGAGTGCGTGTCTCAGCTTTAACCGTTCATCCCAGTCTTGGTGACTCTCCACGTACATTGCAATCATGGTTTTTAGGGTTCTGTTGATTCTCTCCACCGGGTTGGCTTGGGCGTAATTTGGGGAAGTCGTAATGTGCACTACTCCGTATTCGGCTAAGGCGGGGGTGAGGGTCTTGTTGACGAACTCTGTCCCTTTATCGGTTAAGAGGTACTCGGGAGTTTCCCATCGAAAGAGAATTAGTTCTTCAAACGCTTGTAACACGGCCTTTCCATCTGCCTTTTTCAGTGGACTGACCTCGATCCACCGTGAGAAGAGATCTTCGAAAACCAGTAGATAGTTGTTCTGACTTTTGCTCCGGGGATACTCCATCATATCGGCTGCTACCACTGTCCAGGGTTCTTCGACTATTCTTCGCCCCATTAGTCCCTGTGGGCCCTGTTGGACCCTGTTGACCTTATACTGCTGGTACGAAAGACAGGAGTTTACGTATCGGTAGGCGTCTCTGTACATACCAGGCCAGAAATACTCTCGGGCTAGGAGATCATAAGTTTTGTCGATCCCCATGTGTCCAGAGTTTGCAGCATCGTGAGAGGCCGAAAACACGCTTTCCTTTCCCTCTTCGGGAACTACAAGCTTCCATCCGTCTTCTCCCCGCGTAATAGGTTCTATCATCGGATCTATTTTGAACCGGTTGAGTCTCCCATCGATCACTCGCCACTCGGGAAACATTTTGGGGGTTTTGTAGAACAGCTGCTTTGCGACAGAGGTACCAACTATCAACTGTCCCCCCAGGCCGGATATCTCAACTTCAAACATACGCGATAGGGCGTTGGGTACTTCGTGCTCTCTCCCCGGGCTGTGTTCGATCGCGAAATCCCATTGCTGTATTTCCGCGACCCATCGGGCTAACCTCCCCGTCGGCTCTTTTAGGTTTCTCAGTCATTTGAGTGCGCTGTGTTCGGTGATTACGGTGAAGTGATACCCCTCGACGTACGGTCTTAGTTTCTTAACAACCCAAATCAGACCTAGACATTCCCGCTCGGTAGTAGTGTAATTTCGCTCGGCCTTGGTTAACATATGGCTCACGAACACTATTCTTGAGTAAGAACGGCCCCAACTGCGATGTTACTCGCGTCGCATTGTATACAGAAAGGTTTTGTGAAATCCGGTCTTGCTAATACCGGGGCTGAGGCTAGGGCATTTTTGATGCTCTGGAAGGCTTCCTGTTGGTCTTTCTCCCACGACCAAGCTCAACTCTTATTGAGTAAAACTGTGAGAGGCGCGTTCAAGTCAGATGCGTCTTTCACAAACTTGTCGCACCATCCAAATAAACCCAGTAATCGGCGAACCTGTGTCGTTTTAGGTACGAGATATTGCAGTATCGGTGCTATTTTCTCGGGGTCGGGGCGTAGCCCTTCTTTATCGAGGGTGTATCCCAGATACTTAATTTCCCCTACGCAGAAGTTGCACTTTTTCGGGTTAATCGTCAGTCCTGCGTCTACAAGTACTTTCAGCACGTGTCTGGTCCAGTATTTATGTTCTTCGACGGACTCTGTGGCTATTACTACGTCGTCGAGATATCCAAACATAAATGGGGCTACGGCAGGGCCAAATAGCGCGGGGGCGTTGCAAAGCCCGAACGCCATTCTGGTGAACTGGAACAACCCCATGCCTAGCACGGCGAAGGTGGTGTACTTCTTGCTGTTATCTTCCATTTTCACTTGGAAGTACGCTTGCCGGAGACCTATTTTGCTGAGATATTTGGCGTTTCGTAGGCGATCGAGGATCATCGTCATCGGTGGAAACGGATAACTGTCTTTCTTGGTCACAGCGTTGATCGCAATGTGATTAACATAGAATCTCTCTGTGTCATCTGGCTTCTGCACGAATACGGGTAGACTGCAGAAGTCGCTGGCGGAGTTTTCGATGACTCCTAGCTTCCAGAGTTCCTCTACGGCGGCCTGTATAGCAGCTAGCTTTTTCGGAGACTTCCTTATCCATTTTTGACGAATCGGCGTCTCATTCGTGAGTTAGATGTGGTGCTCTGTCTTGGTGGTGACGCCTAGAACGTCCGGAGAGTACACAGGTAGTATTTCCTTTACGGTTTTGTCTATCCCTTGACGATCTTCCATCTCCAACTCCAGTATTCCCGCGCACTCAGCGTAGATTGCTGCTGCTGGCTGGTCGCTTCGTTGATCGAACTCTCTCCATGGTCCTGAATTGGCTCTCCACCAACCTCTATGATCTGTGTCTATTTTGAACATGTGACTGAAGTCTTTGCCTAGCAGTATTGAGTGGTGGAGTTCCTTTACGGCTCGGGCGGGTACGATATTCGAGATTCCTTCTAGGTCGAATCGGATATCGAGATATCCCAGGACTGGTGTTCGCACTCCAGTGATAGTTTGGATGTGAGCTTCTGCTTGACAAATTCGACTGGCGAGGCGCTGGGCCACGTCTGGGCCTACTAGAGAGATGACGGCCCCTGGATTGAACACTGCCCTGTATTGAATTCCTCCGAGGATAACTCGCAAGTAGTTGCAATTATCAACTGTGGCTCCTGCTATCTCTTCTCCTTTCTCGCTGCTTGGGCTAGGCACGTCCGCTAGGAGGATGTTGCTGTCGTTACTCAACAGGCTCAGTGTTGTTTCAAGCGCTTCCAACTGCTGGTATTCTTTAGCTTCCTCCGGATCTTCTTCGTCCTGCAGCCACGTCGCGGCTTCGATTAACTCCAGTTCGTCCATGTCGAAGCCGTCGTTGAAGTTATCCAGGACTGATATCTTCTTGGCTTGATTTGGTGGTTGAACTGTTTCTCTCCCGACTTCGGTGCCTCTTTTGGTTTTTTCTGGGTTTTCAGCCCAAGTCACGCGACCCGTGGCTATCGGTTTGGCAGGCGGTGTTTCCGACTTGAATGGCGTGACCCGGTTCAGGTAGTTCTCTTGTAACTCTAGATTTCTCTCTTCTACTCTCCTCTTCCATATCTCCAAATTGAGCTTAGAGAACTCCTCAGCGCTTAAGGGGTTTTCTCCGCTCCTCAGTTTTTCCTCGGGTTTCTCAGATTTCTCGGGTTTCTCAGATTTCTCGTGTTACTACTCCCCAGAGGCTTAATTGGCGTCCCGCTAGGCTTGGTTTCCGCACTCTTTACTACTTGGACTTCAGGTTTCTCTGGTATGAATTCCACAGCTTTTGCGCTTTTTGCTAAGTTCGGTTCGGCTACGGCATAACTAATGTCTCCTCCTTGCTCTTTCCTCGGTTTTAGAAATTTCTCTATGCCCTGGTTTAAATGCTCTTGTCTCTCGTCACGGGTATATCCTCTTTGTGTCTGTTTCGCTGGTTTCTCTCGAGGCAAGGTGGAGTTTTGGTAGGCTCCTATACCCAGGTTTCTCTTATCTACCGCCATCTTCAAGTTCGAACTTCCAATTCTATCGATTGTGGCTTTCGGCTGCTGGTTTGTTCTGTTTGCTCCGATACCCTGTTCTAGTGGCAGGATGCCACTCTCTCCCCCTTCCAAGACTGACTTCTCAGGAAAGAAGGCAGTCTTCATTCCTACACCCCCTAATATGCGAATCTGTTCTGCAGATTGGGCTGCAGGGGGATTTGCGTGATTTGTGGGCTTGGCATCTGTTGCTGGGTCTGCTGGGGCTGCTGCTGATTGCGCAGTGTAGGCTGCTGGTATTGCGGAGGTCTCTGTGGGATGCCCTGTGTTGATTGCTGGTAGTGCGGGGGTTGCTGCTGGTTGCTGTGAGGGACCTAAGGTACTGGTGTGGGAGACAGTTGTCGCAGAGGTGGTGTTCGATAGTTCGTATTCACCGTGTTCGCCTTAGTTGCGCAGACTGGATCTCCGGGTGGTGCTGTAGGTAGTGTTGGTTGCGTGCTCTCCGATTGTTTGGGCGTCGCAGGAGTTATAGTTAGCTTTATTCTTTTTTCCCTTTTTTGCTTGTGCGGGTTCGTTGTTACTCTCATTCGCTGCGGCTACCTCGCTCGTCTCCTCAACAGCAGCTACCTTTGACTTGGCTAAGGGTGTCCAGGCTACGGCTGGGAAGCGTGATTTTTCCGCTGGTGACGGTGGTGTGTATCGAATATCTTCTTCCACCTGTTCCTTATATCTTCTGCCGTACTTCTTGATATCATGATACGTCTCAATGCTTTTTCCTTTTAGCGCTCTGCGGTATTCTGGTCAGAATTTTTATTTGTTTCCTCGTTTTTAAAGGCTTGCGCAGGTGGTATATAGCGGAAGTTTGTGACATATGCGCCAATTTTCTCGCCTTTACCCTGGGTTCGCTTGTACAGCTCATCCATTATGTCACACGATGACAACGCCCTGCAGTATCTTTGGCAGAAGGCTTCCTCGAAATCCCTCCAGTTACGGAAATCTCTTTTCTCGGTTTTGTACCAGAGAGCTGCGCGGCCTGTTAACGTATAGGAGATTATCCCTAGCATTTGTTTACTGGTTTGACCTGTGCTAATCTTTATCTCGTTGAGCTTCGAGATATATTCCTCTGGGTTGTCTTTGGCTTCGGCGGAGAATTTCACGTTGTAACTCTTCAGTATCTGAATGCGCGATGCGTAGTGTTCTAAATTACCTATTCTTCCTCTGTCGGACTCTTGGCTCTGGCTATCATCGCTGTGTCTGCTTCTTTGGTGACTACTATGGGTTTGTCGTCTCGGGGTTCTGCGGACTGGTGAAGGATTATAGTCAGAGTCTGAGCAATCTGACGATGCGGAGCTTGACGAAGAACTACTAGGACTCCTATATTCTTTCTCTTGGCGTCGGCGCGTCGAGTTTGTGTGCTTCGGATACCTAGTGTGCGGAGCGGGTTTTCCCCTATTCTTCTCCTCGCGGTATCGGCGACTGTCAGACTCTCTCGTGTCATATCCATGTTCTTCAGGGAGCGCTGGATGTGTTGGCGGTGGTTGCTGCTGTGGTCTTGGTGGTTGTGGGGTGTTGGTTTTGATTCGATGAACCTTCTCACCTTCCACGTTGCTAGGCGCTCGTTTAGGGCCGAAGTGAGCCGTGAAGCTCTCGCGTATCACCGGTTGTGCTGGATCGAATGCGTTGCGTGGTGGGTCGACCCAAGCGTCTCTACGACCGTTACCATCGACTGCGCTTTCCCGATACTCTACGTAGTATTCATCTCCGTTGGGCAGCGTATGTGGTAGGCATGATTTTCGTCCTTGTTTCTCTTTCCCTCGGTTATGTCTCGGGCGCGAAGGCTCGGATATAGCTTCTGTTTGCCGAGGTGTGCTGCTTAAGTGTTCTCTCGGTGAGTTCCACTGGTAGATGCTGGGTTCGATCTCTTCGTCTGACATGTATTCTTCGCATTCTGCGTCGTTACTCCGTGTTTGGATCCTCGGAATTGCGTCTTTTTTCCGCGAGCTGGTATTGGCTATGGCTTCGGCCGTTGGTGTTGGTTTCTTGCCATGGTTTTCGCGCAGCTCTGTTAGGAAAGATCCGGTTTGATTCGTTTTTATTGGCACATCCACGAATTGTTGTAGTTCGTGAGAATGTTGTATCCTATATGGAATGACATGTTCGTTACTTTGCATCATATTGGTCACCCTGTGTATTTGGTGCACAGTAACATTTCGAACTTGGTCCGTGATTTTGCTAGAGGTGTGTGGATGAGCGGTAACATGTTCGGATGTTATATTTCTCCATGACCCGCTTGGCTTCTACTGGTTTTTTTGGCAATAGTGCCGCCTCCATGGTTTTTGGTGGTACGCGCCCATGCTCATCCAAGTCATACCATGGGACATCAGCTACTCCATCATTTCTAATCCACAGGCGCAGCAGGCGGTCTTTGAGAATTTCTAAAGATCCAATTCCGCTGACTCGGCTTTCCAATAGCTGTTGGACGATATCCATATACGACATCCTCTCAATGTCTCTGTGGTGCTGTCTCTTGAATCGTCTGTTTTCTCGTAGTGTTTGCATTATCTCAGCGTGTCTCTACTCGTCGCCCATGGTTATCACCAAAATTATTCGCGGAATGGCGACTGGGTTATTGGTGTTCTGGTTCGCGATTGAGGGAGAATTTTCTCAACCTCTGGCTGTCCTCGCTTTGTTCCCCGGGTCCTAGCTAAGTAGTTGGTAACAAGGGAGAACTGTGTTCTCGACCTTTGGCAGGGCGGTAAGGGAAAGTGAAGAAAATTGCCTGTCTACCTACTCGCTATACCGGGGGGATTTCGCGGTTGACCTGCAGACAGTTGACTGTCAATTTTATCTTCCCGCGTCCCGTTGGATGGACTCTCTCATAGACTACGTTTCATATGGATGGTGGGGGTTAAATTATTACCGACGAAATAATTCCTTGGTGGAACAGGGACGACACAGAGTTCGGCAATGTTTCAAATTAATAATGTGATAGTAAGAATAGTAATAGTAAAATTAATGATAATACATAACATAATTATGATATATGTAATACGTAAAAAAATGGTTCCTTATTTATTAAAGTTTTTCTCGTAGAGAGAAGTTCTTGCCTCTTCTGCCGACTTGGTGAAATGATATTCTCATGCGTGAGAAGAGGGAAGAATTTTAATTCCACGAAGTGCGTGGCTGTCGCAGACGCAATTATGGGTATTAAATCGTTGACACACGCTCTGCGTATTTGATGGTGAACTTCGGTAGCGGTGTGTTCCACACTCGGGGTTTGCGTCCGACCAATGAGATTTCCGATACACCACGCGTTACAAAAAAAAATCGAGCAGGCGAGATTTTATCCTGGTCTGCGCAACTCTCTTATATGCGATGTAACCGTTAAATATCTCTGCTGCTGACGCTTTTTATGAGCTTGGATTACGGGACTCCGTGTATCACATATGCGCGATTTTTAAATTGTCACGATGCACTTGCAAGTAGAGGAGGGAAAACCTCAACTCGACAGGCTTGGCTGCGGCACGACGCAGGAATACTCGGTATTTCTCAAAAAAACTCAATTTTGCAGATCAGCTCGCGGCAAGATTTCTTGCCTATTGTACACAAGAAAAAAAAATTAAAGATTTGATTTTCGCGCACAAAAAAAGAAAATCCTCGAATTTATTACTAAATAAAAGAAAGATGTTGCGCCACTGCGCTCGCGTTAGTCCTCGTCAATTTTCCTTATCGAGCAACCGACGCTACCATCCAAGATGGCCGCTGCAACGTGTTTGCTTAGCCAAGATGGCTAAGTTCGCGTTTGCACTGTTCACCGATTTCTCTGTCGCTTAAAATTACTGCACTTATTTTCGGCTCCGGGTTGTTAAAGTTCATTTTTGGGGGGTTTGTGGGTGCCAGTGTGATACGGCTGCAGAAGGAAGTGCTCCTCCCTGGGGTGCTCTCCTCCTCCCTCTCGTGTGCCGCGAGGCCTCGCTTTACGTCTGAATTTAAGTTAGAGGACGCCTTGACGCGTCGCGAGGACCTCGAGCAAATTCGGATTCACAAATTAGTGGCACTGCTTTATTTGCGATTAACTTAATTCTACTATACACGTCTTTTTCCACTCTCGGCACGCACGCTCGGCAACGGCTTGGCAGCTGCAAACACTCGCGGAACAGAATTTACACTCTCTTACTCTCTCCTTTCTCCTTCACTTCCTTCCTCTCGTTCAGCCGTAACCTCGTTCCCTGTGAACGACCGGAAAAACTACGGTTGCGCGGATGGTAAAGTGGATGAAGCTCTCGCTCTAAACTCTCCATAAGAAATCGCTCGTTGTAACTTTGGAAACTGCTCGATGCTGCTGTGAAGCGTGCTACCGTGGGACTGACCGTCTCACACATACAATTATATATAATAAATATAATTTCGTCTTTCTCGTTCCCTCAGTTCGCCGCATACATTTTAGTTTTATACATATTTGCCGCTGTGGACGACGCTTGCGCCTCCACTTCGACCCAATAGTCCTCTCCACGCTCATACAGTGGGGCTCGGCAGTCCGCAATCTCTCTATCGTCTCGCGCCTCTCTATCGTCGCCTCGTGCTCCTCGGTGGTGTCATAGCGGCGGCTACGGCCCAGCGGTTCAACAACTTTTCCCTGCTGTTTACATATCTGACAACCAATTTTTCCGTTATATTGATGCATCCATAGAAAAAGTGCCTTAGCTGGTAGGTCACAAGTACCATAAATCGTTACAGTGCGAACAATAATTTTGTTATCCAAATCTTTTACATAAAATTCTATTCCTTTATATAAATTATTTAAATGATTATAAATTGGCTCTAAAAATAGGTTAGGTTGAGGCTTGCATTCGCTGAACCATAAACCGACTAATAAAATATTTTCAACCTTGAATCTTAAGTTGTAAGGAAGTTCATTTATAATTAGAAAAAAAACCCGTATACTATATTTTGAGGATTTGAAAATTTGTGCTCCATCTGTGTACCACATGAATGATATATTATTTCTATACGCAAAATTTTATTATCTTAGGACAACTCTCTGTAAATAGATGAATCATAAATATCTCTTATGTGATTTGTGCCAGATCCTAAAATTCTGAATTTATAATTTAATTGGTTATAAAAATTTGTATGCAGATAAAATGATTTCAATTCATACTCGGGCGAAATAAAAATAAAATAATCCTCATCTGTTTGCGTAGCCATGCAGTCACAACAATTAGTATTACCGGAAATATTTTCAGCATTAAAGGATTCGTCATTATTTACGTCGTTATTACTATTGCTACTTAAGGTGATACAATTGGAGCAATAATAATGTTTTTCAATCGGAATATTAGAATCAGTGAACAAATTTTCAAATTCATAGAAAGTTTTGGGACAATTATTCGGTTTTGTTAGCGTGTGCGCAAATAATTTTATCATCACTGCAATAACTAGCTGCATCGTCGTTCCAATCTTCAGTGTCGTTTGTATCGCAATAATATGCATCTATAAATAATATTGATTAAATCAGAATGCGGCCGTATCCTATTAGTGACACTTTATTTAAGTTTTTGCATTGTTTGAAGAATGTGATTGCACTTACCACGAGTTTTATTTTAAAAAACAAGTATACAAATAAAAAGGTAAGTGTAATTTCATCCTAATGAGCATCTCTCGAATGTATATAATGAGGCACCGCGCGCGCAAGATCTGGATAATATTATTGACGGGCGGAGTAAGTAGTAACAGACGCGCATCGCGAGGTGAACTGTTGCCGATAACACAACGTATATAGATTTTGTGTGATAACTGAAGCATCGAAAATCTATACAATTTGTAAAATTTTGAATTATCACGCAAATGCAGCATGAAACCTCGCCCGTGAAGAAATTGGTGTAACTACAGCATCTCATTCAATCATCTACGTAAACTTGTAGGCATATACACACGACTGCTGAAGTACAGCTCTCACTCTCTCTCTCTTTCTCTCTCGCGCGCGCGCGCGTATATAAAGTTTGTACGAAATCAAGCGCGAGCTCATTCATGAAGAAAAACAGAATGGCGCGCGTGTGCGACGCGAGAGAAGCCGATACGACACTGCGCTTATGGTTGTGTATGTCCATGCTCTCGGCTCTCTCGTAAGTGGAATAGAACTATAAGGTTATATTATAATATGCACGGTTACCGTAATCAAATTTTTTGAAATCATGGATATTTTCAGGATTATTTCTCGATGCTTTATTTACATCCAATGTACAAGTTGATTCGTCTTGTGAACTACCCAAGGGGATACAATATTCATCATTCTCGGACTAAAACACATCATTCGAATTAAAGTTTAATATTGTGAAGTATTTAATATAAATAGTACTTACACGTAACAATGTATCTGTCGTCGTTATTGTTTCCTCACTATGACACTCATATAGTCCTCTCTTGAATAAATGCTTGGAGAGCGTATCAACCTTAAGCGAGAACTCATCAAATTTACGAGGACGTTTAGACATTTCAAAATATTTCGATGCGAGTGTCCTTTCCCTTCCTTACAATCTCACCGTCGGTGTCCACTCTTAAATAGCTTAAATAATCTGAATAATCTGAAAAAGTAACATTTAAGAAATAAATTAATTAATAATCGAATGTGACGAGCAACATAGTCTCTCTTTTAACTTACCATTCTTTTTAACAATTTTAACTGTGTACAAACGATTGGTTTCTTCGTACTTCGCAAACATCTCTTCTCTTCTCTTTGGAGGGGTATAACGACTTCTCGCTTCGATGCTTACAATTTTACTTTTCAATCACAAAATTAGTACATACATTTTCATGCAAAGTTCTTAATTGCAATTTAAGCATTTGCGTGAAGATTTAGATGTACGGCTGCGTAGGTTTTGAATTCTATAACCTTTACAACGTATTGGTTAATATGTGAATCTGTCAATAGCGTAAATTGCAGCGTAAACAAAACTCATTGAATCAAACTTCATAGATGTTGACCGCATTCGATCGATCGATAAAAGTTTGATTCAATTTGTTTTTTTTATGCTGCAACTCTCACTGCTGATAGATTCCCGTAACCAATAGGTCGTGTAGGCTATAGAATTAAAAACCGACGCAGCCGTACACATAAATCTTCAAACATATAAATCTTCAGAAATGAAAATGTACGTACTAGTTTTGTGGTTAAAAAGTAAAAATATAAGCGTCATAAGTGAGGAGTCATTATGTCCCCCAAAAGAAGAAGGAGAAGAGACATTTGCGAAGTACGAAAAAAACAATCGTTTGCACAAAGTTAAAATTATTAAAAAAAGTGGTAAGTTAAAAAAAAGACTATGTTGCTCATCGCATTCGATTATTAATGAATACATTTCTTAATTGTTACTTTTTCAGATGATTCATATTATTTGAGGTGTTTAAGAGTGGACACCGACGGTAAGATTCTAAGGAAGGGAAAGAACAAACGTGGCGCTATAGCTCTTCCTCAGCAAGGTGCTATCAAAAGGCTAAAGAAAGCAGAAGCCAAAAAGAAGTCGGGTGCTTCTCAATTGTCGCAAAAAAAAAATTGCGAGACGAAAATATATCGTGAACGAGAAATCCAGTGACTCTGAAAATGAATTAACAAGAGATCAAGAGAAAAACAAGAGGAGCGACCCAAAAGCAGCAGCAGAGCCATCGCAAACAACAGCATGGTCATCTACGTATTCGCTAACAGCTCCTCGAGCATCAACGTTGCAATATGAAGCGGCAAGCGACAACGTTGCGGCGGAGTTGAAGCTACACCTGGCACATCCAACAGTCATAGACAAAATCGAACGAAAGCAGCTCAAAATAAAAACCACAAACAGGTTAATTTTTCTTCGTTATATGTAAAAAATTTGTTCTATAAAAATTGTATATGTTAAAAAAAAATTCGATTTTCATTTAGAATATTGCTGAGGCCCCTACCACGGAGGATCCATTAAAAACATACCGTACTCCTGGACAAGGGCGAGTGCTGATTTGTGACCATTTTAATATATGGATGGATCAGGGTGATCTTATGTACCTACAACGATACAAGCGCAACCCCAAGGAGATGACCAGGCAACTGCTCTTGTTTTTGATTGGAAAAGATAATTTGAAAAATATGTGCGCTCGAGGACGTTCAAAAAGAAGGTAAGCAGTCCCAAAAGACCTTGTTACGTGCATTGAGTGTAAGATTAATAATTAATTAATAGCAATTAAGAATAATAAATAATAATTAATTAATTAATAAATGTTTAATTTTCAGATTACGTAAACAAAAAATGTACGACATCTTTAAGCGTGGACGAATTCACAAACACGATTAATTATCTGTGTGGAAGATTGAGAAACCCGAATCCTTCGCTACCACCACTGTGATTTACCTTAACTTGCATGTATTTCCTGCATTAATTATTTTTTTTAAAGACATTGAGACCAGAGAGTTGTGTTGTATAATTAACTGACTACAATTACAATAAATTATTTTAGAAATAAAATTGTTAAACAAAAATTTGTGTTCTTATAAAGTTATTTATTACGAATAAATTAAAACGTACTTACTAATTTTACAAAGTACGAAAGTATTGCCAAAGTTTTGCCAAAATATAGCCAAAGTATTGCTAACGTATTGGCGAAAGTTAATCTATCTTTTTTTGTAAGTATTGGCAACATTTTGGCGAAGTATTGGGGAAATTCAAATAAAATTTTTTTATGAACTATTGGCAAAATTGTGGAAATAGCCCTCCAGCAAAGTTTTGGCAAAGTATTGGCAAAATTTTGCTAATATGTTCCCAACATTGCTTTCAACCTTTCGCAAATACGTTGGCAAAATGTTGCCAATTTTTCCGATTTTTGCGCGGGCTGCCACTACAAAATTTTAGAAACGAAAATGAGCTTCTGAGTTACGGGGTTGTTCCACCCAGCCATCGATATATATGATGATACAATAAATAACTAGTGAAGTGATTTTATTTTCCAAAATATATGTTAAGACATCTCACAAACATGACTAATAGGCTAGAACTAGATAAGTATTTAGTTTAACCTTTTTATAAATCGTACATAATATAATGACAGATTTTGAGAACTGTATAAGACAAAGAATCTATCGCTCGATAATAATATTAATATATTAATAAATTTATCTGTCTCTTCGAGCCAAAATATTTTTATTAAAAAAAAGATTGAAATTTAAAGATTTTTTCAAAGAATAATATAAGTGCGACTTGTGTATTTTGTGAAGTATATTTTGTGAACTTATTCTATGTTAAAATGTTCTCTTTTATTTTTCAGGTTTTATTGGAAGGCATACAACTATCACGTTATACAAGGAAAGAATTTTCGTGTGATGTAACAAGCTAGTGAAAGAGTTGTATTTTCATCGTTTAAGTCGAAGAAAGTTTTTACAGAATTTGCAGTCCATGTTTTTCTATTTCTATTGCGAGGATACACAACTGTCACGTTACAACGGGAAGGAATCCCTGTGAGAATCTAGTGATGTAAAAAGTGTTTTTTCAAGAGTTATAATTATATAAGTTCAGAAGATAAGTGGTTTAGAAGTTTTTCCTAATTTTGAGACAGCAAGTACACACAGTTCCCAGACGTAACGAGACTTTTCCCAAGGGAAAAGAACGTTTTGTTTTGTATAAGGTAATGAGAACTAGTAAGTTGTCGAGTCAGTCACTCAGGGGAATAGTATATGAATTTTCAAGTTGATACGGCCGAGTAAAAATTGAATTTTTTAATTTTGAAATTTCTATTCTCTGAATATTTGAATACAACTCAACTGTACCATCTTAAAAGTTCTTATACTATCCCTCTAAGCTGTGGGCTTAACAACTACTTGCATGTTCTTTTTGCTTTTTAGAAAGCAGAACATGCATTTCCATTGGGAAAGGAACCCTCAACCCACATTCTGGAAACTGCCTGTACTCCGGGCACTCTGAAAATTGAAAATAACTATTTTTTCATTAAGCAAATCAATCAGAGGAATATCATGAGAAATTTCAAGTTAATCGTCCAGGCCAATTTTGATCTGTTCAATTTTGAATGCCTTATATGATAATTATTTTGAAATAAGTCTATATGGTAAACTATATGGTAAACAAATTTCTCATGATATCCCTCTGATTGGTATGTTTAATGAAAACTTAGTTATTTTTAACTTTCAGAGTGCCCAAAATACAGTCCGCTTCCAGAATATGGGTTGAGCGTCTCTTTACCCAAGGCAAATGCATGTTCTGCTTTCTAAAAAGCAAAAAGACCATACAAGTAGTTGTTAAGCCCACAGCTTAGAGGGATAGCATAAGAACTTTTAAGATGGTACAGTTGAGTAGTATTGAAATAATCAGAGATTAGAAATTTCAAAATTAAAAAATTCAATTTTTACACGGCCGTATCAACTTGAAAATTCATATACTATCCTCCTGAGTGACTGACTCGACAACTTACTAGTTCTCATTACCTTATACAAAACAAAACATGCTTTTCCCTTGGGAAAAGTCTCGTTACTTCTGGAAACTTAGTGTACTTGCTCTTTCAAAATTGGCAAAAACTTCTAAACCACATGTCTTCTTAACTTATATAATAAATATAAATCTTAAAAAAACATTTTTCACATCACTAGCTTCTCACAGGAATTCTTTCCCTTTATAATATGACAGTTGTGTAACCTCCCAATAGAAGTTCTGTAAAAACTTTCTTCGATACTTAAGCGATGAAAATACAATACGCACACTTTAAACCACTTGACTTCTAAATTTAGTAATCATAAATCATAAATCTTGAATATTAAAACTGCAAAACTTACGTAAACTTCTTTCACTTCACTATAAGCTTGTCACAGGAAAATTCGTTGAATTTTTTTATCTACCCTGAACGTTGTGTAACCTCCAAATGGAAAAAAATATCTGAAATAAACAAAAATAATTAAACCAAGAATTAGTTCACAAAAAATGTATTTATATTGTACTGATCTATATCGAAATAAAAGTAAATACTTATCTAATTGAATCCTGTTAGTCGTGTTTATGTTATTATTGTTAGGTATATGTACATATTTTTATCATTTGAGTTCTTCCGGCATTTCTTATAAATCATTTATTAATCAAAGTCTATTCAAGCTTTCTTCAATCAAGTTTAATAATACGTTACCATTAATGATAAGCAATGCATTGTTCATACGTAAGTGCAGATAAATATTAACAGTGAGGTTGATGGAAAGTATTATCTTGACTGAAAATCCTTCACTAATTTCACTTCGTCACAGGAACCTTCTTTTTGCTGGTCTAAACTTGATCGATATTCCATCTATTCTTGTCAATCTAATTCTTCCGGAATGTCTGCTAAATAATTTATGAATACGTAACCATAATAAATGTTACGTCAGAAACACTTTGTAAACATAAAATTTGATTACACTGGATAAAAGTTGTTGCAGTTTATACATTGACTAATCCATTATTAAATGGATATATTTATTATTCTTGACAATTGTGTTCTTCCAGCATGTCTTATAAATAATTCTTGAATCAAAATAGTTTTTCACTTCACTAATTCCACTTCGTCACAGGAACCTTCTTTTTCCTGATCTAAACTTGAGATATCCAGCTATCGTCTAGTATATGACATTATAAACTTTCTTGACTCAAAGTACTGCTTTAATTTTACTGCGTCACAGGAATTATTGTCAAGCAATTATTGTCTGTTATAAATATTTTCCTTTTCATATTTTTTTTTCAATATTTACCAATGATGTTTGGCGCATAACCTCCTATAAAAAAAATAAAAGATAACATTTAATCAAAGAATAATTTTATAAAATTGTATAAATGTTATATAATATATGATATATAATATATTTATATATCATTTTTTCACTTCACTAGCTTGTCACGGAAATTCCCTTCCTATATAACTTTATAGTTATGTAAGCTCTCAATGGAAACAGAAAATATCTGAAAAAAAATAAAAACATTTAAACACAGAATCATTTTACAAAAAGTTTATTTTTATTTTACTGATAGATATCAAAATAAAACTGAATACTTATCTAATAAATTTCTGTTAGTCATGTTTATGTTATTGTAATCTATTATTAATACAAACTCGACTTTTCGACTTAATTATATTTCACTGTTATAATTAAAATATCTAATTAGGTTAAATAGTTAATACTACTTTTTATAATATTTAATTAGAAACTGTTAACTAAACACGTTGATTATTTTATGATTGTATGTAAACTCTGTTTGATCGTGAAACATTGTCTGCATTTTCGCAGTATGTATATAAGTATATCTATATGATGCATGATGATCTATATAATACGGAAGTACGTAGTACTGACGTAACCGGAATTACATTAATTGTTCTCTCTCGAGAAGAATTGACCAGCCCGAACTTTCACTTTACAATAACTTTTGATAAACGCTATTACGCAAAATATGACCCTGATGTGATTTTGTAAGTTTTGTCGAAAGCTTTCATATAAGTGCTAATACGTACGAAACCATGATCTTAATGCGAAGAAAACCGTACGCCAAGGTTCCAACAGGGCAAGTTTAAAGTATATAAGGGTCTGGCTTGCGCCCGGCGGCGGCGTACGTACTGTCGTACCTTATACTTACCATCGTGGCGCTACCGCGCCCCTTCATATATATATATATATATATATATATATATATACACATGAGTACTCGTACTTATAACCTAAATATTAGATTGAAGAGAAAAGCTAGGGATGAACCTGATGAGCCACCAGCGCAAATTAGTAGAGCTTCTTAATATCCCAGACGAGGTTCTCTCACACTTACCCGACCGAGAAAATTTAAAAAAAGTTTACAGTTTAAGTTTAGAAAAATCTGAAATCGCTCGCGGAATTATACGAACTTCCAAGCGCATACCAAAAGACCTTAGTCAGAGAAACTTTCGCTATCTATGGCTCGAGAAACAATGAAAATATCGTTTTGGTTTTCTCAACGAGGAGAAATTTGGATTCGTATTCTTGTCAGAAGAAACCATCCCGATATATATAAATTAATCTCGGCATTTCAACGCAAGCAGGTGGATGCGAAAATTGCAATACAAGAATTTAATTTAACAGAAGGAACAGTAAAGGCGGCCCCAAAAAAGAAATGGCAAAGATTTCAAACTCGAATAAGGATAATTGTTGCAAATTACAATATGTACAAAAATGCTTATTATATGTATATGCTTTAATAAGCTTGATCAATTACTACAATAACTGCCATACACTGTCTTCGTGAACATAGCCTATCGTGAAAAAGGCATTCGTGAAAATTTCCGTTCGTGAAAACGGATTCGTGAAAATGACCGGTAGTCGCCTGGTATATACCCTCTACTACAGCTGAGGCTATATATTCAAACATTCCTTATGAGGAAAAATCAAAATATAAATGCTTCTACGGATTTAGGCATTTATGCACCCGAAATTCCTCTCGAAATCTCTGTATTTAAACTGACCTCGGAATCCGAGGGGGGATAGTAGCGTAAATCCTTTTCGATTTTAGTTTTTTCCCTTAATACTGCATAATCACTCCATTCAAAGACGGTATGTGATTAAACATTTGAAGTGTACGCCGTTTAAGGGACAACGTTTACATAGATAAAATTTCCCGTTAGATTACCCTATCGAAATCTCTGGTTTTAAACGGCTGTTCTCGAGATCGAAGGTGCAGTATGATAATAGCATTTAAGTTTAAATTTTCTCCCTTAATGCTCTATAATATAAATATAATTGAATTGAAAAAAAAGCCTGCGGAGTAGAAAACTTCAGCCATTTATGTATATTAATCATTCAAAGAAATATCCGGTGAACTAAATCTACCGCCCCTTTGATCCTTGAATATTCTCGTACTACATTCGATTTTCTAAACGTTCTAACGTCACTCAAGGAACTATGCCAACCCTATCGCAAATAATAACATTATTTTCAAACGTTAAATGACATTATGAACTGACGTTATTTAGCATGATGCAGTGACGTTAATGGCAACGTCATAAATTGGAACATCTGATAACGTTATTGAATAATGTTAATTTGGGTAAAATAACATTCTTTTCAGTATTTTAAATAAAATATAGTCATTTTCTGAACGACAATAGGATGCGCAATGTAACGTTATTTTCTGAATAGGAATAGCTTGCGCGAAATAACATTATTTTTATATCATGAATAGGTGAGCCAAATAACGTAATTTTCATATCAACCCCATTGAAAATAATGACGTCATTAAATGACGTTATTTTTTAAATTATTCAAAGTACGTTTAATTAAATAAATGGACTGTAGGCCTTTGGTGAGGCAGCGTTTAAACATTTATGCATTAAATTTTATTCTCGATATCTGGATTTTTAACCGGCTAACCTTGGAATCCGAGGAATACATAAAACATGTTTTATGGATGACTCCAAAATCTCAGCTTCACAACATACTTTTAATAATAATTCTTTATTTAAGTTTTCTTTATTCAAGTTCATCTATCACTATTAGATACGTAAAAGTGAAGTATAATCGTAACGAATTGCATTTTAGAGATTCTCTATATCGATACTCTTTGTACATGAATTTACTTTAAAAAACTACTTTAATTGTTCTAAATTAATATACAAGCAATGTTATAAATTATTAGTAACCATATTTTTATTTGAAAAGTCTGTTCGAATAAAAATATTTACTTACTTTTCCAAATTCACTAAGACCTTGAGAAGTACCTTGAGTAGCATTTGTCTCTCCAACTGAACACGTTGCCCTAAGAAAATATTGAATGCTTAATGAATAATAAATAATTTATTTTAATCAAAAAATAGCATGTAACTCGCCACAAAGTAGGTTTCATGCAGAGAATTCAAGTACCATTAAACAAAAATATGAACATTGTGGGAAAACCCAAAAAAATAATAGTAAACATTATTATTTACATAAATGACAGAATTGTAAATATTGGATAGATTCAGGGTGATCTTTTTCAAAATTATTTTCAAAATATTATGGTTACCGAGACCGAGTAAGCAATAAATAAAATGCTTATATCTCGGGTGTTTACAGGGAGAATAAAAAGCTTTGCTGAGCGCTGGCCGGAGCCGCGCTGATGATAAGCCGAGAGAGAGTGAGAGAGAGCGCGCGGCGAGAAGCAATAATTACGGTGCGCCTGACTTTAATTTTAAAATATTATTTATAGTATACTATGTTAGTCATAATTAATAAAACATATAAAGATAATGAAAATCACTAAAGCTAGCTAATACTATATGAATGAATGAAATTGAATGAAGTGAATTGAGTGTAAGGTCCCGCGATTGATTCATTTATTTCGACATGTATAACGTGTGACTTGTGTGGGTGTGGTGAGTACGCTGACGGTAGTTATATTGCAATATACCAGCCTCGTGCGCTGGTTGAGCAATGGTATGACCGGGTTTTCGGGTATTTTAAGATCAGTTCAGCATTTTTATATGTGTCACAGCGTTTATACTTTTGTAATCCTTCTTTCGGTGGCGAGTGTTGATTGGCTGCGGGTATCTCCACAATTAAATTATTAAGCTACTGTCTGATCGGAGGTCGAGTCTTTATAAACCCTCGACTCCATCAGCGCAGCGCCTTTCATGACCAGACCAGGTACCGGTGTGCGTCTAACCTCGTCATATGACTTGCCGCTGATGACTAGCCGTCTATTTGGAGTTGCTACAGAAGGATATACACAAGACCGTAAGAGGGTGTCCAAGGTACTACATGTAAGCTATCGGAGGGCCTAAGCATATTATTAGAGAAAAAAAATTAAAGTCTTTTAGATTGGCTAGAACGGGCGAGCTTATTGATAGTTTGCCGAGGGGAGCCCTTCTGAAGCAGATCAAATCAATTTTTGGAAATCTAAAAATTTGTATCACTATCTATTTGGGTACATTGTCAGCGGAACATATACCAACCGTTATGCGTGATTATCACAATAGTTTATTTGGTGGACATCGAGGTATATAAAAGAATCAGAAAAAGGTATTACTGGAAAGGTATGAAAGATGATGTCCACGATTTTTTTAGACGGTGTGAGATTTGTCAAGAGCAGAAACTGGTAAGAGTTAAGACTAGAGAACCTATGGTTATCACTGACACTCCGAGTGAAGTGTTTTATAAGGTGGCAATTGACACTGTGGGGCCTTTATGCAAAAGTAGCGACGGAAATGTGTATATACTCACGATGCAGTGTTTATTTTCTAAGTTTTATTTAGCGGTTCCAGTGCCCAATATAAAAGCTATTACTATAGCTGATGCATTGGCTAGGCATCTTATTGCTCAATATGGTGTACCTAAGATTATTTTGAGCGATAGAGGCCGAAGCTTCCAGAATAAATTGCTGTCAGAGTTGTCGGAGATTTTTCAGTTTAGATTGAACAATAATACTGCATATCATCCGCAGTCCAATGGTTCTTTAGAAAGAAGTCATGCGGTGCTGGCCGATTTTCTAAGGAACAAAGCTTTCAGCAAATAAGACTGGAACAAGGTAATTCCTTTTGCGATGCATGAGTATAATACATCTGTACATGCGTCCACAGGTTTTACACTGTTTGAGTTGGTATATGGAAGACCGGCCAGAGCCCCTAATAGACTACCGGATGAGCCAGAATTAGAAACCTATAATGAATACGTTCAAGATCTTACTGAATGTTTGAGGGGATTGCAGACTTTAGCTAGAGACAATTTGATAAAGTCTAAGCTGAAGAACAAGGAATATTACGATAAGAAGGCTAGACCGCTGAAATTAGAAGTGGGCGAGGAAGTTAGAGTACTAAAAGAGCCAAGATATGGAAAGTTGGATAAATTTTATAATGGAAAATTTATTGTAAGAGAGATAAGAGATAATAACAATGTTGTGGTCGAATCTTCTAATGGAAACTTGATTTTTAAGCATAAAGATAAGTTAGAAAAATTCAACCGCTAAATAAATGTGTTTGTTTTGTTTTTCTTACAGTAAATTATGGCATAGGTTCGACTTTCACTCTTCGCCCTACTGTCGTTTGGCGGCCTATTGGATGCAGCAGAAGATAGCGAATTGGATAATACTACGTATTATCAAGTCATGGACATTAAGAACAATCCTGGAATATACTATGAGTATATGGGAGACCTGCGTTTCGAAAAGATTAAGTGGAAGATTGCTATCTCTTTAGATTTTGGTAATTGGAATGATATTGTGACTTGGAGACAGCGAAAATTTTTGGATTCTTTATTATCTTGCCAGAGGATTATAGAGAAGAGTGCATGTGAATCCGTTTTGCAGACTGAAAGGACTAATTCTCGTCTGAATTTCCTTTTGTCTTTGCAACAAAAATTGCAGTTTCTTTTCCTTTTCACCATCTAAGGGGGATTTGAAACAGGTTTATTCACATGCTTTGGTTAAGAGATGGGCACCATTCAGCTTTATTGGATGGGAGTTCAAATTTCTTTTTGGATCCATGGATTCCGGGGATCGAGAAGATTTACACGAGAATGTGGATAGACTATATAGTCAGTCCTCTAATTTGTCCGCCTTAATGTCACAAGAAACTCATATTGTAAGATCAAATTTAGAGTCTATATATGATACATTGGTTGCGGAAGAGAAGTCTTTAACTTTGGATCATCAAGTTTTGAAAGAATTATTAAATAAGTCGGATTTATTTGATAACGAAATTCATCGTACTGCAGCTTTACAAAAACTAAATTTGTGGTTAAATCAGTTTGGCAGATCATTAGAAGACAGTATTGGATCGTTAAATACTTTGCTAGATGCTTTAGAAGCGGCTTCGGCGGGTCATTTGCATCCGTTATTACTCAGTGATGGTCAGGTAAAGACGATTCTTTTGTCAATCAATGATCATGTTTTACCTTGGGATCACGATCAAGTTACAGTGTATATGTTGCATGTTATGTCTAAGACTAGTGTCAGTGCTAAAAATGGTAAATTGTTGGTGGTTTTAGAGTTTCCATTGGCAGAAAGAACGAAATTTATGTATTGCATGTATTGCAATGTTGATGCATTCTTTGCCAATGCACAATGAAGTGCTGTTTAAGACGGCAGCTTTTGTTAGAATTATTCCAGATTATTCGATTGTAATTTCATCACTGGACATGCAGCAGTATTTATTGGCTGATTTAAGTTTCCTCGAAATGTAGGGACAAATTGCACTGTCCGCCGAACCTGCCATATTATTCGGATCATGGGAAGAGTCCGTGTGAGTTTGCACTTTTAGCTCGGCCGGATACCAAAGCTTTGGAAAGGTGTATATTTGCAATCTCGTCCGAAAACATTCCATTTTGGACTAAACTGTTAAGTACATAAGAATGGTTGTTCTCTTTACCAACAGCCTTAAAGATGAGAATTATTTGTGATAGCGAGAGGAAAGCTGAAGTAGAATTGCAGGGAACGGGACTGTTAGTGATTAGGGAAAAATATCATGGTCAATCCGGTAATACTATTTTATTTGGTATTACCGTGATTCGGACGAATCAGACCTTCTTTTATAACGCATCTTTGCCCTTTAGCCTGTTACTTGTGGACATGGAGGGCTATAAATCAATACAACGCAATTCTCTGTTTTCTTTAGAGCACGCGGACTCGCGAGAATTGAGGAGTTGGGCGGAAAGTGAAGATTCCGTGACTCTAAAGAAATTAGAAAGTAAATTTTTAGAGTTTTCAACCTTAAGGAGGGAGAAGCTATTACATACGGTATACATTACTTCAGCATGTTTGATGCCAGTAGTTTTGGTGGTACTGCTGCTATTGGTACTAAAAAGCTGTGGTAAAAATTGTATGTCTTGTTGGAGAGCCAAGTCCAGTAGAGTTAAAAGAAAAATAGAGAGAAGTTCGGTATCTGTTGATTCCTCTCACTTGGAAATGGCACAATTTCCAAGGGAGAAAAATTCAGATTATCTGAGGAGAAGGATGCCATCGTCTATCGTGGAAATGCCATCGATGGATGCTGGAGGTGGGCTTCTATTTCTACAGGATTCGTCATCTTCTGTGAACCAGGTACCGCGTAGATTTCTAGCGCGATGCTTACCACCTTCCTTGCCGGTGCAGGGGATGAACTTGTGAGAGTTAGTGTTTTTCTCTGTTTAAGCAAGGGATGGGTGTAAGTAAAGGTTGATTGTTACCGCAATAGTGCGTAGTGACAATACGCGGTAGTAATAACGAATGGTGAAAAATATTGATTGTATAAATTCCATTTCGATGCAGTTAATGTGTGGTTTTTTCTAATGTTAAGATAAGACTGCAGACAAGGCATTGTAAAGATTTAGTCAAGCGGTGAAAAAGAAAATTTTTTTTACAAGCCTGCAGTTTGGATTTAGGTGCTCGGCAGTATGCACGTGTGAATGCGAAGTCATTAGCCGTGCCGGTGCTGAGTAGTACTTTGTGTATCAAGAGTTGGACTTCGTGTATGCTATATATATATATGTGGTATACTGTTCTGGGGACATAAGCGGTTATTCCAGGAAGGTTTGGGTGAATATTTTTCGAAATTTCCACTCATCGGATTCGGATGCGCTTAAGTCCATAGAGCGGTACTACCAGAAAAGATTTTGTAAAAGTTGAAAAATTTTAATTGTTAAATTAATAACTCTTTTGTTTATGTATATGTTGTAAATGTTTTTTGATACGTTAGAAGCCTGTGCCTAGTTGTAAAAGTACAAAGTGGTCCGATTTTGATCCGACCATAAATAAACATTTTTTTTAACATTAACAATTTTCGGGATTTCTTTTCATGGGGATCAAGTATGAGTCTAATTAACAAATTAGGTACCAAAATAACAATTTTCGGACTGTAAATTTTCGAGTTATCGCATTTGTTCATTAAGAGGTCACTTTCGCTCTGCAAGTCTATAAAGGGTGCCGATCATCGGTAGCTTGTTAAAATTTGAAAATTCGTATTATTTTAGAAGTTGGTTCTAAAAGTTGTTAATTTGTTTATTTATCTATGTGGGAGTTTTGCTCTTTGCTACTTCGGGGGGGGGGGGCATATACATTTTATTGTCAAAAGTTAATAATTGCGGCTTCCACATTAAATCAAAAATCATTTGCGTTTTATATGTGTAGGGGCTCGGCCCGCCGACAGGCGGCGGCACTGAGCAGCGAGCATACCAGCGAGAGCGCCGAGCGCAGCGAGCGCATCAGTCCACCGCCGAGAGCACACTAGAGCAGTTGCCTGGAGAGAGGCCCACCAACAACCAAGGGAATAAAGCCTACGCGTACACCACACCAAGCGTCTCTTTATTCCCCGGCCATCACCCTGCTCCCCCCGCACCCCCACACTGGTGACGCCGAAGAGCAACGAGGTGAGCGAGGCCAGGAATATCGTCTCCAGCGAGGCCCCGACGGCACAGCAACTGCCGCCGCTCCAGTAGCTGACTTGTGTGTGCAGGCACGCCGGCACACAAGCGACACAGCGACGCCACTCTCGGCACTCCCGACGACGCCACCATCGTCAGGGACTATGCAGGCGAGAGGAATGACTCTCCTCTCGGCCCCGGTGCAGCAGCATCAACGCAGCACACCCACGCCTTCGCCTCTCGCAGTGCGTGCTGGCACGCCGGTGCACGAGCGACGTAAAGGGCAACATCGGAAAGACGACGCCACCGACTCCGGCGCAGCAGCGGCACCAGCGCGGTAGGCGCAGCAGCAGAGCACCGCAGCAGCAGCAGCCGCAGCACGACCAACGCGGCAAGCGCACCACCATCATCGGCGCGGTAGCAGCATCATCGCCGCAGAGGCAGCAAGCAGAGCCAGCAACACCGGCTCGTCCCCAGCGGCATCGCCGACGCAGCGCAGAACATCGTCCACGCCGCAACATCCCCGGCAGCCGGCGCACGCCACAAGCATCATAAAGGGTAAACTATTTTATTCCCTGCTCGCCCACCCCGGGGGCATAAGAAGCTATAAATTCAAAAAAGGACGAAACATCCTCGAAATTCCGGAATCCCTGTAATTATCGGAACATACAGGAGAGAAGCACAGCAAGGCGCGCGCGCGGGTAAATTTAATACACGCCCGAGAATTTTCTAAGAACGCTTTGTTCTCGCGTTCTCGCGCGCTTTCAGTGACCTTCCCCGAAGCCCAAGCGTCACGTAAACAAGGGGGAAGACATAAACAAAGTCGCGCGCTCTTCAAAACCTTTACGCGCGGGAATTCGAGACTCACGCAGCGGGGCAGAGGGGGAAAAACCACACAGTTGCGCTAAGCCACATCTTCTTGGCGCGCGCTCTCTCTTACCCCCCCCCCCCCCCTCGCACGGCAGATCGTCGCCGGCGCGCGCTCTCTCTCTCTTTCTTCCGTAGCTGAGTAGCGCCGCCATCTTGGGCCGACGCACGCTCGCGTCGCCCCACTCCTTCACCTACGCGATCGAGTCTCTCTCTCGTGCGAACGGCGGAGTACTTCGCTCGCGTGCACCAGCGCTCTTCATCTCTGCGCTGGGCGGTGAGCGCCGCCATCTTGGGCCGACGCACGTACTCGTCGCCCCACTTTCTCACCTACGCGGCTGAGCGCTCTCTCTCCCGCGCGCAGTAACGCCAGCCTCGCCGCTATATCTAATAGCACGGCGCGTGCGCTCTTTCGTTTGTCATCACAACAAAGCCTCTAGGCAATAGAGCGCGCTATCTCGTCTCTCTTCTAGGACACGTACATACGGCCTTAACGCAATTCACGCGCGCTTTCTCGACCGTGCGCACACGCCTTGCCGGCAATAACAACAACAATCCACGCCCAGCACTCAAGCTGACGAGACGACGACAACCTCCAACGACACAACATCAAGATTCAAGGCCAAGCGACCAAGGACTCAACGAATTGTATAATACGTGAAACATTGTAAAGCTAGAATTTATTTTGCGAGCGTCACGTTAACTAGCGATATTTATTGTGTGTCGATTTCGCGCATTGCGGCGCCTTCATCAAACTCTGTTCCGCTAATCGATAGCTAGGATTCGCGGTCGAGATTCCTGACAGACGCCGTAGATAACCCTAATTGATACAACATAAAATTATAGCAGGTTTCCGAAAACCGCCTTTCACAATTCGCGCTTAGGTCCAGCTCGCGAGGCCGCTCAGCGAAACGATCGCACCTCGCGCGCACACGTACAGCTCACGCACTAATTCCATTCGAATTTCTCCAGATTGGCCAGTCACTGCAGATCTCGCCAGCCTGAGACTCGCCTGCAGACGTACGCTCGGGGCCCGGCACTAACCAGGGAACGGTTTACACGGTCCTCTAGCTTGTTAGCTGCACGGGAGGTGTGGCCGTTCCAGGGGAGGTCGCGGAGCCGCGACGTGCGAAGTTTGCGTTTCCGGGACATCCGAATAGGCCATCAGCACCAGCTAGGGTTACTGCCGCAGCCCTCTAGCTCGTTAGCTGCAAAGGGTGTGGTACAGGGCCCTACTGGGCGCCACAGCCCTCTCGCTCAGCCCGGAGCGCCACCGACTTTACAGTCCCCTCAACCATTACCTAACCCGTCAGGTACGCTGTCGTTCCGCGTCAAATTCACGTCCCACCTCAAACCCACCGATTACCCTGCCCTTGCATCAACAATCGGGTGCACTACAATTCGCGTAACCGTTCGCCTCGAGTTCTTTGCTGATCAGCCGCAACCAGGTAGTCAAGCATCGCCCACTAGCTTGTTAGCTGTAACGGGGGTGTACACTGACGAAAAGGGAACGGCTGTAGGCGCAACAACTCGACGCCGACGGGCGTTTCGGTCTCAAAGCTCACACGATTATTCTCCGTGTCTCGCGCGCCTCGAGCGGCACGACCGTCCAGTTCCACCTTGTGTAGCTCTGCACAGCCCACTAGTTTGTTAGCTGCAACGGGGGTGCGTATAGGTAAAGCAGGGGACGACTAGGGCGGCCACCCCAGCTTGACGCGAGCATTTGTCTCGGTCCTCGGGATCGGTTTGATCAGCCGCACCACCGGACGCGGTGCGTTCCATGTAAAACGTAAACGAGGAGCTCGTACTTAGATACGGCAGATCCTTTTCCCGCGCGCACCCTCCTCTCGACTCCCACCGCAAACAACTGTCCAAACCCGACAGACACGACGAGACAGACACCAACGAGATGCCACTGCTTCACTCGCCAAAATCAAACGACACCCAGGAGCAAGACACCACCGTAGCAGCCGGCACCAACATGAAAATACCGTTGAATGTACAGATCGTAGATGACTCTGACACGCCAGCAACCGCTGAGTTCGTCCAACCATACGAACTTCTGGACCCGCAGGTCCCATCGACCTCAGCATCATGGTCCGGCACGGAGCACACCTATCAACAGTTCCAACGAGTCGACCCACTAGTCGACAACACTAGCGCTCTGCGTCCGGGCTTCCGCTTGCCATTCACGGGAGAGCACTTTCGGCAAACAACCTCCACAGGAGAGGTGGAGAGACTCAAGAACCAACTCGAGCACCTACAAACTCAGCATCGCACGCAACAAGAAGCTGAGGAGGCTCTCCTGCGCAGACAACAGGAGATCCAGGAACAAAAAATGAAAGAACTGCTCGAGCGCTTCCAATCACAAATGACTAATCTCGCTGAAAGGATAGCACCCTCTCCGGCTCTGCAGGCCACGCCAACGCCCTCCATTTGGAACCAGGGACAACCACCGACGAATTCAATAACTGCTGGCACCCCAGTACCGCATACAGCATCAACAACAGGTAGCGGCTGGAGCCATACCCCGACACGTCCGGGCGACCAAACTCCGTCAGCACCATCAAATCTGAACGAGTTGCCATCGCCTTCACCAACGCCAGGCAACCCAAACAACACATCGGTATTCGCCACCACGCGCAACATCACGTACTGGTCCTTTTACAAACATGACCCGGCGGGCTGGTTCCACCAACTGGAGGATTCGTTTAGAGTCGAGAACGCCACTGACGACGAGGCGAAATTTAACTATGTTTGTCGCTACCTGCAACCGAACATCCACAAGGATCTTCAGTACACTCTCCCCACACTGGTGAGAGGACACAAATACGAGCGACTGAAGGTGCACCTTATCGCCAAGTACTCAGAGAGCGCAGAACGTCAACTTAAACGACTGTTCGCCGGCTCTTTCCTGGAAAACAAGAGGCCATCGGAGTTCCTGTCAGAACTTCTAACTCTGTCAAAAGGCAGAGTGACACCGGGCACCACCATCCAAATCTGGAGAGCACGACTACCTCCACAAATTGCCATCGCACTACTGGGCATCCGCGACGAAGGAACGCTCGCCTCCGTCACTGACCAAGCGTTTGACCTGCTTAACGCACAACAGGTATTAGCACTCACGTCTCCATCACCTGACGCGTCCATCAACGCCGTCGCGACTTCCGCCGCCCCGCAGAACACCTTGGAAAGCAGGCTGGCCGCACTCGAGAGATTGTTCGCCAATCATCGATCCTCGAGAGGACACTCCAGACATCGTTCAAAATCTAGAGGCAATTCACAAGGCAGATCAAGAGATAAGTCCAGCCAAATCCGGCGAGGAGCCGAGATGCTATTACCACACCCGCTTCGGAAAGAAGGCAAATAATTGTCAACCACCGTGTGACTGGGTGCGTGGACCGAACGACACCTACAAAGTCAGAGAAGCAGCAGTGGACTCTGACTCGAGCTCGGAAAACTGAAGTATCACGCCGTCGACAAGACAGACGCGCGGGCAACGTTAACACCTCGTCTTCACGTCAAGGAAAGGAAGTCAGTCCTACCCAGGTCACCAGATGACAGCCGCAAGCCAGCCAAGCTCAAGCTGTTTGCGGTCAACGGCACTCCGATCGACACCTTCGGAACCACTCGGCTTGAGCTCGACCTTGGTCTGCAGCAGGAAATACCGTGGAACTTCACGGTGGCAGATGTGTCACACGCAATCATCGGCGCAGACCTGCTCGCCGGACATCACTTGTTACCAGACTTGCAAAATCGCAAGCTGGTCTGCCGGACTCTTCAAATCTCTCTCGTCGCGCCAGGGCAGAACTTCGCGGAGATCATCAGCAAATACCCGCGAGTCTTCGGTCCCGATCAGTTCAGGACCGCCAAGAAGCGTAGCGTAATGCATCACATCGTGACCACAGGGCCACCGGTCTCGCAACGGGCGCGACCATACTCGCCTCCCAAACTCAAAGCAGCGAAGAAGGAGTTCAAGAAATGGTGCGACCTCGGTATATGCCGACCGTCTGACAGTCCCTGGGCCAGCCCACTACACATGGAGCCCAAGAAGAACGGCACTTGGCGGCCCTGCGGAGACTACAAAAAGCTCAACAACGTCACAATTCCGGACCGATATCCAGTCTCCCGCACAGAAGATTGTATGGCGTTCCTTCACGACAAAAAGATTTTCTCAGCCTTGGACCTCCGGCAGGCCTACCATCAGATACCATTAGCACCGGAGGACAAACATTCCAGTGCTATATCAACCTAGTGCTAGGACACCTGGATTTTGTTTTCATCTACATAGATCAACAGAGACAGAACTTCGCCCTACCATCCAGCAACCAACGGCATCGTGGAGAGGCTCCACAGAGACATCAAATCGGCCCTCACCTGCCACGAAAACAACAGGGAATGGGCACGCCAGCTACCAGCGGTCATGCTCGGGCTGCGAACGAGAATCTGCATGGACACAGAGACGAGCCCAGCTGACCTCGTCTTCGGGAAGCCACTGAGAATACCCGGAGATTTGGCCCCGTACACAGGCGAGGAGCCGGACATACGGATGTTCCACAGCGCACTCCAGGAACACATGCAACAGCTCCGGCCGGTCCCCTTCGAGCATAAGACAGCAACGCAGCCATTCGTCCATACAGGACTTAAGGATTGCTCCCACGTCTGGATGAGGGAAAGACCAATCAAGCCGGCACTCACTCCACCGTACATAGGACCGTACAAGGTCTTTAGGCGCAACCTCACCAATCGCACGTTCGAGATAGAAAAGGACGGCTTGAGGAGAACCGTAAACATCGAGAGGATCAAACCAGCCTTCCTCCTGCACGAGGAGCTGGAGGAGGAAAAGGATAAAGCGCCACACACGGCAGGGCCGTCTCCACCAAGCGACAACATCGTGAACGCGCCCCCGCCAGTCGCTCCACAGTCAGATATCGTCGACGAAGAAGACTCAACTGAGCAGTATGATCTGCGGGATTCACTACAGATCTTCGACGAACCACCTTCAGACAGTGACGAGACGCAACCACCTCCACCGCCTCCAGCGGCTACGGCTCCTCAACCCGCGAGGGTCGAGGTAGCTGCAGACCCAACGACGCCCCACTTTCACGGTCCTCCCCAACCCAGCAACACTACCACGGCTATTGTACATCCGCCACCCAAGTCAAAACGCACCAAGCACGTCCCTAGCATCCTCCGCCGCAAAGGCAGAATCGACGAAATCCATTCCCGTGCGAGTCCTAGGGAGAAGCGAGTACGGTTCCCCACCCATTACTAAATGGAGAAGGTTCGAAAGGCCCGCGAAGAGCTCGCCGCTCGCGGGAACGCCGCCAACTATGAGGAGAACCGCGCGGAGTTCTTTAAAGTAGATACTGCCCTAGAGCAGTTTGAGCGATACTTAGATGCTCACGCCTCCCGCAGAGAGCTAAAATTACTCAGATCCCGGTACCTAGTATCCACGAATCCTGCGACCATCCAGGAGCCTCCAACTCCTGTTATTTTCATGGGCGGGATGCCGGTGCGGGACCTCTGGCTTAGAAACATTCGGTACAAGGCGTCAAAGCCAATGCTCCGGGAGTTATTAGAGGCACAGGGAATTCGAGACTTCGACATCGCTAAGGTCTGCCATACGGCCAGTGGCACGACAGCACACCTCGTGTTCCAGTCTTTCGCGGACGCGACCGATGTACAGATCCGGGCGTGCAAGCGCGAGCTGAACTTCACAGACAAACTCGGACGCGTTTCCCATATCAGCACCTCACCGTCTCACGACCCGAACCCCGTCGAGCCAAGCAAGCCACCGGTGGTCAACCTAGCGGCTTCACCGCTCCCGGACCTGCTCCTCGTCATGTAGTGTCCCGACGCGACCGATCTGATCGCGTCTGCACTATCCTCTCGGGAGTTTATTAATGTTTACACGGCCTGCCACAACGCCCCGCAGCTGCACGGCAAGCGCCTCAGCCTCGACGCGTCCCTCTCGAGATACTCGCGAGACGACGGCTTGGCACTTTTAATGCACGACGTCCTCCACTTCGACACGTGCAACATGCGCTTTCGCACCATGCCACCGCGTCTAGACGCGGATTTCTTAGCAAAACTCCTGGCGGCCAGGATCGACAAAAGAGTAATCCCGTTCCGCACGAGCCGACTTCGCGAGCTGGACCTCTCGGACGCAACAACCTCTCCCAAAATTGCGGAGTTCATCGCAAAAGGGCTGTCGGTCAGGAAGCTCACCCTGGGCAGTACACCCGGAGGCTGCAACGAGTGTATAGATTCGAGTGCTCGAGATCAGGTACAATCTCACCCTGATAGACTCTCATGTCACACTCATTCCCCAACCGGATCTAATCGAGGAGCTCTCGGTAACTGTGCAAAACTCCTGGGGCAAGAACCGCACACGAGCCTTCCAAGCCGTCGACATCGAGAGACTCGCTTTCGTCGTCGGGGCTTGTGCCAGGGCACATTTCCGATTGCTCCGGTGCAAAATAAACCAGTCCGCGCAGTTGAGGAGTGTGTGTCGCAATGAACACCTTAGTGTCACGGTGAATGGCGATGAGATATTAATCAGCAAGCGAGTACCGAGACAGAGACAACGATAAAGGGGTTTCTTCAGAATTCAGTCACCCGCGCCGCTGCACCGCCCTCTAGCTTGTTAGCTGCATCGGGGGTGCACACACGGACCGGTCGACTGACTCCCCTCACCATAAAAACATTTTTGACAGCCTTCAGCCCTGTCATGGCTCGCTCGCTGATCTACACGTAAACGTAAGAACTTTAAGATACTCAAGTTAGCATTTAAGACACTTAATTAGTAGCTAAGTATTTTGCGCAGCGCATTCCAAACCAATTACACCAAAATAAAAAAAAAAGACCAATCACTGGCAAACAAAGATCGTTAAAGCTATGTATATTTTATGGAGTCAGATGCCGCGAGACAGTATCTTATATTTTTTTTATATACTCTTTACATGTAAGTTTAAAAGCGTTTTCTATTCAAATATTTATGGAGACAGACGCGAAGAGTCATTATCGTATAAGCGACAATTTCAGCGATCAAGCTTTATTCCAGCGAAAAAAAACGCGATTAAAGCAGTAATAAGTCTTCCAAGTGTGCAAGGGTACTTCAACTCGTCAATCATTGTAAAAAGAAACTCAAAACCTGTACAAGTTCATCAATTTTTGTAAATCACGCAATGGTGGCAAACCAGCGAGCGAATACTTATTACTCACGCCGATTCGCAAACTTTGTAAAAAGAAAAACCTTTAATTATTGTTAAAAGTAGTGTACGTCACTCCAAAATTGTAAGCAACACAAATACTCTGTAAAACTCTCTCCATGCATTTTTAAATCAATCAGACAACTTGTCAAGCTCTCGCTCTATCCACAAACTCGCAAAGTCAAATCCAATTCTAAGTTCTGTACTTGTATTCGCGAAAATGCAAGCATTTTCTCCCTTTTGGGTGGAGTACAGTAGGGGCTCGGCCCGCCGACAGGCGGCGGCACCGAGCAGCGAGCATACCAGCTAGAGCGCCGAGCGCAGCGAGCGCGTCAGTCCACCGCCGAGAGCACACTAGAGCAGTCGCCTGGAGAGAGGTCCACCAACAACCAAGGGAATAAAGCATACGCGTACACCACACCAAGCGTCTCTTTATTCCCCAGCCATCGCCCTGCTCCCCCCGCACCCCCACATATGTATATATATATTAGTATTATTTCGAGAGCGGCAATTACGAGTTACAACACGAGAAAAACGAAGTCCACGTGTTCTATAATAGAGGAGTCGGTAAGCCAGGAGGTGCTGCCGCGCCGAAGTTTGACTGTTTGACTCTGCCACGACTCATTACAATACTTAGCGTTCCACTGTATACACGTTTTCTTTTGTTTTCGTATTTAAACTATATTTAACCTGTGTTTTTATAAAATATCTGCTGCTACCATGTGTGCTGCTATCCGTTCCGAAGTTTTAAGTACTGCAGATCTAATACTTAAAAGGGCTTTGGATCAGCTAGATCGTGCGCAAGAAGAAGGGAGGATCGCGCGAGTGAATTATTGGAAGATAGTTAATAGAGTATACAAAATTGGTGGTGGTGATATTTTATTAAAAGGATCGAGAAGTTCAAGATCTTTGAAAAGGGATAAACTGAAGAAACTTGTAAACCGATGCGCGAGTTCGTTCACCGTTTCGAAGTTGCCGGCGGAGTCAGCAATTTTGAATGTGGAGCGTCGACCGCCGACTTTGACCTTACGAGTGTGTGATGCTCAGAGTGGGACATTGCTCGCCGTGTCCGCGGTCTCAAGCGCGGACGAGCCATCGTGTCCGCGGAAGCGAGTTACTGAAGATGCTAAGTCCGCGAATTCATCAGCGGACAAGCGATCATGTTCGCGCAAGCGGAAAAATCGGCACAACGAGTCCATGGTTTCGTCCGCGGGTGATCGACAGCGTCCCAACAAGATAAGACGAGTGGAATTGAGGCTGTGATTGTTAAGAAGAATGTACCAGTTCCTACGTTGGAGGATATTTTTAATTTTATAAAAATATTTTGGTGTAGATATCCAGCTCAGAGAGGTTTAGAGTACCGGATATCAACAACGTCCGCTACTATTAAATCCAAAGCAAAGAAGAAGCCGAGGAAGACCACGGAACTAAAGCTTACCGATGAAGAAAAGATCCTGAAGAGTAGAGAAAAGGACAGATTGAGAACAGCTGAAGCGAGGAAGAGGAAGCAGGCCGAAGCTGCTAAATACCCCAAGGTGGTCCTTGACAGACTGGATATTTCGGCCAATATTCAATCTTTCGCATAGATTCCGTCTCTTTTTACCAGCTGCACCGACTGTAGAAGTGATTGCTGGTATAAAGGCAAAGAGAACGGAGTGAATTGGTTGCTCTGTGTAGTTTTTCGGACCAACTGGGCAAATGGAGCATGCGTCGGCCGGATTCCGTATGAATGCAGGATCTGTCGGATAAAGAAGAGACTCAAGGAGAAGAAGACCGTCTCCGTGAAAAAACATTAAGTATTATAAAATTTATGATTTTCCCTCTTATTTTTGTATATCACGGCACCTTTTTTTTATTTTTGCGCCAACTTCCATTGCCGAGGGAGTCAATATTCTAAGGGGGGAGGTGTAAGGTCCCGCGATTGATTTATTAATTATCAATTTCGACATGTATAGCGTGTGACTTGTGTGGGTGTGTGTGAGTACGCTGACGGTAGATATTTTGCAATATACAAGCCTCATGCACTGGTTGAGCAACGGTATGACCGGGATTCGGGCGTTTAAGATCAACTCATCATTCTCATATGTGTCGTCGCGTTTATACTTTTGTAATCCTTCTTTCGGTGGCGAGTGTTAATTGGCTGCGGGTATCCCCACAATTCAATCATTGAGTTACAGCCTTGATCGGGGATCGAGTCTTTATAAACCCTCAATTCGATCAGCGCAGCGCCTTTTATGACCAGACCAGGTACCGGTGTATGTCTAACCTCGTCATTACGACTTGCCGCTGAAGACTAGCCATCTACTTGGCGTTATTACAGAAGAATATACTCGAAATCGTACGAGGGTGTCAAGGTACTACCTGTACACTATTGGAGGCCTAGAAATCTACCGAACTCTGCAGGCAAGCTGGCATATTTGCTCTGGGTAAAGGTACATCTCGACTGTAGTACACTGCGACGAAAGGACCGCCAAGCACATCTGGCGTGAGTGGGTGAAGCCGCAGTTTAGACAAGTTTATATTCCTGCCACGACTAGCTCGTGTAGTTATAAGCCCTTACGCTCGCTATAAAAAGAAGGACGCTTCAATCCACGGCGCGTGTAATAAACGTAAGTTTCGCTATACCATTATTTAAAACCCTGCGTAAGATTATTAGTACGAATAATTATAGACTAGATCTGAATGACTGAATGAATGGATGAAACTCTGTGTACCATAAAGCCTCTGTCCGGATTTTGCATAAATAAAACAAAACACAGAATAAGAATATAAAATCTTAGAAGTAAATTAATTTATACTAACTTAGACGCCCTTCATATACTAACTCAACCTTACTGTACCAAGTACATAGACTAAAATATAAGCTAAAGGACTAAGAGACGTCCGCAGACTTGCCAATCAAAAAAAACAGCCATCAGCAGTGTGTCCGCACTCTTTTCAGGCGTGTCCGCATTCTTGCCAGCTTGTCCGCATTCTTGCACACTGTGTCCGCATCTACCAATCAGCATCTTCGTTGTCAGCAGAGCTAACCGGACATATTCGTGTCCACTCTACATCGTCCGTGTCCACATTTTTCAGCGACCGTGTCCGCAGACTTGATAAGTGCGTCCGCAATATTGGCAAAGTCCTTATAAACGGACTTAAGGAAAGCAATAAAGGTAAAAGGGACTTCAAGGACCAGAACAAGGGTTAACAACGTATCCGTCCAATTAAAATTATTGACTAATAATTATACTTGCAATAAAAGATCTCGATCAAAGATAGCCTCCCAAATAAAATAAATTATTTGCACGAACCCTAACGGCCCGAATAAGTCAAATTCGACCCATACACCTATAAGGAACGCGTGTTCCTAATTGCAAAATTTACTTTCTGCATCGCTAACTTATTTAAAACAAAAAAAAATTTTCACATTGCAATAATTTACATAAAAAATTACGTTTTTTGGTCAGACTTCCGATCAAACATGTCTTTGTTGTTGATACAATATAAAATTTTCAGTTCGACCTCGCTATCTCAAAATAGCGACTTATTGCAAAATTATTATTCTGTATATTCAAATTCATTTCAAGTTGGCGCAGATCACGACAAATTGATGCGACCACTTGCAATCGACAGCTCATGTCCTACTTAACAAATGCTAAACAGTACTTTTCTTCAAATTCATTTTTAACAACATTTTTATCAACAAATGTCCGTTCCTAGGGACTTATTTCGGCCAATTTTGAATTTAGAGAATCGAGGTAAAATGCATCTTAAAGTACGTAAAAAACCATGAATTTTCATATAAATTTCGTTAAGATCAGATCAGTAGGAGCCGAGATAAATTTTTTTTTCAATCGATGATTAGGTAGATGCTACTTGATATTTTTAATTTAAATTTGACATACTGCTTGTTCAAATATTACTCTAAATGATAACAGTTTTTCCAAAACCTGCGGTTGTTCTAGATGACCTCGTTCATCTAGAACAACCGCTGAACCAAGTAAAATCAGCACGCGCGGCCGCGCAAAGTTCGACGTAAAGTTAATAATAAAAAAGCTACAGAGGATAAACAAAAAAAAGTGCATTTTTGAATTTTATTTTGCAATAATAACAATATTCCGGGGTACGTACATTGTAGAGATTTTATGGTAGTTATTGGTACACTAACTTTTATCACTTCCAATAACAAAACTGTTAGTGGCACGAACTTCCAAAAATTATCCTACATAATTCCCTGGGTTCCCAGCTAAATAGAGAATGATAGCAAATTCTATGGAACTGAAGATGGCACATGAAATGAATTCCTAAGCCTTTCTGTTGTCAAAGCTGGAATGTCTAACGGTTTCACATCACCCCGCTCAGGTCCGACAACGTATCCGGAGACTGCGATAATAACTACCGTCGCACGGCTTTGGAATGTGTATCTCGAGCCAATATATTGTCCCGAGATTTGTCGCGGTAACTCAAATATCAACACACATACATACACATACACATAAGCGGCGGTCACGAGAAGCGCGGCGAGCTTAAGGGGATCAAGAACGTTTCAAAAATCTCGAAGCTATGTGTCGATAACTTAAAATTACAGTTTCCTCTGTAACTATTGTTCTTTTAACGTTAGACGAATTTCGTAAACGTAATTGTACATAAAAAAACAAAATTTATCTTCAAGCATGGATAAAAGTTTCAAAATATTAGTTTATTTTAATAATTAGCATAAACGAGTGGTGCCATCTTCTATCTTTCCTTAGCTGAAGGTTTTTTTTGCATTCTCCTACTAGTCCGGGCTGATCAACGTACACCAACGGTAGCAATGCGTGGCAGGCCAACATGTGTTCACCACCTTCTGAGAATACAGCACAGCTTACTATGCAGTGGCTACCTACGCATGTCCCCGACGAAACGCGCGATGCTGAGAGTATGGGCAGAAAAAATTGAGCATCAAATACTACAGTGAAAAAATGGGTAGTGTTTCCGAAAATTTTATGAGGGTAAAGGGCGATTTCGGAGGCTGAACGTGAACAATTCATAATAATTCAAAATTTGCAAAATAAATACTTTATGAACAGATATGTAATTCTACAGAAAAGGCTTATTTCAGCAGAATTTGAATGATAAAAATCGAATGGTAACTACCTGAGATTATTAGACTAGTTTGATAATCTTCACTTACAGACTGTGAATTGATAACAGTGAAAATGCTCCGATTTTCGTGATTCAAGTTTTGTAACTATAAGTAATCATTACGCATGAACTGACGTAAACCAAAAATTACCTTTGTTTAAAAATTGTTTATTTGAAAATTGAGAGTAGAATTTTTTCTAATGCTGTCTTATATGGGTACCCGTACAGAGAGGACTAAGCCTTTTATGACACCAGTGGCAGACCCTTGGCTAGAGCGTTCTAATGAGGGTCACACCTGGTCACACCTAAGGGCACAACCTCTACAAATAAAATTTTTCCTTAAAATTTTTCAATTTTTCAATATTATGAATTTTTGTATAAAATATTGTTCGTTTTTAAAATTTACTAATAATAACAAAACTTGAATCATAAAAATCGGATGGTTTCATATTAATTAATTTAGGCCAAGCGCCCTAGCTTTTTTGTGTACTTAAAAGTAGCTCGGCAACGGATACCGCGATTATATAGAAAAAGGGAAGCCCGTATACTTTTGGACACGAAATCTGTGCGGGAACGTTGTTTATTATTAATAGTAAAATGCAAAAATGCATCTTTTTTTAGTTTTTTGCTTTTAACTCGTAAAATAAGAGATTAACGTAAAAAAGTAAAGAGAAAAAAGTTGTAGCTGATTAAATTGCCAAGAAATTCATATATTGAACGTCTCTATCCGATAAATGGATATAGAGGAAACCTCGGAAAACCGTGAAAAACACCGCAAAATCGACGTTTTTTTAAAAATTGAAAACTCAGCCATTTTTGCACTTCTAAGGCTCAAATTTAGAATGAAGGTAGGGCTTTATACTTACTTTCATATCGTCAAAAAAATGGAGCTCTGCGCCAATTACTTTTTGCATAATTGCAAATTGAATTTTTTATGTACGATTTTAGTGCACTTTTGTGTGCGCGAGCACGAGAAATTGGGGAGTCCTACTGGAATTTGGAATACAGCGTTGAAAATTTTATGATTTGAACAACGAAGTGTATATTTTGGATTTGCGAAAAAAAGGTTTTGAATCGATGAAAAACGAACTGAAACGTGAGCGAAAACGGCCGAGCGCGCGGCAGTGGTGGCAGAGAAAGTGTATATAGATATACAAGCGTGCTACGACGCCACGCGCTCGACCGTTTTCGCTCACGTTTCAGTTCTTTTTTCATCTGTTCAAAACCCTTTTTTCGCAAATCTAAAAAAATACATTTTCTTGTTCAAATCACTCCAGTTTTTGGGGACATGAAAGTAGGTATAAAGCCTTTCCTTCATTTCAAATTTTAAAGTTAAAAAATGGCTGAGTTTTCAATTTTTAAAAAAACGTCGATTTTGCGGTGTTTTCCACGGTTTTCCGAGGTTTCCTCCATGTCCATTCATCGGATAGAGACGCTCAATATATGAATTTTTTCGCAATTTAATCAGCTACAACTTTTCTCTCTTTACTTTTTTTACGTTAATCTCTTATTTTACGAGTTAAAAGCAAAAAACTAAAAAAAAAATGCTTTTTTGCATCTTATGACGTCTTATTATTAATAATAAACAACGTTCCCGCACAGATTTCGTGTCCAAAAGTATATGGGCTTCCCTTTCTCTATATAATCGCGGTATCCGTTGCCGGGCTACTTTTATGTCCACAAAAAAGCTAGGGCGCTTGGCCTAAATTAATTAATGTGAAATCATCCGATTTTTATGATTCAAGTTTTGTTATTATTAGTAAATTTTAAAAACGAATAATGTTTTATACAAAAATTCATATTATTGAAAAGTTGAAAAACAAAACTTTGTTAGTGTAATCATGAAAATCTGAGTACTCACTTTATCAAGTAATTACCAGTCGATTTTTGTCATTCAAATTCGGTTAGCCTTTTCTAGTTTTATAAATCGCTTACATCTATTAAATTTTTTTGTTAGCCAACTTATTTATTCAAATTCGAATTTAATTTCAACGATCTAAATGAACCTTCAGAAAAGGGACACTACGGCCTGCGACCCCGGCCTACCCACAGGTCAAGTAGTATAAACTGCCGCGCGGTCCAAGCGTTCGGTACCAGGTGGTGAACACGTGTACCAAGTTGCCGCTACCTTTTACTAAGAGCGTAGTACAGCTTGCAGCGAGTGGCTATGTACACTTATCCCCGGTGAAATGCACGATGCTGAAAGTATGGGTAGAAAAAATTTGGCATGAAAATCTATGGTGAAAAAATTCTTGCTCGGGCCGGTCGCGCGTGCTGTTCGAGCTGCATTACCGATCTTCCGGGAAGACTTGAGAAATGAAATTCTGCGCCTCCTGTTGCCTGTCAAAGAAATAACATTTTTCCTCTTTCTTGCCCTCTTCTTACCCCTCCGAAAGGTAAAAGCGGAAGAGTTTGTTTGCTACACGAAGATTCGGTTTTATTCTTTCATGCCACTCGAAAACTTAATATTTTTGTGACTATTACATACCTTATATAAATTAGTTTACGGGTAAACTCGGTTTTTATGCGTTCTTTTCGTCAAATAACTTTTATAATGCATTTTCTCGGATGCATGGTACGAATGCAGCGCTTTTTATCGCCTAGCGGAGGAAAGCGGAACTTATTTTTTAATATTTTTTCAAAATTTTTTAAATATTGCAGTCATGCCGTAAATTTTACGTCTTTATGAATTATTTCCCAAATTTTCACAGCGATCGTAACAATAGCCTCGGAGTGGTTTCGAATATACGAAATGACTGCTTTTTGAACGTTCTTGATCCCCTTAAACGGCTCGCCTGTGACGTCACAGGCGGGAGTAGGAATTCTTCCACGGGAGAGCACTACAGACACACGTAGAGTGCCATCGTATGTATGTAGCAGGTTCCATATGTAGGTTTGTGTCGCGCAGCCTAAGTACACGTAGTTTCGCATAGTACGTCATTGGTTTTTTTTTCATTTTGTCGCTAGTTTTTGGTACTCGAACAAGACCAGTTCAGTTGTCGCGAGCGGAGAATCATTACCGATCTCCATTTCAAACTGACAATACATACTCTTCAACGATCAAGGTAATCTATGGGCACATCACGGGATGGAAACATGCGGTGCTGGATACATCGATCATCGGCGCTTCTTCCCGCGTTTATTTTAAGTTTTAATCAACGCGTTTCTTCAACTGCTTTCACCACACCGGACGCACAGTAAATCGTATTCTCCGATGTGTGTGTATATGCGTGTATCCGTAATAAAGGTGAACTATGCTCCCATTCCGACGTAATTCAGAAATTCATGCCGCAGGGACGATGCCTACTCTTGAAGGCCAATTATTTGTGCAGTACGTATGAATGCCTTTCGTGGCATGTGACTTCACAGTAAACATCGCGTCTATCCTGTACGATTTAGGAGCTCGACTGTAGCCAGGCCACGAATTGGCCATTGGAACATGCTGAAAGACTTGCCGTCCCGTCCTATAATAGATACCGATGGGTACTATCTTAAAATTGTGCATGGTTATCCAAAGTAATTTGTTGTTAACAAAACACTGTTAGAAAATCTCGTATCGGATTTTTCATTCTACATGTATTTACTACTATTCTTAACCAATTTTTGAAGAATTCAAACTTCATCTTGTAATCATTGTAAACACAATTTTTGGTTATTTGTATTTGTATGCATGTTTCACAAAAGTATGTTATTATTATCGAATGGTTACAAGATGTTCAATAAAAATAATTATTATTATGTATTACAAATTGTTATAAAATAAATTTCTATGATTAAAGTTCGGAAATCAATCAAGCTAACAAATATTAAATTAACATTTATGTTTATATTTTAGTTCTATATCCATACTTAATAAAAAAAATAGAACTACAATTTTTATTTGAGGCTATCGTTCTCACAGTTTAACATAATATTATATTATACATAAATATTATATATAAACATATATTATAAGTATATCAAAAATTTTATGAGATTGTTGATTACACTGACATTTAGTAGTCCATCGGTATCTATTATAGGACGGGACGGCAAGTTTTTCCATAAAAAAAATTGCGTTCTACATGCTAGAATTTGTTACTGTTTTTTTTAAATGTGGGATCGATTTTTTGTATGAATTAAATCTTATATTTAATTGCAAATGATCGTCTTGGACATAGATTTTTCTTGAAATAAGGATAGCAATTTACTGAATTACTAAGTAGAGTAGATTGTACATCCGCTCGTTGCTTCCATAAATAATCGAAAAAGTTTTCATAATGTGAAACAATCCTGTAATATATTATGGGCACATTTTTCATGTGATAATGTCATGTAAGAACATCATTCCTATATGTACACTCGGATACTATTGAACTTTGAATAATATCGAATTAGTGCTATGCTTTGCGCATGTTTGTGACCGGTCACGGAACGCTCTATTTACCGAAAGTACGGTGACCTAACCTCCCACACTAAATACGGCGTAAGAGTGATCAGTCATTAAACGTCAGCTGGAATGCGCAGGACGTGGCGGCAATCGCAGTTATTCCCACAATTCTACCGACAGTATCTTTTCACAGGCTATCCACCTTTTCACATGTCACAATTTGGTCGAGTGTTTATAATGATGAATACATATATATTTATAATCCTTCTCCGATTTAAACAATTATTTATTTATATCAACTCAATTGCTTCTTATAACAAAAACTTGCCAATTTCTGTATTGATATCATAACTTTCTTTTGCTATATTAAAATTGAAATTTATGTAAAATCGACGGTATAAAGAAGAAACACTAAAGAAATGTTAGTCTGTCCAACAGATCCTTCAAGCAAAGATGTTTACGCATTCATATTGATGTAGATAGATGAAAATTTCAAGTTATTCAGCTTCATGTATAAGCATCATGTTCTTTCAGTGTCTGTGATTCACTCATTTACGAGGTAAAAAAAGACACATATATTAACATAATTATTTGTTGAACTAATTAGAAATACCTTTTTAATCATTGCATTATAATCACATTTCTTATCAACCTTTACTAAGGGAAAAGTAATAAACGTACACAATAAACCTGCTAGAATATTATTTACATTATTATTGAAAGTTTGACTTTAATTTACATAATGAAAATAGACTTTTAGAATAAGCACTCTGAATTTTCACCACATAAGGGATATCGAGAGTTGAAAAATTAACTTTGATTAATATAATGAAATAACTGTATAGATAGAGAAAACACTTAGAATTTTTGTGACATTGAGATATCAAGAGTTGCAAAATTAATCTTCAAGTTTTACATGAAGAAACGACCTTATACTTGCCAGCCTTTTACCTTGAAAAGGTTTTTTTTTGGAGGGGGGGGGGAGAGATTTCACTACTTTTAAAAAGTATGTAATACCTAAATTACAAAGAATAGTTAACATCAACTGAATAAGTTATAAATTTAAAAATTAATGTGTATATGCTCACTGAAGATGGCCGCGGCAGTGGTACTAGTATTTGTCACTAGCGCCCTAGTTCTAAAAGTGTGCGCGCGTGCTCAGTCTGTGGCGTCGGTAAGTCACTCTGTAGTCCTGGGGTTATCGACGTTACGTCTGCTATACCGTCAGTGTTTAACCTCTCGCGTGATTAACTTTGTCGCTGCTAAAGTATTTTAAAATTGTTGCTACGGGATCGAAACTCGTACTCAGGAGCAACTATGGATGGTCAGCTACTCCGAGGAGTGATTTCTTTTGGGACTTGTACACTGTGGTGATGGGAAACTTGTGCTTTCCCTTGGTCGATCATTGCTGTTTGGAGTCAGATAAGTTATTTTTTTTTATTTAAATTATTGAGACTTTTTGTTGATTTAAAGCACCGGTGCTTTGTTAAAAGAATTTTGTCTTTTTGTTTTCAGGTCACTGGGTCAATGCTGCTTCGAAATTTGTGTGTTACGTCTTAAGAAGATTTTGACGTCTCCCCTGGAATGGCATGCCGAAGCTAGTGGACAAGTTTTCGCTAAAGTTTTTTGTAGTGAGAAGTACAACAGTGTTGTAGAGTGTTTTAATAAACATATTTAATTAATTTACATGACTTGACCAGTGCTTTTGACTTTTTGTAGTTTTTAAATTATGTATATGTGTGAATAAGTGTAAATCACTGTGGTGTTTTTCAATAATTATTGTGTGAATTTGTAGATCTCAAGTGTGATTTGTCGAGAACAAGCAAAAAATGGTATAGTTATTTTCACTTTTTTTCCTACACATAATAATTTAATAATAATTCACACGATAATATAATTCACATAATGTATATGATAATTCACATAATAATTTAATTTATGTTAAAGTGTTTTGTGTTGTTTGGCTCTGTTTCCCTGGATTTGAAAGGACTTATTGGTGTATATTTATGTCAGACCTATCTGATTGAGTTCGTCTTTTGGAGCATAGGCCGTCTCTTTCAGATTGCTCTTCCTGGGTTCGACTAAGTTTTGATGTGTAAATAGTGGGTCTCAATAATTGTGCACATTGAATTTAGTTTGTGTGTTGGCTTAATTATTTGTTTTATTGCCTATGGAATTGATAATGACTTTTGCCGACTAAGTTTTGTTTGTGCATGAATAGAGGAATACTTATGAACTCAGTGCTTCGTGCAAGTGCGTTGCTTTAATTTTTTTAAATTATAGTTTGAAAGTTTTATTTGTGGGTCCAATATGGGATATTAATAATGCTTTTGGGGTGCCTGTCTATTAAGTTAACTATTTGCTTGTTTTGTTATTTGACAGACTCCTATGCTAAACTACTCTGTGGTACGTTAAACTATTTATATTGAGTTTGGGGTATGTGAAAAAGGCATTGAAAGTGCAAACTGTGAATCTTTCAACGTCTTTTATCTTGGTACACTGTGTTGAATTACGTTCAATGTTTTTTATTATTATTTACACTCTGTATTATAGCTGACATCCTAATTTACTATCATCGTTAAATATTTATTCATCACAGCCATAAAATTTATATATACTGAATTTACTGCTAAACCATAATATCAAAGAAAGTATAAAATATATATATAATATCAACTTCCATTTGGTCCCATTAAAAATGGAATAAATATCTGCAAAAAATACATGTTTACAAAGACCAGAGCTTATATATAATAACTACTGTATTAAGGTACTAAAAAATGTATGTAAAATATCCATAGATTTTAATCACTACTATAATAATGACTACATATAGAAATGAGAGCAAAGAATATAATTGAAATAAGTAAGCTACATTTTGAATATTTCGGTCTTCGCCTGATTTAAAGTCTGTTATAGCTATAAAAGCTTGTTTTAACATGCTAAAACAATACAATTGAGTTTATCTAAGAACTTATAGTTTTGATTTTTATAGTTATGCACCTGACAATTTAGACCCTAAAGCCATGAAATCGATGGAGTAAGTATATAATATATACATGCTGATTATTGTATAAAACATTACTGTTGCATCAAGCAAGAATATTCTCTATTATATAAACTGAATAATCTCTAAAATCCAACAAAATAAAACACTTTCACTAGCTATTCATAAGAATCCCTTTCGACGAACAGCCTGAAAGTCTACCTCCCAGGAGACGATAGGAAAAGTTATGAACTATTCATATACACTTAAACAACTTAGAAACTTTCATGCATGAGCGATGCATATTCTTGACACTTCACTAGCTTCTCACAATACAAGACAATTTTTTCCTTATATAAACTGAATATTCTCTGAACCAAGAAAATAAAACACTTTTACTATCTATTCATAAGAATTCTTTTCGACATACAGCCTCAGAGTCTATCTCCCAGGAGACGATAGGAAAAGTTAACATAAGCATTTCCACAATTGTAGAAACTTTCTTGCGTGGAGGATTGAATATAATCGTAACAATCAACCAACTTGTCACATCACAAGAAAATTATATCAACAGGAAATTCTGTATAAATTTTCTTTGATTCTTGGACGATGAAAATACAACACTTTCACTAGCTTCTCATTAGGATCCCTTTCGACGAATAGCCTGAGAGTCTACCTCCCAGGAGACAATAGAAAAAATTACACATCCACTTCAAGAATGTAGAAACTTGCTTGAAAGGTGAACCCAGGAAACGATAGAAAAAGTTACATATTCACTTCAACAACGTAAACTTTCTTGAAAGATGAATTCTTAACACTTTACTAGCTGCCACATCACAGAATAGTTATTTCTTTATATAATCGAATAGTAAAAATACCTGAAAAATAAAAGGATATATTTTAACAAAGAATCAGTTCATGAATCTTTCATGTATTGTATATAATTTTAGACATTTACTTTTTAGCACTTTTTTCAACTTCACATAATAATTGTTTGGATAATACTTTTCATAAGTTTATTCTCGTTTAAAATAACACAATCACTTTCTGCATCCATATTTTTTCAACTAAATGTCCGTCTAAGTATATTGATAGCTGGGCTTCAGACAACGAGTCTCACAATTTTCCTTATTTTTTCAACTAAATGTCCGTCTAAGTATTAAGATAGCTGGGCTTCAAACCACGAGTCTCACATTTTTCCTTATTATTTCAACTGAATGTCCGTCTAAGTATTAAGATAGCTGGGCTTCAAACCACGAGTCTCACATTTTTCCTTATTTTCACAAAGTTTACAGGTATTATTATTATAATATACAGATTAAACGGCATAACCTGTTCAAATAATTTAATACACAAATTATCACCAATACAACACTAAAAATCATTTAGTAATGGATTGCATTCGAAACAATCCTCACACATAGCTTTAATTTAGAATTTATATCACTAATCACTATGCTGAGTTACGCTGTAATCTATTAAACTTGAACTATCTTTCAATTTAATCTTGTGAACATATCAACATTTTGAATATAAAAAGACACTATCACTATTCTTCGTAAGTAGCAAAAATAGATTATGCTATTTATGAATGAAAGTTTAACAGTTTACCTCGGCAGCTGTATTTGGTTTTTCAAAAGTTTTAATATTATAATTTTAATTTTGGACATTTACTTTTTAGCACTTTTTTCAACTTCACATAATAATTGTTTGGATAATACTTTTCATAATTTTATTCTCGTTTAAAATAACACAATCACTTTCTGTATACAACTTATAATAAGTTCACTTTTTAACACTTTTTTATGGTACATTCCATCCGATCTGGATAGAGAAAAAGTCTATAATTCACAGCAAGAGGTGGATAGTCCTCCATAAGGAGACGATCCTCCATAAAAAACAATCCTTCACACTAGTAGATGAATTACTTATTATCAAAATAAAAATCTTCCGCTTGCACTAGGTATTCTGCTAACTTAATAAATATTCTTACTTCACAGCATAGTAAATACTGCAAATCATAAATATTTATAATTCAAACTTTTTTCAATGGCAATATAACCTCCCAAAAGTATCTGAAAAAGAAAAGAGAACATTTAAACAAAGTATCAGTTCACGAAACCTTGATTTATATTGTATATTAATAAATCACAATCATAACACTAAATACTTATCTAATCTAATTATACACTATTAATCATGTCGATCATTATGAACGAAATTGACTTATTTCTCACTGTTTTTAAATGACACTGTTTTAAAATATTAAACTTATGATATATTTCGCACTATCACAATATTTTATAATAATATGTTAAATTATTAATTAAAATATTTACGTTGATTATTATAAACATAAACAATGTTTCACCATGAAACATCGTCTGCATCTGCTCAGTATGTACAAGTAGATCTATATTGATGCATGGTGTGCTATATATTTTTACGGAAATACGTAGGGCTGACGTAACCGGAAGAATTGTTCAGTTTTCATTCTTCTCTCTTGATGAGAATCGAGGGGCTCGAACTTTCACTTTATAATATCTGTTGATAGAAGCATTTTCAGAAAATGTGACCCTGATGTGATTTTGTTAGTGTCGTCTCAAGCTTTCGTTTGAGTATTTCTATGTGACAAATAATACTGTCAAAGTAAAGAAAACCGTAAGTCGAGTTTCCAACAATGCCTATGAGATGTATATAGGGTCTGGCTAGCGCCCGACGGCGGCGTACGTACTCACGTACCTTATACTTGCCATCGTGGCGCTACCGCGCCCCTTGATATAGCCCACTGCATGACAAAATTTACATTTAGACCTATTGAAAGAAAAATAAAAGAAAAGATCTTTAATTTGACCTATCAAGCACTAAGATCAAGACACTGAATCAAAAGTTACGAGGGTTGAAAGAAAACAAAGTAAAATCAAGAATTTTGGTAACAGTTAAAGCCAGCCAAAAGCAAAGTTCGTTTAATTCAAATTTACGAAACTTTTGATTAGCGCCTTCGATATAGACAAATTGAGGTTTAGATTGAAGTTTGTTAAGTACACTTTTAGCCTATCTATATGCCTATTTAGCCTTGCATTTAAAAAAATCCAGAATATTTCGCAAAAAAATACTGAATAGTTTTACATAAAATCACAAAGAAAACCAGAAAGAAACAGTGTTAGAAGATTTCGTGGGTACATCATTTTTTTCTTGTTCTGTACAACCTATAGAACATAAAAAACCTTGTCCGGTTGATATGACCTCAAATATTTTTTCGCAACTTTTCTGGGCAAACAAGTGAATGAAAAATACGGATTTCCTCAAATACAGCTATCATCTTTTATCGAAAAATTCACTATAAACCACATTTTTTTATGTATTGCCCATCTTCAAAACTGATAAAAAAGATCTTTAAAGAATCCCATCAAAGAATTCTTGAAATTGCTACGTTACGTATAATAGTCCATGGTTAAAAACATTTTTACATAAATCAATTCTGATTTTAGCAAAGATGTGTTCTTAAAATTTATTTATAGTCATCGGAAAAGCTAATATAGTTTAGGAAATTATAGTGTTTCAAATGTAAATGAGTTCTCATTTTCACAATACATTGTTATTTTGTTAAGAAAAATATTTAATTCTGTTTTATCTCCTGTTAAAATTTTACATTTAAGTAAATTATTTGAAAATTCTATAATATTTAATCTTGAGCCATTACATAAAACTTCTTATATACTAATATTTTTAGTCAGTATAATAATACAGTTTGAACGTAAACTTAATTCATGTGGTGGCAGATTTTGGGGATCCAAAGTATTTAAATATTTTGGTGAAAGTAATTCAGCCATGCTTTTTCCATTATGATAATCGTCGACGTTGTTAATTCTGGTATATATATGGGTGATTCTCTGTGAGATCGACCGGCCGAAAAATAGACCACACCATAACTCTGGGAATTTGTTCTAGAGGTTGCCACGAGTTGCTCCAAATTTTTTCAGATTTTTTGAATTGATTGTCTTAGAGTTACAGGGGGTCAAAGTTGATAAAATCAGTTTTTTTTGCATTTTATGCTGATTTTCAAAAATTCATAGCTCCTCAGGGAAGCATTTATCACTATAGGGACATATAACAATTTTTTCTTAAAATTTTCTCAATTTTTCAAAAAATCCTTTTGAAATCATATATATATATATGTATTACAAGTCATATGTGTAATTTAAACATTGAAATCCAAAATTTTCAAGGTATGACCCATCGGATCCCAACCAAATTTTTTGTAAAGATTGCTTATTTTAGTAGAAAAGTTGTTACGTATGTCCCAATCCATCAGACTTGCTCTATTTCTTCTTAAAATTAAGTTATTACTCATATTTTGCTACATTTGGCAAATAATGATCTACTTCCGCCTTTATAATTATAAATTCATCTGAATTAATTATAGTATGTATAGTAGATATATATATAATATATAATGAGGTGATATTTCTCAATGTAATAGATAATAATTCTATATGTATAGCGACTAAAATCTGGATTAATAGTTAATTTATAAAATAGTACTTACAGTCATAGACGTGTGAGATGGTTTTAACTTGTTTTGCCGGACCAACTAATTTGAATCACCTGTAACAAACAAAGAATAACTTATTTCAACACAAATAATTGTGTTCTCTAATTTAAAGTTAATTGAATTAAAAATAATAAAAGTATACATATCTGATGTTCAATGAGTCATTCACAGTATCTTCATATACTCATGACTTTTGTCCAAGTGGACTTTTACACTTTAAACTTTCTCCAGGCAACAGCTCAGACACTGTTACACACGCGGAGTACGAGTTTTAGAGGGTTTAAGTGCATTTTAAACAATATATTTTATTATAAATTATTGGTCCCGGCGCGTATGAGGTTAGGCAGCTGATAGCAGCAGCAGTAGAACTAAAGCTTCCGGTTATGCACAATGGTAGCAAGAAAGTGGGTTGGCAGCAGTTATACCCTGTATTAGGAATGAACAAGACGGCGGCAATTTTGAAAGCACGTGCGATTTGAATATATTTATTTGGTTTTCGGCATAGTTCAATGTATAGTTTCAACCATTATTCCATAATGTAAGAAATAAACAAAATCATCATAATAAATAAAATAATCAGCTAAATGCATTTAAATTCCACGCGCTTACAAAATTGTCGCCGTCTAGTTCATACATATAGGCCATAACTGCTGCCAATCTACTTTCGTGCTATTATTGTGTACAACCTGAAGTCTTAGCTCTACTGCTGCTGCTATCAGCTGCGCTAACCTCAACCGCGCCGGGACTGCTAATTTATAATAAAATATATTGTTTAAAATGCACTTAAACCCCCTGAAACTCGCACTCCGCGTGTGCAATAGTGTCTGAGCTATAGCTTGCAAAAAGTTTAAAGTGTCAAAATGTACTTGGAAAAAAGTCATGCATATATGAAGATACTATCAATGACTCTCAGTGAACATTAGATACGTATATTTTTATTACCTTTAATTTAATTTATTTCAAATTAAAGAACACAATTCTTTGTGTTAAAATAAATTATTCTTTGTTTGTTACAAGAGATTCAAATAAGTTGGTCCGGGAAAACAAGTTAAAACCACCTTACACGTCTATGACTGTAAGTACTATTTTATAAATTAACTATTAATCCAGATTTTAGTCGCTATACATATAGAATTATTAGCTATTACATTAAGAAATATCACCTCATTGTGATAATTAATACCATTGTGATAATTAATACCCTTAAGAAATATCACCTCATTGTGATAATTAATAACCTATTATTAATTCAGATGAATTTATAATTATGAAGGCGGAAGTAGATCATTATTTGCCAAATGTAGCAAAATATGAGTAATAACTTTATTTTTAGCCAGAAATAGAGCAAGTCTGATGGGTTGGGACATACGTAGAAACTTTTCTACTAAAATGAGCAATCTTTACAAAAATTTTGGTTGGGATCTGATGGGTCGTACCTTGAAAATTTTGAATTTCAAGGTTTAAATTACACACATGAGTTGTAATACATATATATGATTTCAAAAGTATTTTTTTTGAAAAATTGAGAAAATTTTAAGAAATATTGTTATATGTCCCAAGCTATGAATGAGGAGCTATGAATTTTTGAAAACCAGCACAAAATGCAAAAAAAAATAATTTTATCAACTTTGACCCCCTGTAACTCTAAGACAATCAATTCAAAAAAATCTGAAAAAATTTGGAGTAACTCGTAGCAACCTCTAGAACAAATTCCCAGAGTTATAGTGAGGTCTATTTTTCGGCCGGTCGATCTCACAGAGAATCACCCATATATATATTGCTCTATTTCTTGCTAAAAATAAAGTTATTACTCATATTTTGCTACATTTGGCAAATAATGATCTACTTCCGCCTTTATAATTATAAATTCATCTGAATTAATTATAGTATGTATAATAGATTGTGACGACTATCGTCACGCCACATGCATATTTTATTCTAATACATATGTTTTTATATATTTGCATGTAAGCCTTTTCAGATGTTCCCGCGCACCAGAGCTGTACGAGAGTTGATGTATTGCTGAACGCGCCGCCTGGTGAGAGAGCGCGCGTGAGAGAGAAGCTTCTAGCGTCACGTTAGGTGAGACGAGAGATTCGATTCGAGCATCGAGCGCGCGTGTTGTACATCAGGAGAGCGTCTATCCTGGCGATATAGTTATTCTGTATTGTTTATTGTACAATAATTGCGAGTACACGTGTAAGTGGAGTGATACTCTACATCGTTGCGAGAGCATATTGATTACCAGGCAGCTGGACCGAAGCGAGACCGCAGTTTTACGTTGATTACCGTAATAGCGTCCTTCGCATTTTTGTAAGTATCAGCTTCTCTCTCTCATTCTCACCAGCGCGTTCAACTATATCAGCTTTCTGTTGACCGTGAGGTTGCGTGCTAACGAAGCACCTTTGTACATCTTTTCTGTTATAATTCTCTGATTTGATTAACATAATATATGCAATAGCCTTTTACCGAACTTGCCGTGTGTTTCATTTACTAGTGTTACATTCTCTCTGTTCTCCTTTATCTAAAACTCACGGAGAATTTAAGTAGAGTAATCTACATTTAACGAGTGTATAATCCCCGTTACATTGGCGCCCATCAGTGGTTAGATTTAGCTAGAGCAGGGAATATTAGAATTTTGTAGGAAAAACTTAGTGTGAAATCGCGAGTGTTGGTTATAAGTATAAGCGTGCGGAGATATACATAGCGTGTATAGTGTAGCGAACAAGCGCGAACGTTGCCGAGTGTTTACATCGCGCGGCTAGACTTGTCGTCCGCGAACGTAAACATTGCGCGCTTCCAGCTATCGAAAATTTTAGCATTGGCCGAAATATTATTTCGGGAAATAAGTTTTATTTTCTCGTCGCGTGATTTATATGCTTGATGTTGGCGATTAATGAGTATATGTAATTACTGGATTAATAGTTGAATAGCGAATCGAATCTCAGATTGCAATTATACTAGGAGAATAATTTTTTTTTTTAATATTATTAATTGAACAATTGAGCATAAATAATTGTTTTCCCCCATTGATATTAAATATTATTTTTATTATTTATATTATTTAATATAATTGCAGTCAAATCGACTGGTTAATTTTTCTATTTTATATATTGTGTGTGATAGCGTTATTTTGGCGTTGCTAACAGCTATATAGCATACGCGCTCACCTGATTGTTTGTGTGCGTGTATCAGTGTATCACCGAGTTAGGGTTAGATACAGGTATACTGTACGGAGCGTATCGCAACGGCGAAGCGTTGATTTACCGACAGTGTAGATGATAATTTCTATTTAAATCTTGTTTTGAAATTGAACTTTATTTTTTCGGTGTAAGTTAATTTAATTTGAATTGAGATTTTTTGACGAAATATTTTATTGTATTTTGTTTGTTCGTGATACAATTTAAGCGAAATTTTTTTTCAATTTAAATTTTAAAGAAAGTAAACTCTTAATTCGAGTACAGCTCGGTAATAAAATTTTTGTTTTTGTTGTAAATTTTATTTAGGAATTTTCTTTCGAATCGGAAAATTTTCTTTTGAATTTTTTTTTTCCTGTTTCTGGTTGTAGTTTGGTTGGTAAATTACATAAGTATAATTTAAAATTGCACAGAATTTCGAACGAAGGAGGCTGTGACTGAATTAAGAGCGACACGCGGAATAGTTTTTTCAATTATTTAAATTTTGGTCATTATTAGTTTATTTCTTTCGTAATTTGTCTCTTGTATATTTTTTGATTTCGACGGAAACATTTTTGTTTAAGTTAGCGGGATCGCATTCAAATTTTGAAAATGGCAATGCGCGTGAATATTTTCGAAGAAGCAGATCAAGAAATTGAGAGATGGGCAATGTCATTGTCAGAGGATAGACTAAGTGATTTATTGCGGAGATTTGAATTAGTAATTGACACGAGTAGATACAGTAATGTTGGTAGGTTAATTAGGCGTTTGCGCGGTGATTACACTGCGTATGATTTTGTTGTGACGAATGAGCCTAGCGATATCGCGATGTCCAGAAGAGACGCAACTTTTCAGAAGATTATTTTGAGAGAAGAAAATTTATCAAATGAGACGAAGTCAACGACATGGGTACGATTGAGGTTACCGACGACGTTAGAATCAGAAGCATTAGTTTTAGATGATAATGAAGAGCAAGATGAAGAGACGTTAGATGATATTTTCCAGATATTCAGGAATAATGATCTAGAGTCGACCAGAGTTTCTAGTGAAGAAGAAGTTGACGTTTCGGGAGTACATCCTATGGTTACAGTAGCGGATGTGAATACGGAAGCTGAAGAAATTGTAGATCTTCAATAGCGAAAAGCTTGCACTAATATTGGTGTTGATAAAGATCAAGTTGACTTAGCAGATAAAAAAGCAGATCAAGATAATCAGGATGAAGTGAAAGCAAAATTGCGACAAGAATTAGCTGAACAGCGCGAGTTGGCCAAAACCTCAGAGGCTAGATGGAATGCTTATGCTGCTGAAGTGGAAAAATCCATGGTTGAGCTGAGCGGCTATTATTGCAAATTAAAAGAAAATTTTGAGAAGTTCCAAGTTCATTTCAGAGAAACGTTTGTTGTGCATAGAGAACCTGATGCTCATAGTACCAAGTTGAACTCGAATGCGACAAGATTTGTGTCCGGTCATACAACTCAGAAGGCTGGAACGAGTGAGTTACCATTAAGGGCAGAATCCCAAGTTGTGTCTCGGAGGGGAAGAGAATCAGCTGCTTCAACAAGTAGAGCAGTTGGAGAATATTCATCTTTTGCAAGACCAGTGTACCGTGATGTTGGTAAGATTGCTAGAGATTGGAAAATTCAATTTGATGGTAGCAAGGAAAGTTGTATCGAGGAATTTATTTAGAAAATGAATGAATGTAGAGCGTCATCGCATTTAGATGATATGGATTCATTGAATGCATTACTCCATGTTATGACGGATGGAGCGTTAATCTGGTCTCGGCAAATGCGTCAGACGTGGAAAACTTGGAAAGATTTTTGCTGTGATGCTAGAAAAAGCTATGGTATGGATCAAGATATACAGATGAAGTTGATAGCGGAAGCGCAAGCGCGTACACAAGGAGGAGATGAGTCAGTACGTGATCACATCATGGCGATGCTAGCGATCATGAGTAGGTTGGACGATCCGCCGGAGTTTGCTGTACAACTGAAAATGATTTACGACAATATGCTAGCTCCTTCACCTAACAGATGTTTATTGCCGAAATTGGCCTATAAAGGAACATATGTCAAGAATGTTGGGGAGAAGACGAAGAGCGTAACCGCTGTTTCGTCAGCAGCAGAACCTGCTGATTTACGTGAGGCTGTAAGGTCGTTGCAGGAGGCTATTGCTGAGTTAAGCTTACCCCCAGCTGCCAAGTCAAGAGGTCATGGAGGAAAGAAATCTAATTCCAAAAGAGCGAGGTCGCAGACCCAGACTACGACAACAGTATCGGACAGCACAGCTGGGAAGATAAATGCTGTTTCAGAAGAAAAGAAAAGTGCTCCTAGACAGCCACGAAGTGAGCATAATAAAGATCAGGACTCCTGGGGTCCTTGTAAACCATTTGTGATGTGTTATGGCTGCGGATGGCCTCGACACACCACGAAAACTTGTCCGGAGTGCTCACAGAAGAAGAACTTTGGGAATAAATTGTCTGAAGGTAAGAAGACTTCGGAAAACTCGGGAAACGAGAATGGGAGCAAGTAGTTCAGGCCCCTACTTCTCCTATGGTTTTGGCGGCCTCTCAAGACGCAAGTCAGGCTACTGAAAAAGCAGTGATGCCTATTACAGTATTTGACTCATCCAATGTTAACTGCAGTCGCTGGTGGATGCCAGTGGATATTGGTGATTTTCATTTACGAGCACTTTGTGACTCGGGAGCTGCGCGTACCGCTTTAAGTCCGATTGGATTACAGATAGCTACAGCGCTGAAACAAGATATTGTTCCTTATACTGGACCAGGTGCGAAACTTGCTGATGGACAGCTTGTGCCGATTTACGGTTATGTTCAATTGCCGTTCACAGTGTTGAATCAATCGCGAATTTTAAATGTTATGATTTTAAGTTCACACGATTCCGAATGTATACTCGGAACAGATTTTATGCGAGCATTTAACGCGATTCTGTTACCTAGAGAGAATAGATTACAAATAGAAGGTGTCACCGAATCAGTTCCTCTAGAGATTTCTGCTCTCTCAGAAGGAGTAGCAAGCGCTCTCGCAGCCATCGGTTTGGCCGATGTTACCTCAGAACAGCGAAAACGCCTACAAGAGCTGTTAGACAGTTGTGAGGGGATATTATATTACAAGATATATATATAATACATAATGAGGTGATATTTCTCAATGTAATAGATAATAATTCTATATGTATAGCGACTAAAATCTGGATTAATAGTTAATTTATAAAATAGTACTTACAGTCATAGACGTGTGAGGTGGTTTTAACTTGTTTTGCCGGACCAACTAATTTGAATCACCTGTAACAAACAAAGAATAATTTATTTTAACACAAAGAATTGTGTTCTCTAATTTAAAGTTAATTGAATTAAAAATAATAAAAGTATACATATCTGATTTTCAATGAGTCATTCACAGAATCTTCATATACTCATGACTTTTGTCCAAGTGGACTTTTACACTTTAAACTTTCTCCAGGCTACAGCTCAGACACTGTTACACACGCGGAGTACGAGTTTTAGAGGGTGGGTTTAAGTGCATTTTAAACAATATATTTTATTATAAATTATTGGTCCCGGCGCGTATGAGGTTAGGCAGCTGATAGCAGCAGCAGTAGAACTAAAGCTTCAGATTATACTCAACATAATTGCACGATAAGTGAGTTGGCAGCAGTTATGGCCTATATGTATGAACTAGACGGCGACAATTTTGTAAGTGCGTGGAATTTAAATGCATTTAGCTGATTGTTTTATTTATTATGATGATTTCGTTTATTTCTTATATTATGGAATCATGGTTGAAACTATAGATTGAACTATGCCGAAAACCAACTAAATAAATTCAAATCACACGCGCTTTCAAAATTGCCGCCGTCTCGTTCATTCCTAATACAGGGTATAACGGCCGCCAATGCACTTTCGTGCTATTATGTTGAGTATAATCTGAAGCTTTAGTTTTACTGCTGCTGCTATTAGCTGCCTAACCTCGTACGCGCCGGGACCAATAATTTATCATAAAATATATTGTTTAAAATGCACTTAAACCCTCTAAAACTCGTAATCCGCGTGTGTAACAGTGTCTGAGCTGTAGCCTGGAGAAAGTTTAAAGTGTAAAAGTCCACTTGGACAAAAGTCATGTGTATATGAAGATACTGTGAATGACTCATTGAACATCAGATATGTATACTTTTATTATTTTTAATTCAATTAACTTTAAATTAAAGAACCCAATTCTTTGTGTTAAAATTAATTATTCCTTGTTTGTTACACGTGATTCAAATAAGTTGGTCCGGGAAAACAAGTTAAAATCACCTCACACGTCTATGACTATGTAAGTACTATTTTATAAATTAACTATTAATCCAGATTTTAGACCCTATACATATAGAATTATTATCTATTACATTCAGAAATATCACCTCATTATGTATTATATATATATCTACTATACATACTATAATTAATTCCGATGAATTTATAATTATAAAGGCGGAAGTAGATTATTATTTGCCAAATGTAGCAAAATATGAGTAATAACTTTATTTTTAGCAAGAAATAGAGCAAGTCTGATGGGTTGCGACATACGTAAAAACTTTTCTACTAAAATAAGCAATCTTTACAAAAATTGTGGTTGGGATCCGATGGGTCGTACTTTGAAAATTTTGAATTTCAAAGTTTAAATTACACATATGACTTGTAATACATAAAAGTTTTTTTTTTTTTTTGAAAATTGAGAAAATTTTAAGAAAAAATTGTTATATGTCCCTATAGTGATAAATGCTTCCCTGAGGAGCTATGAATTTTTGAAAATCAGCACAAAATGCAAAAAAAACTAATTTTATCAACTTTGACCCCCTGTAACTCTAAGACAATCAATTCAAAAAATCTGAAAAAATTTGGAGCAACTTGTGGTAACCCCTAGAACAAATTCCTGTAACTCTAAGACAATCAATTCAAAAAATCTGAAAAAATTTGGAGTAACTTGTGGTAACCTCTAGAACAAATTCCCAGAGTTATAGTGACGTCTATTTTTTGGCCGGTCGATCTCACAGAGAATCACCCATATATATTCTCTGTCAAATCAAGCGTGCCATTTTTTGACTTCATTCTTTACTAGTCTTTACGACTTTACTACAGAAAACATTCTTTACTAGTCTATGAGTGCCCCTGAATTTTTTCGAATTTTTTCCATCACTTTCATTGAACTTACAGAGGCTCAAAGTTGGCATAGTAAGCAATTTTTGCATTTTTTGCCTATTTTCGTTAATTTGTAGCTCCTCAGGCAAACATTTTTAACGATAAACACATAGAACATTTTTTTTAGCAAATTTGCTCTCGTTTAAGGGAAAAATATTAGCAAAATCATATATATAGCTCTCTTTCTCTCGAATAGTGGCACCGCGAAGGGTGAGCCTCAGCGTTTCCTTCGAAAATACTACTCCACCATGTGTCTCGACACTAGGACGGACGATGGTAGGCAACCATGTGTTGAGTCCCTGCGCGGTGGGACGTTAGGGCCAGTTAACTTTGTACCGAAAAAAATTTTACTACTTTCACCCACTTTTCCGTACTATACTTGTTCACTTTAAGTCAATGTTTTACACTGTTCTTAATAAATTTTGTACAACATTTTTCTTGATATGGCTTTTTAATGAGTGTCGAAATGTTATAGCAAAATTTCAGAGCTCTAGGAGCAGTGCAAGGGGTCTTAAACGGCGTTCAAAAACTCAACTTTTTCGTCAAAATTGCACCTGTTAACTCCGTTCATTATTGATATTATTTATCAAACTTTTTGCTAATCTATTGTCATTGATTGAAGGAAGAGGTGTATGCCAAAAAATTCTGAAAAACTTGCATAGTTTCGAAGTTATGTTGAGATAAAAGTTTGACCCACATATTGCGTGTAATTTCAAATAGAAAATCGAAAGTGCAATGAAACACGGGAAAAAATTGAGTAATCAGAAAAAGAAAAAGTGCGTTGGGCTTGGATTTTCTTACAGAATAGCCTAGGGCTTTCAGATAAACAATTTCAGTGATAGCTTAGGAAACGTGTCACCCTAATATATATATATATATATATATATATATATATATATATATATGTAAAACTATGAACATTCGCGGGAAAAATGAAGGTCCATTTTTCCCGCTAATTCTCAACGCGAAAAAATGTTACATATATATGGGTGGTTCTCTGACAAATCGAGCGGTCGATTTTTTGACCCTATCGAAAAAAATTTTTAAAATGTTCCTAAGAGACACATGAGTATCCCTGAATTTTTTCAGATTTTTTGCATCAAGTATCTTCGAGTTACAGAGGGTCAAAGTTGATGAAATCACGTTTTTTTGCTTTTTCTGGCTACTTTCATTAATTTGTAGATCCTCAGGGAAGCATTTTTCACTATAGAGATATATAACATTTTTTCTGCAAATTTTCTAAACTATTCAACAAAAATATTTTTGATGTCGTATATATATGTTTTAAGAAAGTTATAAGTCATTTAAGTATTAAAATCAAGTTTTAGGAAAGTTCGATCATCCGGATCATAACCAAAAAATTCATGAAGATACCTTATTTCAATTCAAAAATGTCTGCGAAAGACTCAGAATGTCAGAGGCCTTGGTTTCTTTGTAAAAAATCATTATATCCGTTCATATATGAAAAAAATTCAGTTTTATTGCTATATCGAAGCATATCACTAACCTTATCATTTTTTTAATGTCCGAAATTATTATAAAAAAATTTACGTTATTGATAAAATTGGTTAAATTCTTCGATATAGCAATAAAACTAAATTTTTTTCATATATGAACGGATATAATGATGTTTTACAGAGAAACCAAGGCCTCTGACATTCTGGGTCTTTTGCAGACTTTTTTGAATTGAAATTAGGTATCTTCATGAATTTTTTGGTTATGATCCGGATGATCGAACTTTCCTAAAACTTGATTTTAATACTTAAATGACTTATAACTTTCTTAAAACATATATATACGACATCAAAAATATTTTTGTTGAATAGTTTAGAAAATTTGCAGAAAAAATGTTATATATCTCTATAGTGAAAAATGCTTCCCTGAGGATCTACAAATTAATGAAAGTAGCCAGAAAAAGCAAAAAAACGTGATTTCATCAACTTTGACCCTCTGTAACTCGAAGATACTTGATGCAAAAAATCTGAAAAAATTCAGGGATACTCATGTGTCTCTTAGGAACATTTTAAAAATTTTTTTCGATAGGGTCAAAAAATCGAGCGCGCCATTTTTTGACTTTCGCCAAAAATATTTTTAAAATATTCTTTACTAGTCTATGAGTGCCCCTGAATTTTTTCGAATTTTTTCCATCATTTTCATTTAAGTTAAAGAGGCTCAAAGTTGGCATAGTAAGCAATTTTTGCATTTTTTGCCTATTTTCGTTAATTTGTAACTCCTCAGGGAAACATTTTTAACGATAAACACATAGAACATTTTTTTTAGCAAATTTGCTTTAGTTTAAGGGAAAAATATTAGCAAAGTCATATATATATGTTTGCTTCTACGTATAAACCTTTTAATCCTTAAAATCAAGTTTTCAGCTTGATCGATCATCAATATTGAAAACACAAAAATTTGAAAAGATAGTTTAACTCACTATAAAAGAACTTGTGAAAATCCCAGAATGTCAGAGGCCTTGGTTTCTCTGTGAGAAATAAATATAACAGCTTATTTATTAAAAAACACAAGTTTATTCAAAAGGACTTGTTTCACGCATCAAAAAATTTAGGTAAAACAGTGAAATATTAGCATAATCCATCAAAATTATGTTGTACTATATTTTAAAATTCTATAGAGTATCCTTATATAATCAGTTTTAACATTTATAATAATGAAAATAAACTAAACAAGATTTTATACTTTGAAAAACGCACCCGGGTGTCATATACTCAATAGATAATAGTTTCAGGGATATTTGACTTACATAAAAGTCAATAAACAATTAATTATAATCAATACATCCATACTCATGATTGATTTTTATTTAGTTTTATTTAAAAACAAATTTTAAAAAGCATTTTTTAAGAGAGCAAATTAAGCTCTAGCAGAAGGAACTATTTCTCCTTCTCTCTCTAATAAATGCATAAATGTAGTAAATTTATTTTTCATTTAAAATGTTCTATATTATTTTGTTTATATTGAAAGTTTATTAAGTTACAAGCGAAAAAATGTAGCTCGCTGCAGTTCCAACTGCTCTCGACTCTTCGCGCATACGCGTAGCCCGCTGAGCTCGCCTGGGGCTTTGAGCTACATTTTTTCGCTTGTAACTTTATAAACTTTCAATATAAACAAAATAATATAGAACATATTCATATGTGCGTATTCGTCGTTAAGTTCTTTAACTCAGATGTCAAGTCTCAGTTCTCTAGGCGTTTTCATAAAAAAGATTACCTTATCGGAAGACACAAACTTTTCCCCGTTGCTGTATGTTTATCTTTTACAACATTATTTTCACATCTAATGAATGTTTTTGGGCTTTTCTCACCTACTCTGTTTTGTTCGCTAGATCCCATAGAATATTCTCATCTATTTATTTTACCGTCAATCTTTCCTAAAATTTTATAATTTGGTCTAAAGTTTAAATTTACTACATTTATGCATTTATTAGAGAGAGATGGAGAAATAGTTCCTTCTGCTAGAGCTTAATTTGCTCTCTTAAAAAATGCTTTTTAAAATTTGTTTTTAAATAAAACTAAATAAAAATCAATCATGAGTATGGATGTATTAATTATAATTAATGTTTATTGACTTTTAAGTAAGTCAAATATCCCTGAAAGCTATTATATATTGAGTATATGACACCCGGGTGCGTTTTTCAAAGTATAAAATCTTGTTTAGTTTAGTTTCATTATTATAAATGTTAAAACTGATTATATAAGGATACTCTATAGAATTTTAAAATATAGTACAACATAATTTTGATGGATTATGCTAATATTTCACTGTTTTACCTAAATTTTTTGATGCGTGAAACAAGTCCTTTTGAATAAACTTGTGTTTTTTAATAAATAAGCTGTTATATTTATTTCTCACAGAGAAACCAAGGCCTCTGACATTCTGGGAATTTCACAAGTTCTTTTATAGTGAGTTAAACTATCTTTTCAAATTTTTGTGTCTTCAATATTGATGATCGATCAAGCTGAAAACTTGATTTTAAGGCTTAAAAGGTTTATACGTAGAAGCAAACATATATATATGACTTTGCTAATATTTTTCCCTTAAACTAAAGCAAATTTGCTAAAAAAAATGTTCTATGTGTTTATCGTTAAAAATGTTTCCCTGAGGAGCTACAAATTAACGAAAATAGGCAAAAAATGCGAAAATTGCTTACTATGCCAACTTTGAGCCTTTTTAACTTAAATGAAAATGATGGAAAAAATTCGAAAAAGTTCAGGGATACTCATGTGTCTCTTAGGAACATTTTAAAAATTTTTTTCGATAGGGTCAAAAAATCGACCGCTCGATTTGTCAGAGAACCACCCATATATATGTAACATTTTTTCGCGTTGAGAATTAGCGGGAAAAATGGACCTTCATTTTTCCCGCGAATGTTCATAGTTTTACATATATATATATATATATATATATATATATATATATATATATATATATTAGGGTGACACGTTTCCTAAGCTATCACTGAAATTGTTTATCTGAAAGCCCTAGGCTATTCTGTAAGAAAATCCAAGCCCAACGCACTTTTTCGTTTTCTGATTACTCAATTTTTTCCCGTGTTTCATTGCACTTTCGATTTTCTATTTGAAATTACACGCAATATGTGGGTCAAACTTTTATCTCAACATAACTTCGAAACTATGCAAGTTTTTCAGAATTTTTTGGCATACACCTCTTCCTTCAATCAATGACAATAGATTAGCAAAAAGTTTGATAAATAATATCAATAATTAACGGAGTTAACAGGTGCAATTTTGACGAAAAAGTTGAGTTTTTGAACGCCTTTTAAGACTCCTTGCACTGCTTCTAGAGCTCTGAAATTTCGCTATAACATTTCGACACTCATTAAAAAGCCATATCAAGAAAAATGTTGTACAAAATTTATTAAGAACAGTGTAAAACATTGACTTAAAGTGAACAAGTATAGTACGGAAAAGTGGGTGAAAGTAGTAAAATTTTTTTCGGTACAAAGTTAACTGGCCCTAACGTCCCACCGCGCAGGGACTCAACACATGGTTGCCTACCATCGTCCATCCTAGTGTCGAGACACATGGTGGAGTAGTATTTTCGAAGGAAACGCTGAGGCTCACCCTTCGCGGTGCCACTATTCGAGAGAAAGAGAGCTGATTCTACCATAAATGCAACAATACCGAAATAATCTGTGGAAATGCTATATATTGTTCAACTTGGCCGCTCGTTAATTTTTTCAGTCACATCGCTTCACAAGATCACGAGATTTAAGAAATCTTTTTAGTCGATGGAACACGGGGAAAAATTGAGTAATCAGAAAAAGAAAAAGTGCGTTGGGCTTGGATGTTCCTAACAAATAGCTTAGGGCTTTTAGATAAACGATTTCAGTGATAGCTTAGGAAACGTGTCACCCTAATATATATATGTAGAACTATGAACATTCGCGGGAAAAATGAAGGTCCATTTTTCCCGCTAATTCTCAACGCGAAAAAATGTTACTTTACTCTCGTTTTTCAGGAAGAAAAGTCGATATTGCAGGGGGGAGTGTATAAAACAAATTATTAGTTAGTTGGCAAAAAAAAAATTATTTATAAGTAATATAAAAAAAATTCTTTTTCCTAGTTAAAGTATACATCATAATTATAATTATGCATATTTTAAAAAAATGATGTATTGTAACGGTACCATTATCGTTCTCCAAAATAATCGGTCCTGTACAACCGTGGAATGAATCCACGTTTATTAATAAGTGTTTCATTGTCGTCGGGAGTGCGAAGCACGGCTCGTCCGACTCGTGTGGCTCCTACGAGTGTACGAGGTCGCGAAGGCGGCAGGGGACGAGTTATCGAAATAACGAGATATCCGTGGATTAAAAGAGAACTAGTGAAAATATATTGTATTAAAAAGAGTACACAGAGCTCGATCTTACGAGCGGTCGTGCGACTCCGCACACTACGCGAGAGAGAGAGAGAGAGAGAGAGAGAGAGAGAGAGAGAGAGAGAGAGAGAGAGAGAGAGAGAGAGAGATGGGGCTCAATCGCCCGAATACCGAGAGTGATAGAGAGCTCATACTTACAAGGTCGCACGTCGGTGCCGGGAGGTGGTCGTAGCTCTCGGACGCTGCAGTCGTCCTGGCCGACTCGAAGTGAAGTCTCATGCAGGGGGACGAACTCCGGGCGGTCGAATAGGAGGAGATAGGTCGCAAGCGGGTGCCCGAAAGGGACACGAAAGTGTGTGGTAAAGAACCGGCGCGAAGGATCGGTGAGGATCGTTCGGACGCTACCGCAATACTGAATAATTGTACGTGCGCGATACCGGAGGACGCTCCGGTCCTTGACACGGCGTTGTCATATTTTGGCAACGCGTAATCGATGGACCGGCAACGTCGCGAGCGGGAATACGCGTGCTCTCTCTCTCTCTAAATATCGGCCTAATATAGGCACTCTTTCGCTCTCTCTGTCTCTCTCGTAGAGTAGTGTCCGCTGGTGGTCGCTAGAACAAGAAATGTATTAGTACAAGTAATACGGCATACGCCCGGAGAGGCGATAACGTGCGTATTATATATGCGACCATTATAGTATCTATACATATTATGTAAACAATTCCATGTGTGAAGTCTTAAATTTGATCATTTTTTCCCTTTGCCAAAAGAATTCTCAGCAGGGTGATGAATTCAGACCAAACTGGATGGAAAACCTTCGGAATGTATTTCTTCTCAGCTCAAATGAAGGAATTACTGAAAAATAAAAATTTTAAATATTTAGTAATCCATAAGTTATAATATAAGTAATTATAGTGAATGTTACGTATGTTTACATACATAACAATCACTTTTAACTTATCTTTGCAAATTCTGCTCTATACAAGCACTGAAGAATGCTTTCCTGGAGTTCTCCAAAAAATTTCAACTTGATTGGTCTTATGGTTCCTGAGAAATCCTGCGGCAATTGACTTAGAGTCATAAAAATTCAAAACTTCAAAAAAAGGCATTTAAAGTTTTCTTGAACATTTAATGATATAAAATATACTTACAATTCTTCTTGACACCTGGACCCTTTTTATGCGCATAATAAGCGTAATCCTGGTCATCTTTATAAAGCTTGAGGATGGTTAAAAATTGTATTCGTGCCCAGTGATCTGAAATAAAATAAAATGAAAAATCATAAAAAAATGTAATTTTTCTAAATTTGAAATATTTTTATAATTAAGATATAAAAATGCTTTTATTGATGAACAATAAGTTTATATACTGACATATGACGAACAGGAGAATAGCACAAGTTGAAGGTTAGAAAAAATAGTCCAGATGAGCTGATGGAAAGGAAGCAGAAAGAAAGCAGACAACTCTAATCCGCTGTTTGGCTTACTCTCTGTCTCACCTATATCCATTCCAGCTATAGACTTCTTACAAAGCTGATGCTGTGTGTCTACATAAAATATGAAAATTTAAAATTGAAAATTGTTTATTTTAAAATTAAATAAAATAAAAAAAAAAGAATCGTGTTCTATGTTTACATGTGAGGTTGTGTGAGTATGGTGTGCGAGTATTTTTGTGTAACGTGTATAATGTTTAATAAACTCTAGCTTTGTAAAAGTTGTCATCCTAATGACTTCTCTTCCTTCTGGCTCGACGTGCCTCTTGTGCGAACTCCAATTCTCTTTCATCTGATAAGAGAAGCCGCTTTTATCCTGAGTCTTAGCCGAGTTCACTGCAGAGGATGTAGACACCAATTTCAAAGACTGTCAGACCACTCAAACTATACTTGGGGATGAGCTTCCAAACATATTGGTTAAAACTTTCATTACTCTTTTGCGTGAAGCCTCTAATGCATCTCTCAAGCAAGTCTCGTTTCGTCAAGTCCTGATAAATTGAGTTAATTGCATTCATGATGACAGCAGGAATGATATCTCTATGGTGGAAGTTCTTTTATTTGTTGCTTGCCTTGGCTTTCTGCCACTTGCACCAAGATCTCAATCCCTGTGGACTAAGGTGCTGAGTAGGATTTTCATCTGTTGATTTTTTGTGATGAAATGTTGCCCATATAGCATTTAATATTTCGTCAAGAGAATTACTATGACCTGGGATAACATTGCCATAGTACATCGTCAAATGATCAATCCTTTGAACAATTAGACGGTTTCTTCCACCAATGCCCAAGCCATCAGATAGTTTTTCAGGCTAAGTTTTTCTTCAGATTTCTGAGTCTCGAGCCCATCCTTTTCTGAACGTGTCCTATACACTCTTTTTTTATGATGATAAAATCTTCATAAGGCTTGGCATTAGAAAGTGCTTTGACGACTCTGGAATCTCCGTCTCGAACCTGATTTCTGTATTTTACACCATAGATGGACTCGGATCTCTGGAACATTTCTGCCATCCACTTTCACCTTGCCAGAGCTTCCATCGTGATTAGCAGAACATTTTTCTTGATGGGCTTCATACCATTCCTTATACTGAGTTGTATCTTCTTCTGGGTATTTTTCACAAGCTAGGCAAAATTATTGCTTTGGAGCAACATCAATCACCTTTCAATTGGCATGGCATATCAATCTTGAAGCCTTGAAGAGAAGAATGTCCTCATTTCCTCCAACTTACCATCGTCTGATAGAGTCTGACGATCTTCCTCTCAATTTTTCCCACTGCAATCTTCCTGCATATCTATTTTCATCCACTCCTCAGCTATGCTTTAGCTTGCTTCTTTCAAGTTCTGATGAATTTTGTCAAAATTACTATGAGCTATTGCAGTAGGAAAATCGATTTCTCCACATAAAAAGGTCAAACCAGTGTATCCATGGCCAAGAGTTCTCATGGCTAGAACTGCACGTCTGTTCACTTCAGAAGCGTTACTCTGTTTTCCAATTTTTCTGCTGCAGTTATGGAAAGCAACAGAATTACGCGGATTACAGGTGATGTCTAACTTGTTACCAAGACCCCGTGCATCAACTTCATCAAATTTAACGCATCCACCACAAACTTTACAAGCCAGAAATTGCTGTAATCCTGGCAGAAGCAAAGAAACATCAAATATCCTAGTTTGAATAACACTAGGTTCTAAATAATTAGATTTAAATTTTAGTCTAGACCTAGATACAGAAATTTCTGGCTGTATAAATAATGCTAAAGTACCTGGTAAAGCTTGCACAGCAGATCTTGGACTTCGTCCCTGGATATCGAAGGAACTGTATCAGGCTTATGGACGGAAGTGATTGCTGTTGCTCGCTCTGGTTGTTGTGAAGATGTTGATGTCGATACTGATGCTGAAACTTCGTCTTGTTGTTTTAGATTAAAAATCTTGGATCTTCTCTTTCTTCTTCCAAATCTTCTTTTTCTATCAGATGATTCTGGAACTCTATTTCTTGACTCTGGACTCATCTTGATCAGAAATTTTATGCTTATGCACTATACTTCTTAAAAAAAATTGCTATCAATATTATAAAATTAATTATTTTATAATATTGAGCAATGCAGAATAAAAGTAGGAATCAAAATTCAAAGCATGTGTTATTGCTCGTGAATTCCGAACTGTATGGAAAAACAGGTATCTAGACGAATAACCTTTCCGAAAGAACATCGCACGGCCCAGTCGGTAAGCGCCAAATTCAAAATTCCTTACTTTCATAACTATTATTTGTTAGGGAATATTTGTATCTAATTGATGTTTTACAAAGCATAATATACAATAATGTAAGGTACCGTGATTGATTTATTAATCATCGATTTCGACATGTATAGCGTGTGACATGTAAGGGTGTGTGTGAGTACGCGGACGATAGATATATTGCAATATATCAGCTTCGTGCGCTGGTTGAGCAACGGTATGACCGGGATTTGAGCATTTTAAGAGCAATTCAGCATTCTCATGTGTCGCGTCAGATGACGACGTTGCGTTTATACTTTTGCAATCCTTCTTTCGGTAGCGAGTGTTGATTGGCTGCGGGTATCCCCACAATTTAATTATTCAACTACAGCTTTGATCGGGGGTCGAGTCTTTATAAACCCTCGGCTCGATCCCCAGGTACCGGTGTGCGTCTAGTCTCGTCATTACGACTTGCCGCTGAAGACTAGCCGTCTACTTGGAGTTATTGCAGAAGAATCTACACGAGATCGTAAGAGGGTGTCAAGGTACTACCTGTACGCTATAGGCAAGTTGGCATATTTGCTCCGGTTAAAGGTACATCTCAACTGCAGTACACTGAGACGAAAGGACTGCCAAACATATCTGGCGTGAGTGGATGAAGCCGCAGCTTAGATAAGTTTACAACCCGCCACGACAAGCTCGTATAGTTGTAAGATATTTACACTCGCTAAAGAAAGAAGGACGCTTCAGTCGACGGCATGTGCTAAAGACGTAAGTTTTATTAAAATACTTTATTAGAACCTGCGTAACATACCTATACGAACAATCATAGACTAGATCGAAATGATTGAACGAGTGTATGAATCTCTGTATACCCAAGATCCTCTGTCCGGAGTTGCATCAATAAAACAAATCAAAGAACAAGAGTAAATATTTAGAAGTAATAAATATATAGACTATATATAAGTACAAGGATCAAGAGACGTCCATAGACTTTGCCAGCCACATCCAAACCGCTATCAGCAGTGTGTCCACGCTTTCCAAGCGTGTCCGATTTTTCCAGGAGCGTGTTCGCTTTTTCGTATTACGAGTCCACACATATCAGCAAGCGCCTGCGTTGTCATCAGAAGCGTCCGCGGAAATATTCGTGTCCATACAATAAAGACGCGTCCGCATTTCTTTGTGTCCGCATTTCTGGCAGACCATGTCCGCAGACTTGATAAGCGTGTCCACAGATTTGGCAAAGTTCATTTAATCGGACATAGAGACGAACGACAAAGGACCAATTCAAGGGTCAAGACTACATATAGTTGACATACATATATGTGTTAATAATTATTATTGCAATATAAGATCACGATGAAAGACAGACTCCCAAATAAAATAAATTATTTGTTCGAACCCTAGCGGCCCGAATAAGTCTAATTCGGCCATTACAAATAACATGTTTTTTTTTATAAATTTTAAGTTTAAATAAACAAAAAATAGCAAGTATGAGAATGAGCAACAAACAAATTTCTAATATTGCATAGTTTGCTCATTTTATTAATATCTTTTAACGAATTTTTGTTGCATAATAGATATTTTTATTGTATTCTATGTACAAATATGTAATAAACCGCGAAGAGTATATAATTAAATTTTTTATAATGTCTCGATCTACGCAGATCAAATGTAACCCGATCTGTCTGATGACTGTTCTCCGGATAATTATATAAAATTAAGAGTAGCCACCCCAAATAAGGCGCCCTAGAAATGGGAAATCATGAATTTATAGCGAATTTCCGATGTTCACGGAGATCATCTGAGTCATACTGTATCTGAAAATAGCCCCCACTATAGGAAAACCATCGATTAAGCTCGGAAAAACCTACGCGGAAATATTCTGCGCGGCAAAATACAGCGCGACAATGGGAAGAACGAACGCTTAAATAGATCTGGAGCGAAAGCTCCGGAGGCTAGTCGACCATCCAGTGATCAAGAGCACGGACGAATCTCTGCCCGTGACCTACTCATTCTATCTCAACCAGTGCTGCATACGGGGAACCGCCGCTTACGAGACGATTATCACGAATCCAACCTCATCCGAAAGTTCGGAAAAGCAAGAGAGCTGAGAGCAACCACCGACTCAAAGCCAGACGCTGCAGTCGCTGACACCTCGCAACCGCTCGACGCTAACCCAGAGCGTCTATTCTTAGAAGCATTGCTGGAGCATCAGAGGGACAACTCAACGCCTCATCGAGCCACACGCACGATCAGCGACTTCCCTACACACATATATACTTACGCACACACGCAAGGTACGGCCTCGTATTCTGTTAGCGCTGCGGGCGTTCACACTCACGTTTGTCTAACACGCATTATATACAGAGGTAATCTCGAAATCCCGCTCTCCTACCCGGTAGGCCATGACCGTGAATACGGTAGCCAAAGGAGAGAATTGTATATAGATTTTTGACTCATAATAAATTTATTAAATTACCAAACACATATTTCCTTTATTCGAAAAAAACCATCACACCTCCAATAATAAATATATAGTTGTGAGCGTCACTATCCCGACGTAACACATTTAATATTTATTATTTAAAAATGGTGCATCGGTCGTTAGAACTAACGGAAATCGAGATTATCTGTGATGGTTTTTAAGAAATGTCAGAAAGAAACGCGTTCACTAACTGGCGACAAACAGAAACAGATATTAACGACACAACGCTGTTAAATCAATTCCGAACAAAAGAAAAGGAAGTAGAAGAAGCGTGCGCGAATGATTCGAAGGAAATTGACGTATTAATTACAGAAGCCTTGCAACTTTCAAAAAAATTATCTCACACATGCCAAAAATATAATTTAGACGAGCCGGAAGACGTGTTGAAATTTCCTAAGGATAAATCAAAATTTCTCAAATATCGGGAAAATTTAGATAAAAGTAGTTCAAGCAGCGAGCAAGAAGTTGACGATAGAGTAGTAGAGTCTTTGGTCGCTTTAGGACCAACAAAAAAATTTCAGCTCCAACGAGAGAGCTTTCTGAAAGATAAACGAACGGAAATAATCGAAAATAACGAAGTACATCCAATCGAAATAAGTACTCCATTAAGTATTAAACAGGGATATACCAGCACTCCTTTAACGGAAAAAGGAGGGGCGATTTCAAAGAAAAAATTAATATCTTGCTTAGAGGAGGTGAATTTAGATAATTCATTACAGAACACAAAGCAAGAGATACAGGATTTGAAAACTCGTCTAACGCCAGTAATCGGAAAAAAGAGAGTTGAAGAATATTTTTCAAAACCCGAAAATATTAAAGAAATTAATAATACACTTACAAGCAATCCCGGATACGGAGCAATTGAAATTTTTACAAAATTCAAAAATCAGATAACGGAATTTTTCAATCAGCCACATAACACCGATTATAAAATTCAAGAAAATACGGAGGAAAGCAACGCGCTATATTTGTCAATTCCAAATACACCCAGTAATTTAATAGCACCGATCAGACAAGAAATCATGGCGAACGACGGTATGAGGGGAATGTCGATTTCAAATATTCTGGACATAATTCCAAGATACAACGGACAAAATATACATTTAAACGCTTTTCTTGACGGATGTCGGGAAGCGAAAGAAATGGTTTCAGCAGCGCGCGAAGCAGAATTAGTAAAATTTATACGAATGAGATTATACGGAGACGCACTAACGTGTAGTCGGGGTCAAACATTCGCCACAATGACGGAGATAATAAATTTTTTTGAAAGAATATATGGCTCAGCAAAAACTTTCCACGATTATACGGGTGAACTAGCAAAAATACGGCAGAAGCGGAACGAAGCAGTAATTACGTTCTTTAATAAAATTAAAGAAATTCAAAAAGAAATGTTGGCAACGGCTTTACGGGAAGAGAGATACACAAACGAGACGCGACAAACATTCACCGCGGAAATCGAGAGAGATTGTATCAAATTTTTTAAGAGGGGTCTACGCTGGGAAATCAAGAGCCGAATGGGCGAGCATACGACGCTAAACGAAGCGCGAGAACAAGCGATAGAAATAGAAAGAGACTACGCCGGATGCGGGCTCGACTCAGACAGCGCAGATGAATCAAAGGCCAAGGTTAAGGAAACCCGGAAGATTAAAATAATTGATCCACAAACGCCTCAATCAATTCCCATGATAGCATGCAGTTATTGCGGAAAAGCGGGACATATTATGATGAACTGTCGAAGATTTTTGGGACAACAATTCAATGGATTCAATAATAATCAATCAAAAAATGGAAACTATTTACAACAAAATAGACAAAATAATAGACATTTTGGTGGATGGAATGCGGAAAACCGCCGCAGAACCGAATTTTTACCTAATACCAATAATAAGAGCAACAATAATTATAATAATAATAATTCTAATCGACCCACGATTAGCAATAATTATAGTCAAGGCGAATACCGCGGAAATCCCGGACCACCTCGTAATAATAACACGAATAACAATAAACCAATTCCTCAATGCTACCATTGCGGAAAAACGGGACACATACAGCGAAATTGTTATAAATTTATACGAGAACAACGTTCCAATGATACACAGGGAAACGACAGAACTCTTTCGCGGGAGGGCGCCTCGAAAGAGTTAGTCGCTGGCGCACGCCCAAGGAACCAGCAGGCGGAGCCGGCACACGCATAGAGACCATAAATCTCAGCCAAAAAAGTACGTCTCCAACAATTAAAATCGACATTGGAGATTTTCGAAGACCGCTCGAATTCATGTTAGATACTGGAGCGGGAGTTAGCCTAGTGCGCGAGTCGGAGGTAGCGCACTACGCTGACATAAATAGACAAGAAGTGATTAATTTAAAAGGTATAACGGATGGATATATCCCTACGCTAGGAAAAATAATAACGAATTTTAATGACATTGCTGCTGAATTTCATATTGTCGCCGATAACTTCCCTATAAAAGAAGCGGGAATTCTCGGAAATGATTTCTTTCGCAAAAGTGATGCGAAAATAAATTTCAATGAAAATTATATAGAGGTGAATGGACAGATAATTCCATTCATGAAAAATACTACAGGCGATGTGTCACGAGAGCTGCGGGTCGGTTCTGAGAAGATACATACGCGAGAGGCCGAAAATAGAAAAGAGACTATAGGAGACTCCAGGAGGGGAGATCTCGACTTTGACTATGATTATATGGAAATGAGCTCGAGCAACGATGATGATCAAGTAAAAAACCTGCAGGTGAATTTGAATAAAAGAGTTAAGTTTGATAATGCGTGCGCAACACACATACAAACAAATAATATTAAAAATGAAAAAGATAATAATGAAAGAATTGCAATTTATGAAATCAAGAATAATAAGGATAAAAGTAATGAAATTGAGATTGAAAATAATGAAATTGAGAATAATGAAATTATGATTGAAAACAATGAAATTGAAAATAAGGAAACGGAAGAAAGTTTACAGAAGACAATGAACGAAATAATTACGGAAATTAATAAAATAGAAATTATGCGAAATAAGCAAGAGAATATTGATGATGAAAATATTAATGATGAAAAAAATGAAGAATATTTCGTGGGTGCGGAAATATTTGAAAATTTATATGGCGATAGGGAAGAGAATGGAATAGATAATAATTATTTTATTAAACATTATATTGAAAACGGCGATATGGATAATCTATGCAGCAATTACATGGAAATTTCAGAAAAGGATTATTATTCTACCGAGGTGAAACCAGCCGAGATGAGCACGTCTATTTTACAAATCAAAGAGACAAAGCCAATACCAAGAATAGATCGACTAAAGGCGCTCCTAAAAATAGACCATCTGACGGAAGAAACAAGAGAACCAATAATCAAATTAATCGAAGAATACGCCGACTGCTTTCACTTGAAAGGCGAATATTTGGGAACAGCTAAGGTGCCAAGCCATCGCATTGTTACAACAGATGATATACCGATTTACGAAAGACCATACAGACCGGCGCACTTATTAAAATTAGAGATGGAACGACAAATAACGGAGATGCTGAAGAGCGATATTATAAGACCTTCAAACTCCCCATACGCATCGCCAGCATTTCTAGTAGCTAAAACACCGGACAGCAAAGGAAATCCTCGCTATCGATTTGTAGTAGATTACAGAAAGTTAAATGACAAAACCGTAAAAGATAAATACCCTTTACCAAATATTTTAGATATTATTGATCAATTAGCAGGTGCACAATACTTCTCGGTATTTGATTTGGCGCAAGGATTTTTTCAAGTACCTGTACATGAGCCTGATAAATACAAAACAGCATTTTCTACACATCAGGGACTATTTGAATTTAATAAATTACCAATGGGTATGACAAATTCTCCCGCATCTTTTATGCGCGGAATTGACATAGTCTTCAAAGATTTACAAGGTAAGGAGATATTCCTATTTTTAGATGACGCAGTAATATACGGCAAAACGGTTGAAGAACACAATCAAAAATTTGAAAGATTTTTGAAAAGATTAAGAGAAGCAAATCTCAAGATGCAACCAGATAAATGCAAATTTTTGCAAGAGGAGGTGATTTATTTAGGACATCTACTCACCAGAGACGGAGTCCGCCCCGATCCTAAAAAAATCGAAGCAGTGAAAAATTTTCCGAGACCCAAAACACAAAAAAATATACGCGAATTTCTCGGTTTAGCCGGATACTACCGCAGATTTATTGAAAAATTTTCAGGAATAGCAAAACCCTTGAGTGACCTTTTAAAAAAAGAGACCGACTTTAATTGGTCAGACGAAGCCGAAGAAGCATTCACAATTTTGAAAAAGAAGTTATGTGAAAAGCCAATATTGCAAATAGCCGATTTGAGAAACCTTTTATTGTTCGTACTGACGCATCGTTAGTAGCGGTTGCGGGAATCCTATCTCAAGGAGAGATAGGAAAAGATAGACCTATTGCATATGTATCACGTGTATTATCCGACGCAGAGACGCGATACGATTCATACTCAAGAGAGGCATTGGCAATATTATATTCGGTATCGCAATTTAGACCGTACCTATTAGGACGACATTTCACCATCGTTACAGATTGCAAACCACTCATATGGTTTAAAAATTCGACGGACTTGACAACAAAGGTAAGCAGATGGAGAATTAAATTAAACGCATATGATTACGACATCGTGTATAAAAGCGGTAAAAGCAACACAAACGCGGATGCATTATCTCGAAACCCAGTCGAGGGAGAGCAAGCTGAAGGGAGTATCGACGACCAGCTAATTTTAGCCATGCAGACGCGTACACGCGCGGGAAAGCTAGCCGTTCCGAACTATAGGGACAAGCGACCGAAGAAGCCGAATAAGCAAAACATAGAGGCTCCCACGGCAACACCTACTATAGAGACAGAAGAGACGCCAGAATTGCAACACGGAGAAGAGGAATTAATAAACAACGAGATATGCGAAAATAAGACGATAAACGAAAATTATGAAAATGATATTGAAGAACCATTGCAAAATGAGACAAGTGCAAATTTTCAAAATTCCAGCAAATCAGAATTATTCGCAGAATGCAAAGAACAATTATTTATGCGAAAAGATAACCTACTTTACTTCATAGATACAGAAGGAACTCCATGCGACGCGGGTGCTAAACAATTAAGAGAACGAAAAATTTCACCAAAATTTGCAAACTTAGAACCAGGTGAAATTAAGGTAACAACAAAAAATAATCGGAAGCTATTTGCGGCAGTAATAAAAAATACACAACCAACAAGTACGACAGAAGTGCAAAAATATTTAATAGATATTTTCGAGGTTTTAAAAGCATTAATTATAAAAAAGAGTGTTCGATCAATAAGTATAGCCAAAAATGAAGATATTGGAAACGTTGAATGGAAAAACGTACTATCAAGCTTGCGAAAAATTCTAGAGGATATATCAGTGAAAATAATTATTTGCACAGGTATAATAAAATATGTCGAAGAAAAAGACAGAAGTAAAATAATACAAGAAATGCATAGCACAGCAATAGGAGGACACCGAGGAGTCACGAAAACGTATAGGCGCATAAAGCAACGGTATTTCTGGGGTAGCGTGAAGGAAGACGTACAAAATTTCATACGCACATGTGTCACGTGTCAAATAAAAAAATTGGTGAGAGTTAAAACGAAACAACCAATGCAAATCACAGATACACCTCACGCACCAATGGAAAAAGTAAGCCTAGACATAGTAGGACCTTTTCCAATCACTGACAATGGTCACAATAATATATTAACAATACAATGCAATTTTTCAAAATATTGCTTAGCAATACCGTTAAAAGATGCTACAGCAGCATCAGTAGCAGATGCATTTATAACAAGGTTTATTTGTATTTTCGGAGCTCCAATCACGATTCTGACGGATCAAGGCAGCAATTTTATGTCAAATTTGCTAAAAAGGGTAGCAAAAAAATTTAAGATCAAACAGGTAAAAACAACTGCCTATCATCCACAATCAAACGGTTCATTAGAACGATCGCATCATGCATTAGCAGAATACCTAAAAACAGTGATGCAGAACGAATCCTGGGATGAATTACTAGAACTTGCAACTTTATGCTATAATACGGTTCCTCACGAAGGCCATTCCTTCACACCATTCGAGTTAGTATTCGGCAAATTAGCCAGAGTACCCTCGAGCGAACCATTAGAAGAAAGCGAAAAGCCATTAACATATAACGATTATGTAACGAATCTTAGTACAAGATTAAACGAGTTACAGAAAATCGCAAGAGAAAAATTGATTGAATCAAAAATACGATCAAAATTCTATTATGATAAAAAAATTAATCCAAAGGAATTTCAGATTGGAGACAAAGTATGGCTATTGAAAGGTGGAAAACAGTATAAATTAGGAGACCAGTACGAAGGTCCATATACAGTACTAGATGTATTTAACGATCAACGAAACGTTAAAATACGTATGAAAAACAAACAGATTAAAACAGTTAACGCCAATAGACTTAGAATATCGCACGTAGAACCAGCAAATTAACAAGTAATACAATAACAATAACAATATAACACGCAGTAACTATTACGAGCTTATTAATATTTATTATTTAAAAATAAAAAGAAGAAGAATATATAGGGGAGAGAAATAACAGTATATGCATACAGGCATACGCATATATACGTACAAAAAGACACATTAAAACAGACGCTTAAAGCAAATAACCATTTACGGAAACAAAGTATGATAGGAACAAAAAAATATTACATCACTCGCAGGCAAAGACAAAATGAAGAGTCGAGAATTTCACGAGGAAATTGTTCAGCGCTACCACAGCATATATTGGAACACGAAAAATGGCAAGGAAAACAAGCCAAAGTATACCGGCACACAGGAAGATCTGGAACGATGGGAAGCAGACAGCGAACTTCGCGCGTACGTAACCGATAGAATAGAAATCCCAACCTTCTGGAGAAGATTCGACAGAGAAATGCTCAATAGAGCGATTAACAACAGCTACTGGAAAATTAATTACAACCTGGATAGATGGAATGACGAAGATCTATTCGATCTAAACATATTATTCTTCGAGAATGGGGAGACATATGGAAAGTATACAAGGAAGAAGAGGCCATTGACATTTTCGACTTAAATATATTATTCCGCAATTTTTCAATCCGGCCAGACGACTGTCCAAACTGTTGCGAAGAAGAATGGGCGGATTTAGAGATGACGATGACGGCTGCCAGATTTGTTATTGCTGCGCCTATATAAGAAAACTCAACGAACGGGACAGAGAAGAGAGGGAAGCTCTAGCCGCAATCAACGGCGGGCTATAAAAATAGTACGCCATGCGAGGGGAAATATCAAAACCAGCAGGCTCGTCATAAGCTCCGCACTCCCCTCTATGCCTCGCTGCGGTAGCGTTCCCTCTCCTACAAAGCAGCACGCGCTCTCAACGATACGCGCGCTTTAACGGAACACTCTGCTCACGCTATATATATATATATGGCGACGAACAACGCGCCAGCAAAGAGCGACTTGACGCACAGCCTTCCGAGACGCGCGCACTTTAATAGAGCACCCGATCTTATATATCTATATATAAACATATATAGATATATCAGGCGATGCGACGCATGACCTCATCCCCGCATATGACTAACGATTATACCCGTAACAGAACAAAAATTGAGAATACTGCTAAGTATAAATCTCAGAAATACTCATGTAAATTTTCAAAAGGCTACAGAGCATAGAAGCGGATATGTGAATATTTTCTTATTTTGCATGAGTTCTTATGGCAAATTTATACATCATAAAAAAAAAAAAACTGAGATTCTGTCCGAATTTATGGGTGAATGAAAAGGAATTCAATAAATAATTTTTGTTTTTCTTCTTTCTCTCGGGAGAGGGAAGGAGCCGAGGAAAGGAGGGAGGCAAGGAAAGTAAATAT